>JALPQD010000003.1:19315976-19897007 GCA_023101885.1 Typhlomys cinereus
TTGCTGGTGGGAATGCAAGCTCATACAGCCACTCTGGTGAGCCGTCTGGTGACTCTTAAAATGCCATATGACCCTGCTATTCTACTTTTGGGAATAATCTCCCATGCAGCAAAAATTCACTGATAGCACAAGCACGACCATGTTCATAGCAGCACTGTCTACAATAGCAAAGTCTTGGAATCAACCCAAATGCCCAGCAGTTGATGAGTGGATAAGGATAATGTGGTACATTTATACAATGGAATACTACTCAGCCATCAAAAATGATGAATTAATGCAATTTGCTGGGAAAGGGATGGAATTAGGAAAAATTATATTGAGTGAAGTATCCCAGACATAGAAAATTAAGCACCATATATACTCTCTAATAGGTGGATCCTAGTACCAAACCCAGTTAGAGACACACTCAAAGATAAATATCTGTAATACCTACAGTTCTTGCAAAGATTATAAGCAGGGAGGGAATGGAAAGGAGGGCCCGCCTTGAAACAAGGAGAGAGGGGATCATGCTATGACAGAGAAAATAGGCCACCATCATGGAATGTAAATAATAATGAGACATCTGGTTGGGATTGCAGTCTTTCCTTACTGGTCACTTGCATTTGATGGGGTATGACCTCACCAGAAAGTGAGGGCATAGAGTCTGGCAGATAGAGGGTAACCATCCTGCAAATGGTCTCCTACTCTTATTCCATCTACCTTTAAATGTTCTTATCATAAGACTCTATTTTAACAGCCTTTTATCTCTGGCCAGGGGAGGACATCCAATACCCATCAGATGGAGCTAAGGTGGTGGAGCAGCAAAACTGAAAAAAAATCAACAAACCATAATTCAGAAAATGAGACTCTACATCAACCATCTGAACCAAGCCAGCCTAATCACTCCCCATCCTAAAGCTCAGGGAAATTTGTGAAAGAGGGGGCAGTAAGATTTTAAGAGCCTAAAGATGGGGAGGAGCAATGATATGCAAGATACTCCATACAGTTAGGACCGAAGTAATCATAATAGGACTTTGCATGACCTGAGCAATATATCATTGAACCCCCAAAGTCTAGCATGGATCACAGGCACTAGGATCCTTAGAGTCAAGGGATTAACAGCTACAATAGTGTTCCTATACTAAAGGGGAATACACACACAATAAAAGAGCTCTAAGCAATGCCACTGAGTCCTTACACCTCATCAGAGAGGAGGACCGGAGGGAAATTTGACATGCACACTAAAGGATGCTCCAGGAATGGGGGAAAGGGGACTGGGAAAGGGAGGGACCAGGAAAGGAAAGGGAAAAGGTGGGGAGGGAGCAAGGGGATGCAGGGAGGGGTGGAGAGGGAGGGAGGGGAATGGGGGTACTCATCAACTTTGTATGAGTGGAAGAAATAAAAAATAAAATTAAAAAATATTATCCAATTTATTACAATAACTTAGGCTAAAAGACAATATCTCTGAGGTTTGACATTTTGTGACTTTCTGTAAATCCAGTTGGTCAAAATAAGAACTAAGGCTGTGTTCTTTAACTTAATCAAAGAAAATGTTCATGCTAGAGCTATTCTTCAATAGAATGGCATGCCTTCTTAAAATAGGAAATGTCTTTTTCTCCCACTGGTATTTTAGGGAATATGACTTGCTAAGATCACTTTCAACTCAAACTTCCACCTTTATTAGTATCATATATAATATATTTTCACATACATGACTTGTGTGCTACTTTTCAAGTTGTCTGCGATATCTGCAATCTCAATTGATAACTTATATAGCACTTACACTTAATATACATGCACTGTAAGTTTGTAACAGCATGGTGCTTTCTATACTCAGGCACTTCTACTTAATACTGAGAAAAAGTATAACAGCCTAAAAGAACTATTCATTCAACATTATACTCAAAATTTAGCAACTGGTAGATGAATTTAATAATATTTCTGCAGCTAAATGTAACTTCCTGGAGAAGCCTTAGTAATTCAAAGAGAAAAAAGATACACCTTTCTCTTAAATGTAGACAAATTTAAGTACTTATCTCAATCCCTCAATTCCATCATAGCAAATTTGATGAAACCATTTTAGTAAATGGTTTTTAATTTTTCTGAAATATGTTGGCATTTGACTTTTTTAAAAACATTTTTATTATTATTTCAGCTTATACAAACATAATAGATACATCAGTTCCCTCCTTCTCTCCTCCTCCCCCCGAACCTCCTGCTCTCCCCCTTCCACCCCTCCCGCCCCATCCCCCCGTGCCTTCCGCCCCAATCCCAGAGTCCTTTCTTGTGCATGCCTGACTCTTCCTGGCCCTCCTCTCCGATGGACGTACAAGGACCCAGTGGCATTTCCCTGAACCCTTTCCTGTGTTACCCTTAAGCATAGGAACACTACCGTGGCTGTCCAATCCCTTGCCTCCAAGGATCTTGGTTGCCTTTAGCAGATGCTAGACTTTGTGAGGTCAATAGTGGGTTGGACATTGCGCCGGGCATGCAATGTCCAATTATGATTGCATTGGCCCTAACTTGTGGGAGTATCTTGCAAATCATTTCTCCTCCCATCCTTTTGCTCTTACACTCTTACCGCCCCTTCTTCCGCAAATGTCCCTGAGACTTCAGGATGGGGAGAGAGAGATAGTCTGGCCTAGTTCTAGGTGGTTATATAGCGTCTCTGAAGTTCTGGATAGTGGTTCGTTGATTTTCTTTTGCAGTTTGTTGCTCCTGCAATTCCATTCAATCCATTGTGATGGGCACTGTATGTCACCCCCTGGCCAGAGACAGAAAAGCTGTTAAACTGGAGTTTTATTATAAGAGCACATTTAAGGGTAGATGTAATACTTATACCAAAAGTGGAATCACAGGGTCATATGGCATTTGGCAATGGAGGGGTCAATCACCCATTTGCAAAATGGTTACTTTTTAATCTGCTGACTATATGCCCTCCCCTTCTGGTGCGTTCATAACCCCTTAGTTTTAAATGATCAGGACGAATGTCTGTGAACTTAACTAGGTGTCACATTATTTTCTTGCAGTCCTTGATGGAGGCCTATTTTCTCTACTGTAACATGATCACTCTCCTTGTTTCTGGTGTGGCCCTCCTACCCCATCCCTCCTGTTCATAATCCTTGCAATTACTATAGGTAATACATAGATTTACTATGAGTGTCTCAAGGTGGGCTGGGTGGGTTTGGTATTAGGAACCACCTATTAGGGAGTACATACAGCACTAAATTTTCTGGGTCTTGGATACTTCACTTAATATTTCTAATGACATCCATTTCCCGGTAAATTCCAGTAATTCATCATTTTTGATGGCTGAGTAGTACTCCATTGAATAGCTGTACCACAGTTTCCTTATTCACTCGTCAACTGTTGGACATTTGGGTTGATTCCATGACTTTAACATTGTAAGCAGTGCTGCTATGAACATTGTCGTGCTTGTGCTATCGAGGTGAACCTCTGCTGTAAAGGGGTTATACCCAAAAGTGGAATTGCAGGTCATATGGCATTTCAATCTTTAAGTTCTTTAAGAATCTCCAGACGGCTCACCAGAGTGGCTGTATGAGCCTGCATTCCCACCAGCAATGTAAGAGAGTTCCCTCTTTCCACATCCTTTCCAGCATTTGTTGTTGTTTGTATTGTGGGATTTTTGCCATCCTGACCAGGGTGAGATGATATCTCAGGGAAGTTTTGATTTGCATTTCCTGATGGCTAAAGAAGTGGAGCATTTTTTAAGATATTTGTTAGACATTTTAATTTCATCCCTGGTAAAGTTTCTTTTAAGTTCCAGGGCCCATTTTTAATTAGGCCATTGGTTTCCTTGATGTTTAGTTTTCTAAGTTCTGTGTGCACTCTGGAGAGTAGAGCTCTATCAGATATGTGGTTAGTAGAAGATTTTCTCCCATTCTGTGGGTTGCCTTTGAGCTCGTGTTACAATCTCTTTATCTGAACAGAAGCTCTTTAATTTCACAAGATCCCAACTGTTGAGCGTTGGTAGCAGTGACTGTGCCATTGGATGTCTGTTAGGAAATGTTGGCCTAGCCCAATCAGCTCAAGGGAGTTCCCTATCCTTTCACCTATGGTTTTATAGTCTCTGGCCTGATATCAAGGTCCTTGATCCATTTGGAATTAAGTCTTGTACATGGTGACAAGTATGGGTCCAGCTTTAATCTTCTGCATGTGGAGATCCAGTTTTGCCAGCACCATTTGTTGAAGATGCTGTTCTTTTTCCATTGGATTCTTTGGCCGCTTTGTCAAAGACCAAATGGCGTAATTTTGTGGGCTTATATCTGGGTCCTCAATCCTTATCCATTGATCTGTGTTTCTATTTTGGAGCCAGTATCAGGCTGTTTTTATAACTATGGATTTGTAATATAGACTAAGGTTCGGTATGGTAATATCTCCAGGAGTGTTTTTGTTATTCAGGATTGTCGTTGCTATCCTGAGTCTTTTATGCCTCCATATGAATTTTGAGATTAATTGGTCAACTTCTTTACAGAATTGCTTTGGGATTTTAATTGGTATAGCATTGAATTTATATATTGCCTTTGGTAGGATGGTCATTTTTACAATGTTGATTCTAGCAATCCAGGAACAAGGGAGGTCTTTCCACCTTCTGGTGTCTTCTGCTATTTCTTTCTTTAGGGTTTTAAAGTTTTCATTGTAAAGGTCTTTTACCTCCTTGGTTAGGTTTATACCAAGGTATTTCATTTTTTTAGGGGCTATAGTAAATGGGATTGTTTCTCTCAAGGCTTTTTCACTTCTTTCATTCTGGGCATATAGGAAGGCCTCTGATTTTTGCCTGTTTATTTTGTATCCTGCCACCCTGCTGAACTTCTCAATTAGTTCCAGAGCTTCCTGGTGGAGTTTTTGGGATCACTCAGGTATAAGATCATGTCGTCTGCAAATAGGGATAGCTTGACTTCTTCCTTGCCGATTTGAATCCCTCTTATGTCCCTTTCTTGTCTTATGGCTTCAGCTAAGACTTCAAGTACAATATTAAATAGAAGTGGTGAGAGTGGACAGCCTTGTCTAGTTCCTGATTGAAGTGGGAATGCTTCCCATTGTTCCCCATTGTGCATAATCCTTGCTGTGGGCTTGTTGTATACAGCTTTTATTATATTGATAATGGTTCCTTCCATTCCTACTGTCTCTAGCGTTTTGATCATAAAAGGCTGTTGGATCTTGTCAAAAGCTTTTTCTGCATCTATGGAAAGTATCACGTGGTCTTGGACTTTGGACTGATTTACATGATGAATTACATTTATTGATTTGCGTATGTTGAACCAACCTTGTGTGCTTGAGATGAAGCATACTTGGTCCCCGTGAATAATCTTTTTAATATGTTTTTGAATCCGATTTGCTAAAATATTTTGAGAATCTTTGTGTCTATGTTCATCAGAGAGATCGGCCTGTAGTTTTCTTTTTTAAGTGAGTCTTTATTAAGTTTTGGGATTAAGACGATATTAGCTTCATAGAAGGAATTTCGTAGTGTTCCTTCCTTTGGTATTTGATGGAACAGTTTAAGAAGTATTGGTATTATTCACTCCTTAAATGTCTGGTAGAACTCTGTGCTGAATCCATCTGGCCCAGGACATTTTTTGGTGGGATGATTCAAGATTACTTCCTCAATTTCCTTATATGTTAAAGGACTACTTAAATAATTCACAACTCCTGATTCAATACAGGTAAGTCGTGTTTACTTAGAAATTCATCCATCTCTTTTGTGTTGTCAAACTTCACAGAGTACAAGTTTTTGAAATATGATGTCTTAATTCTCTGGATTTCATGGATATCAGTAGTGATAACTCCATGTTCATTTCTAATTTTGTTAATTTGGGTTTTCTCTCTCCTGCTTTTGGTTAATTTAGCTAGGGGTGTATCAATCTAATTGATTTTTTCAAAGAACCAGCTTTTTGACTGGTTGATTTTTTCTATCGTTTTCTTAATCTCGATTTCAGATATTTCTCCCCTTATTTTCTAATCTCTCTTCTACTACTTTTGGGATCAGAATGCTCTAGTTTCTCTAAAGCTTTAAGCTGCATTGTTAAGTTGTTTATTTCTGATGTTTCCATTTTTTTGATGCAGGCATTAAGAGCTATGAACTTACCTCTTAGAACAGCTTTCATTGTTTCCCAGAGATTTGGTAAGTTGTATTTTCATTATCATTCACTTTCAGGAATCTTGAATTTCCTTTTTAATTTCTTTTTTTTCTTTTTTTATTAAAAATGTAATTATACATTTAAAAGTTTTTTACCAGTTCCCTCCCTCCCCCTCCTCCCCCCGAACCCCCTGCTTCCCCTCCTCTCTCTCCCCATCCCCCAGTAACTCCCCCCAAATTCCCAGAAAGTCCTTTATTGTGTACGCCTGACTTTCCACTGGGTCCTCCTCTCCGATGACATATATAAGGACCCAGTGGCATTTCCATAAGCCCTTCTCTTGTTCCCCTTAAGCATAGGAGCACTACTATGCCTCCAGGGATCTCGGTGCCCTTAACAGATGCTAGACTTTATGAGGGCAACAGTGCGCTGGACATTGCGCAGGGCATGCAAAGTCCCATTATGATTGCTTTGGCCCCAACTATTGTTGAGAATCTTGCAAATCGTTGTTCCTCCTATCCTTTTGCTCTTACAATCTTACCGCCCCCTCTTCCGCAAATGTCCCTGAGCTCTAGGTGGGAAGAGATTAGGCTGGCCTAGTTCAATGTGATTGATATAGAGTCTCTGAAGTTGTGAATTGTGGTTTGTTGATTTTCTTTTGCAGTTTTGCTGCTCCTGCAATGCCCTTCACTCCATCCTGCTGGGCACTGTATGTCACCCCCTGGCCAGAGACAAAAAGCTGTTAAACTGGAGTCTTGTTATATAGCACATTCAAGGGTAGATATAATAAAGTAGGAAACCTCAGTGAGGGAGGGGTCCATCAACCATTTGCAAATGATTACTTTTTATCTGCTAGACTATATGCCCTCACCTTCTGGTAAGATCAGGAAAGAACGTCTGTGAACTTAACCAGGTTTCTCATTACTTACTTGCAGACCTTGATGGAGGCCTATTTTCTCTGCTATAACATGGTCCCCTCTCTCCTTGTGTCTGGTGTGGCTCTCCTACCCCATCTCTATTGTTCCTAATCCTTGCAATTACTGTGTTACATAGGTTTACTTTTGAGTGTCTAAATGTGGGTTGGGTTAGTTTGGTACTAGGAGCAACCTATTAGGGAGTACATATGGTGCTTAATTTTCTGGTTTGGATACTTCACTTAATATAATTGTTTCTAATGACATCCATTTCCCAGAAAATCCCAGTAACTCATCATTTTTGATGGCTGAGTAGTACTCCATTGTATAGATGTACCACAGTTTCCTTATCGACTCGTCAACTGTTGGACATTTAGGTGATTCCATGACTTTGCTATTTTAAACAGTGCTGCTATGAACATGGTCGAGCTTGTGCTATCGAGGCAAACCTCTGCTGCATGGGGGGTTATTCCCAAAAGTGGGATAGCAGAGTCATATGGCATTTCAATGTTTAATTTCTTTAAGAATCTCCAGATGGCTTCGCCAGAGTGGCTGTATGAGCCTGCATTCCCTACCAGCAATGTAGGAGAGTTCCCCTCTCTCCACATCCTCTCCAGCATTTGTCGTTGTTTGTATTGTGGATTTTTGCCATCCTGACCGGGGTGAGATGATATCTCAGGGAAGTTTTGATTTGCATTCCCTGATGGCTAAGGAAGTGGAGCATTTTTTAAGATATTTGTTAGACATTTTAATTTCATCCCTGGTAAAGTTTCTTTTAAGTTCCAGGGCCCATTTTTTAATTGGGCCATTGTTTTCCTTGGAGTTTAGTTTTCTAAGTTCTTTGTGCACTCTGGACAGTAGAGCTCTGTCAGATATGTGGTTAGTGAAGATTTTCTCCCATTCTGTGGGTTGCCTTTGAGCTCGTGTGACAATCTCTTTATCTGAACAGAAGCTCTTTAATTTCACAAGATCCCAACTGTTGAGAGTTGGTAGCAGTGACTGTGCCATTGGATGTCTGTTTAGGAAATGTTGGCCCTAAGCCCAATCAGCTCGAGGAGTTCCCTATCCTTTCAACTATGGTTTTTAAAGTCTCTGGCCTGATATCAAGGTCCTTGATCCATTTGGAATTAAGTCTTGTACATGGTGACAAGTACGGGTCCAGCTTTAATCTTCTGCATGTGGAGATCCAGTTTTGCCAGCACCATTGTTGAAGATGCTGTTCTTTTTCCATTGGATTCTGTGGGCCCCTTTGTCAAAGACCAAATGGCCTGTAATTTTTGTGGGCTTATATCTGGGTCTTCAATCCTTATCCATTGATCTGTGTGTCTATTTTGGAGCCAGTACCAGGCTGTCTTTATAACTATGGATTTGTAGTACTAGACTTAGGTTTGGTATGGTAATACCCTCCAGCAGTGTTTTTGTTACTCAGGATTGTCTTTGCTATCCTGGGTCTTTTGTGCCTCCATATGACTTTGAGATTATTTGGTCAACTTCGTTAAAGAATTGCGTTGGGATTTAATTGGTATAGCATTGAATCTGTATATTGCCTTTGGTAGGATGGTCATTTTTACAATGTTGATTCTGCCAATCCAGGAACAAGGGAGGTCTTTCCACCTTCTGGTTGTCTTCTGCTATTTCTTTCTTTAGGGTTTTAAAGTGTTCATTGTAAAGGTCTTTTACACCTCCTTAGGTTAGGTTATACCAAGGTATTTTCATTTTTTTAGGGGTTATAGTAAATGGTATGGTTTCTCTCAAGGCCTTTTTCACTTCTTTCATTCTGGGCATATAGGAATGCCTCTGATTTTGCACATTTATTTTGTATCCTGCCACCCTGCTGAACTTCTCAATTAGTTCCAGGAGCTTCCTGGTGGAGTTTTTGGGGATCACTCAGGTATAAGATCATGTCATCTGCAAATAGGATAGCTTGACTTCTTCCTTGCAGATTTGAATCCCTCTTATGTCCCTTTCTTGTCTTATGGCTTCAGCGAAGACTTCAAGTACAATATTGAATGAGAAGTGGTGAGAGTGGACAGCCTTGTCTAGTTCCTGATCGAGTTGGAATGCTTCCAATTGTTCCCCATTGAGCATAATCCTTGCTGTGGGGCTGTTTGTATACAGCTTTTATTATATTGATAAAGGTTCCTTCCATTCCTACTGTCTCTATCGTTTTGATCATAAAAGGCTGTTGGATCTTGTCAAAGCTTTTTCTGCATCTATAGAGAAGTATCATGTGGTCTTGGACTTGGACTGGTTTACATGATGAATTTCATTATTGATTTGCGTATGTTGAACCAACCTTGTGTGCAGGGGATGAAGCCTACTTGGTCCCCAGTGAATTATCTGTTTTATATGTTTTTGAATTCGATTGTCTAAGACTTTGTTGAGAATCTTTGCGGTCTTGTTGTCAATCAGAGGAGATCGGCCTATAGTTTTTCTTTTTCAGTGAAATCTTTATATAGGTTTTGGGATTACGACTATAATTAGCTTCATAGCAGGAATGTTGGTAGTATTCCTTTCCTTTGCTATTTGATGGAACAGTTTAAGGAGTAATACTCTGGTGTTATTAACTCCTTAAATGTCTGGTAGAAGTCTGTGCTGAATCCATCTGGCCCAGGACATTTTTTGGTGGGAAGATTCGAGATTGCTTCTTCAATTTCCTTGTATGTTATAGGACTATTTAAATAATTCACACTTCCTGATTCAATTTAGGTAGGTTGTGTTTACTTAGAAATTCATCCATCTCTTTTGTGTTGTCAAACTTCACAGAGTACAAGTTTTTGAAATATGATGTTGTAATTCTCTGGATTTCTTGGATATCCGTAGTGATAACTCCATGTTCATTTCTGATTTTGTTAATTTGGCTTTTCTCTCTCTTGCTTTTGGTTAATTTAGCTAGGGGTGTATCAGTCTAATTGATTTTTTCAAAGAACCAGCTTTTTGACTCGTTGATTTTTTTCTATCGTTTTCTTAATCTCGATTTCAGATATTTCTCCCCTTATTTTGCTAATCTCCTCTCTTGTACTACTTTTGGGATCAGATTGCTCTAGTTTCTCTAAAGCTTTAAGGTGCATTGTTAAGTTGTTTATTTCTGATGTTTCCATTTTTTTGATGCAGGCATTAAGAGCTATGAACTTACTTCTTAGAACAGCTTTCATTGTGTCCCAGAGATTTTGGTAATTGTATTTTCATTATCGTTCACTTTCAGGAAATCTTGAATTTCCTTTTAATTTCTTCCTCAATCCAGTTCTCATTCAGCATCATATTGTTAAGTTTCCCAGGAGTCGTGATTTTTCTGTTTGATGTGTTGTGGTGTCCAGCTTTAGGCCGTGAGGTGGTCTGATAGGGCACAGGTTAGAATTCAACTTTTTTTTATATGTGTAGATTCGTTTTGGTGCCCAAATGTGATCTATTTTGGAGAAGTTCGTGTCTGCTTAGAGAAAGAAAATGTGTTAGTCCTGGGTGCGTGGGTGAAAGTCGAATAAGATCTGTAGGTCCATTTCTTTCAGGGTTTGATTAAGGTCCAAAGTGTCTCTGTTAAGATATTGACCTGTGTGTCTATCCCATGTTGAGAGGGTGGTGTTGAAGTCCCCAAGAATTAGCATTTGGGGTTGATTTCTTGCTTTAGAAGCTGTAGGGTTTTCTTAATGAATGTGGAGGGGCCTGTTGGGGCTGATATGTTCAGATTTGAGTCTTCCTGGTGAATTGTACCTGTGACTAAAGTAGTATCATATCGTGTCTCTCTAATATTTCTTTGGTTTGAAGTCCACTTTGTGTGATATCATAATGGCTACCCCTGCCCTGTTTTTTTCTGCTTCCATTGCTTGAGAATTGTTGACCAGCTTTTATTTTTAGGCATGCCTATCTTTTGTGTGAGATGGGTTTCCTGCAGCAGCAGATTGAGTGGATTGTGATTTTTAATCCAATTGTAATGTGTCTCTTGATCGGTGAATTAATCCATTAACATTTAGGTTATAGTGGAGAAACTATTTTAATTCCAGACATTATTATGTTTAGTGTTTTTAAGTATATTGCTTCGCTGTTAATGGTGTTATATTTGCCTTCTGTTCTCCTGGATATGCCTGTTTTTTTCTTCACGCTGAGTATTTCTAGTATTTTTTAAGCCTGGTTTGGTGGACATGTATCCTTAAGTTGTCTTGTGCTGGAATTTTTCTTTCTCCCGGATCATGACGATAGTTTTGCAGGGTAAAATCAGCCTGGGTTGACATTTTTGCTCATTCAATACTTGAAGTATGTCTCTCCAAGTCTTCTTGCTTTAGCTGTTTACTGAGAAGGCATTTGTTATTTAATAGGTTTACCTTAAAAGTGAATTGTTTTTTCTCTTGAAGCTCTCAGCACCGTTTCTCTTGAATGTGGAGTGTTTTAACTATTATTTGCGTGGGTGCTCTGTTTTGGTCATCCTGTTTGATGTGCGGAATGCCTCTTGTGTATGGATGGGCCCTCTTTTTTTAGATGAGGAAAGTTTTCCTTGATGATCATTGTGAAAAATTTCCTCAGGGGTGGTATTTGAGATTCTTGCTCTGGTATTCCATGAATACATGTTAGGCTTCTTCAGGGTGTCCATATCTCTGGTTTTCTCTCAAGTATCTTTTTGGCTTTAACACCTCTTCCATTGAGCGGTTAATACTCCCACTTATCTTCAGTCTGAAATTCTGTTTCGTTAGTTTTGCTGATAAGACTCGTGTGAGTTCTGTGAAGATAACTTGTTTTAGCTCAGTTTTAAACTCTGCTTGAGTACTTGTTTTAAACTGCTCTATGCCAGTTGTGTTTCTTGCACTGTTTTTCTCAATCCTCCAATGTCTGTTGTTGTTCCTCTTCAAAGCGATTGATCGATTATGTAATTCCTCCCGGATTTCCTTTCATAGTATTGAATATGTAATGATCATATTTTGAAAGTGTTATCCTGGGTCAGGCTTCTTGGCCATTTTTCGTGGGTTTGTTCTGGTCGGAGTCTACATTATGGGATTAATTCTTCAGTGGGGAATTTGTTTACTTGAGTTTGTTCTCATGGATTTGCACTTTGACTTTGGCGTTGTCGTTTTAACTCTTAAGATATTTCTTCAGCATTTTTCACTAAACTGAATTATTTGATCTGGGTTCTGGTGGGCAGGGACGAGCTTCCTAGGTCCGTGAGGCCGTGGGGACTGGGCACACGCCGGCAGGGGTGGGGGGAAGGGAGGATGGGCGTTCGGCGGGGCGTATTTAACCTGGGGAGCATTGGGGTAGCGGGGGGGCCCGGTTCGAGGGGGGTCCGCTGTCCGACCCCTGCCGTCGTGCTGGATGCTCGGCAGATGGGGAGCGTCCGGGTCCCTTGGGGTCTGCAGACTGGGTTCTGGGGGTTGGGGGGGGCCGGGGCTGGGCTAACTAAGTTGCGTAGATAGGCCTGGCTGGACCGCGCGGGGCCATTCCCGACCAAGCGGAGCAGGGTGGGGTTGAAAGGGCGGATTTTTTCTTTACATTACTGAACCAACATTACAAATGGAATGAGCTGATACATTGCCATATCTTGTGTGTGTGCTAAACCAATACTTATGTTGTGAATTATTGAATTAGTGGTTTCTTATGTGGATCAGTTTTTATTTATTATTTATCAAGTGTGCGTGTGTGTATGTATATAGTGATGGTGTGTGGTGTGCTGTGTGTGTGTGTGTGTGTGTAGAACCACGGACGAATTCGGCAAGCACACATGGACCGCCTCCACTCATCCTGTTATCTGCCCGGGATTCACAGCTCCGCTCCCTACAGACCAGAAAACGCAGGCCGTCCTTGCTTATGCCTGGCATATAATGGGGTCATAGGATGCGAATCGGGAAAAAAAACCTTTTTTCTTTTTTGCCGCAAGAGGAGGCAGAGGCTTAACCTCTGAGCCATCTCTCAGCCCCAGTGTGATCAGTTTTCAATAGGGTCTTCTTGAACTTACAACTGACCAAATGGGAATTTGATGTCCTATTATATAGTATATTTTCAAATGTATCAGGCAATTATGAATAATTTTACATGTCCTGGTGAAAGGTATTGTTGTTTTTGTCTAATGTAATAGTAACATATTTGCAAACAGAGTACAACTTTACCACTGAACAAAACTTAATGAAGCTTCATAACAAATAATGGTATGATGACATAAAGATTTGTCATAAACTATTTGTATCTGTATGAATAGTGACTTTTTTCCTTTGATCTACTGATGTTCCACTCTCTATTTTCTAGCACTGAATGTTTTATTTTAAAACTTGAAAATAAGCCTAATTGACCATGGGAAGTAGTAATGTAAGACAATTTGTTCTTTTTATTTCATTTACTGATTCATTTCTCTCAACTGCTTCTCGTAATCACGTTTGTAAGTTTGCTAACTCCCCTTTTCACCACCATGTTCTGTATACACATTTACACATGTGGAATGTTACTCACCATATGACTAAACAATAAATTTACTACATTTCCGTAGTAGTATCATTCGAAATTGCCAAATGACATCTCCATATAGAATTTCCTGTGTCAGATTTATGAGCTATTGTTATCAAATATTTCCCAGAACGAGCCTAATAACAGTCAAAAATTTTAATTTCTTATAAACAATGAACGGAAATATATTTTTACCATTTATATCAATTTGAGAAATTACTAGTCGGTTCGATTGATGTTTAGTTCACAATTGCATACTTTCTTATTTTGCAAAAATTGTGGCAAAGAAAAATCTACTCTGCCTTGGTATTTGTAGTCAGTTCACCATGATATAAGATCATACCCAATAAGAAAATAGCTGTAGATTAAGTCATTCCTTTCATATTCTCAATCAATTATTATATTGTTTGAGAGACATTCGAAATTCCAAAATATTGTTTCAATCTGATTTCCCCTACCATTCAATAACTCATTTTATAGTAGTTGTGATGTGGTTTTTCTCAATTGCAAAATTTTTATCTGTTACCATTGTGCTTTCACCAGCATTAAAAGAGAAAGCGTTTACCTTTAAATGTTTCCCTTGAGCTCTTTCCACAATGTGTTTGCATATTGATTTATTATTGAAATGGAGAGGAGAGGCCCAAATATATCATAACCTATGTGTGCAGGTTCAAAGGGTATGAACTTTTCAAGATTAGATTCTCACACTTTCTGACACATGAGGTAAGCTCTGGGGATGGAACTCATAGAAGTCCAGGTGTTGCCTGCAGGCACCATTTACCCACTGAACTCATCATGCCATGCCCTCCCATTGCAGTCTATTGGTTGTTTTGATTCTTTAGACACTGGAGGATTTAGAACATATTACTTTCCAAACATCTTGCCAGCAAGGCCAGGTTTTACATGGAATTATAAAAATCATTGAGCTATCTGAGATGTATATTTAGATATTATACTAAAGGACAGGATAGGTCTGATGTTCTCCTGCAAAATCAAAGCATTGAGGACATGCAAAAGAATAGACCTTTTCGGTTATTCACTCTACCCCCAGGCATCTTTTCATTAATAATTTTTAAGAAACTGTTTTGATCATTTTTTGCTATTGCAAATGATCCCTTTTAAGTAAGGCGAGGAAAGACAGAGTTTGTTTATTCCTTTAGTGTTTTGGATAGTGTAATACATATCCATTCGTCATTTACATAGAACTTATATATTTAGATGTACCTTGCTTTATCGTAGTATTGTTAGAATCATATAGACGAAAAGAGTCTATGTGTATAGTAGGTCATATTCAGCCAGCATATCACAAAATGTAATGGGGCTGTTAGTGATTTTGTGTCCCTCTATCCTCCTCATAAATCTTGTTAACTTTGGTAAACAAGAAATGAAGTTCAGATATCATGCCAACAGTAGCTCAACACAGCCTGCAGTCTACTCTTGAAACATATGACTAGAGCATCAACAGGTAGAAGTAGATATATCTAATTATTAAACCATTATTTAGGCTGCTTGGGACTAATTAATATTTAAATGTTTTCAGTGCTATCAGCCACGTCTACCTGCTGTTGATTCCCACGTGTGATCCATGTATGGTTTGTTGAGCGTAACTTAAAATAATAGTGGTAGGTATTTCCTGGCCTGGGAGTATTTAAGGAGGCCCACATGCAACACTATGCCTGAATCATAGGTACGAAGAATGTATAATCATTCTGGACACATACAGATAGTTTTAGCCTGCTTGTAAAAATATTTCCTAATTTACTTGTTGTTTTGCCAAAAGAGAAGTTCTGAGGCCAGATTGTCTTTGGTAGGCGATCGAATATTTGGGGTGTATATACTCCATATGTGTGACTTATGTAACTATGGCAGATGAATGAGTGGTCATGTCTAGGTCTGGGATTGCTTGGACATCTAGTCACCCATTGCATAGTTTGCTTCCATTGTCAATAGTGTAGAGCTTGAGATAAGAGTAAAACCTTTCTTTTCTATCTACATTTTAATACTTTGTTCTCTTTGTATCTGGAATGAAACACGTGTGTGACCCTGATGTTGGTGCGATCATTGGAGGGATACATACTAGAGAGTATCAGCTGGATCCCTTAGTACCACAAGAGCTGATTCTGCTTCTTGTCAGTTTCATAGTTAGTTCTTTCTTTACAGCTCGTTCAATGTAAAACATCAGTACTGTTTTATTTCTGATGATCTTTGCCTTTCATGTAACCCCTATTTTGTCTTTCATCTTCTCTTTCTATTTAAAAGATAATTTCAGTCTGGCAAGAAGGCTAAGCATGTAAAGACACCTGCAAGAAGATCTGGTGACCGTTCTACATGTGGGCTTCATGGTAGAAAGAGAGATCTGTTTTGAAAAAAATGATGCTTCGTGAATTGAACTGATTACCCAGAGTGACTGCACCATGCATAGTGCATGGACTCCCAAGGGTGGACTGTATTGATGAAAATATCCTTGTCTCAGTTGTGTTTTTATTATGCTACACACTTTTGTGACTGCGCTAGTTTGACTCATACATTGCATGTATGTTTGGTGAAGCATTTAGCGGGCTGTGAAATGGAGATGGGTTAGGGCTGAGCCTATAAGGCCCATTTATGAAGAACTGGTAGTTACGCAAGTTTAACAAAGTAAAGTAAGTCTGAAGGCGACTATATAGATGATGTGAAAGACCTGGTGGTGGATGCGGTTGGGACATATTCTTGGGCAAATAAGACTGAGGGAGCTGGTTCAGTGTTTGAAAATAACTTTAACAGATTTCAATCTGGCAAGTGAGGTTTGCCTATTCTTCTCCAATCCTTGTAGTATGGTCAGATTCCCTGAGCTCCTGCTGTGGTATGAACTTTCGCTGAGCTGGATAGTTTTATGAAGTGTAATGGAGAATCATAAAAAAGAATAAAAATTCCTTGCTCCTCTATGATTTTGGTCATGAATTACAAGGTGCTACCAGGTACAAATGCAGCACACTCTAACCCATGGCCTCCCAGGATGTTAGCAAACAGGCCTGTGGTGACAATGCTCATATCCATCCAAAGTCTGAATTCTTGAGGCTCACTAGCCAGAAAGAACCTGGACTGTCTTCACTCAAGGATAAATGATGTGAAATAGAGGATTTAACAAATTCAGGGGTCTGACAATGCAGCTTAGGGGCCCACATTTCAGTGAAAATCACAAGAAACAAGGCAGCCCTAAAAGGAATTTTAAAAAAGATCAACAGGATGACAGGATGTTAGAATTTCTTGTCAAAGATTTCGAAAACAGCAATCAGTTAAGAATAAGCTTGAAAAATGTTGATAGTAAGTATTTCAAAGAGTTAAGAGCCTCAGAAAGAATAAAACAACTAAATGGAATTCAGACTGCAAACAGAACATAAAAATACAGTAATCAACATTAAAAAAATTTAGCAAATGTATACACAGCAGAATGGAGAGGGGGGAAGGGGAGAAGAGAACAAAAAGAAAAAAAAATACTGAAACATAAAGCCAGAAACAAATGGAGGTGCCACTCTAAATGACAGAAGAAAGCAATGGATGGGAGAAAAGTCACAAACTAAAAGGCTACATCCAAGTTATGATCTTTAGTCATGAAGCTCTGAAAAGAGAACAGAAAAAGGAAGGGTGACATTCCTAGTGACATAACTGAGTAACCTTCAAATGGATCAAAACAAACCTCATGTCCAAGGAGCTCAGAAAACCCAAACCATTGCTAAAAATCAAGAAATCCATAGGATTTGTAAAACCCATACTATCAAACTACTGAAAAGTAATAAGTAAAAAAAAGGACTGAAGCGGAAAAAATGGAAAATCAAAGTCTCTTTATCAAGAAAAACCATTTCAAAGAAACAATTTCTCTACGAAACCAAGAAAAGCAGGAGACTTATAGCAACCTATCACTGGCTAACCTAGATGCAAAAATTAGAACATTCATAAGTTAAGGGGGAATCAAGAATTGTCAAATGTACCTATTGGAAGAAGGGAATGGAGTGAAGTTCTATAAATGGACAGTCAATGATATGTAAGAAATCTTGGCACATGGGGAAAAAGAGATAGGGAAAACAATAAGACAGATTTATAGGACACCTGCCATCCCCTATAAGTCTTTTACATTGTGTTTGACAGTAATAGAGGGAAGTAAGGGTGTGGTTACTCATTGAAAATAGTAAAAATAAGCACTAACAGGATCTGATATTATTAGATCATACATAATGTCTTAAACATAGCATAACCTAGTAGATGTGACAAGAGCACAGCAAACATTTATAGGGGCACTAAAATGCATTAATAGTAAAAGTGGACTTCTTTCAAAATAAAAACAGGGAAAATGGCAAACACAAGTCAACTATGCTAAGGATATAATGTCAATGTTCTAAATATAAGACAACTGAAAAGTGGTCAGTGGTATGAGCTGATCAACTAAGAACATCTTGGGTAGGTTCTTATAAACTGTAATATTCTGAAAAAGTAAGGGCTAAGAATACAGAAACAGAAAATAATAATGAAGTGAGGAATTAGGCCTACTGCTTTTAGTACTAAGTTTTTTTGAGAAAATTCAACATGAAGTCTGTTGATTAAAAGTATCAGA
Source organism: Typhlomys cinereus (assembly GCA_023101885.1). NCBI lineage: Eukaryota > Metazoa > Chordata > Mammalia > Rodentia > Platacanthomyidae > Typhlomys > Typhlomys cinereus. The sequence continues at coordinate 19,333,973 of JALPQD010000003.1, forward strand.
TCAAAAACACCCCTGCCCTCTGAGATCAAAGATAAATACCAATACAAAGCTACGATTTATGAATATGGATCACCAAAAAATAAAAGTTTCGTGGGGCTAAGTCATGGATCAGTGGAGTAAAATTGGCACACAAACATGCAGACCTAGTGGATATCCATGACCCAGGAAATTCGAGGTCTGCAATTCAGTGGTTCCTAGTGCAATAGAGAGCGGAGACAAAAATAACATCTGAAAGCCAGGGGACAACTAGTATAGCATACATAGCGTGGTTTTTTTAAAAAGAAAGAAAGAGGATAAGAAAGAGGAAGGGAGGTGTAGATAGAAAAAGAAGATAGGAAGGTTAGGTAGAAGAAGGAATAGAAGGAAGCGAAGGAAGGAAGGGAGGGAGGAGGGAGGGAGGAAGAAAGACAAAGAGAAGGAGGCAAGACTTATATCAGTGATTTTTTTGATTCCCTATGAACACTGTGGTGTGTGCCACACTCATGAACACACATTTACACACATACTCATCCAAAAGATTAAAATATAAAATGATAATATATGTTCTGTGAAATATCGCTGTGTGAAGATGGCTCAGGGAGATTATGTTCTTCCTCAAAACCAAACGGGAAAAATGCCTCATGAATTATAACTGTCATTCCAGCATGGAGTCAGAGCCTAGGAAAACAAAGAACAAAAGCCATAATGAGAGTAGAGCAAGTCAGAATGATTGTAGATGACACCTTGGGCCTTCAAAGACATTCACACAAACATCCTCTTATTTTATATACAGACCATTTACACAGACAAAAACACGCACTAACCAAAAACACAATGCATAGAAATGAGTTGACAGACCAAATGACAGGGACGAAAGTAGAGATTCAAGAAACACAGCTGAGGAGATATGCAATTGACACAATTAACATACAGGTTGGAGGTTGTTTTTTAAATTTTGTTCTTTTGAAATTTCGATGCATGTTCATAATGTAACAATTTCTTTACTGTGATGTGAGATGAGAACCACCCGAAAGTCAAACAACTTAAGGAAGAAAGGAGATTATTCAGCTTACAATGCCAGCCTTTCACTATGGGAGGACATGGCTGATGCTGAGTTGGAGAAGGCTAAGTCACTGTCAAACATCCTAGAGGCTCTCTTCTTCCAGTCTTGGTTCTATGGTTCTTTTATCTGGTATTCGGTTACTGGGAGATTCAAATCATATCTAGGGAGGTTCCAATAGATCTAGGGTTGGTCTTTGAATCTGGAAAGTATTGATATGGATAATCTCTTCGAGATCTTAGTTAATGCTAGGTGTGGTCAAGTGAGACCCAGGATTAATATCACACTAATGGATTAGAATATATCTGTCTTCACCTGCTTTCTCTCCCCTCTTCGTATCAAAACTCCCATCATCCCTACTAGCCTTTTACCAGATTCTATTCTTTGGTTTGGTTTATGACCCACTGAATTTTACCAAGTATATGATGTAGTCAGTTGGAGCTCTTCCCTGCAGCTTAGGGCACAGACACTATGTATACACAACTGAAGACAGTAGCTCATATCTTCCCTGAAACTAGGGGAAGGAAAGAAAACGTTTATTAGTTATGGGGAGGAGCATGTAAACTACCTAATGACACAAACATTTGTAGAATATTTACTAATTTATTCAAAAAAAATCCCTTAATGCCAAAACCTTTCATCCAAAGGCTCCAACAGGTTGTTCAAATTATTTAGCTTCCTGACTAATGAAACGCAAAAACTTCAGCTCCTCATCAGGAACTGAACTAGAAAACTGTCTCCTTGAAAACAGCTCAGCTTTCATAGTATCAGACCAGTACTATGCAGGCTACTGAGGATGAAGAAGGCACATATATTGGACTACACACACCTGAAAATGCTGCAAATTACAATAAAACCTTCCGGAAAAGAGGTGATCCTTGGGAAATAGTGCACAAAATGTAGTGTGTAACCAAACTATTTCTATAGGATTTAAAGCCTGCTTTCAGCAGGGAATACATAATTGTATTGTTACCACGAAACTTGTGGATGAGAAGTCATACATCCTAGGATAAGAAAAAAAAAAATAATATTATAAGATTTAAGCTATGAAGCTCTGATATCGAACTGCTATCTAAAACATTATCATTAGGACCATGAATCAGAGCCGTTATCCACACTAGACTAAGAATGCCCTTTTACAATAGAAGGTGATTTCATACAGAAGAAATTTACAAGTGGCCAAAGAGAATAAGTGGTTCTGGACTACTGAAGGACTCCAAACAGGACATCTAACTAGCCCCAAAATTAGGTTCCAGGACCATCATAGAAGAGTGGTACAATAAGAATGTAAGAAACCTCAGGATGGGGAGGGATGCTTGTGAAAGAAAGTATATTGGAATCACAAGAGCGTTGCACCCATGAAACTCTCACTCACTGTATACTTCCCAAACAAAACTTGCACACTTTTTCCTAAAATATTTACAAACATTGGAAGGGGAAAGATCTCTATGAGGGCCTTCCTCACATCCTCAGCGGACAATTGAGGGTTAACACTGACTGGGGAAAGGGAAATACCTTCTACAGTGGTATATCATTGATACATTGTTCTGTGGGTATGACAGTGTCTGTGCATATATCAATACAGGCAACCCAGAGAACTCAGTGAAAAGATGTGAAGAAGAAAGGAGACTGAGTGAGAAGATGGTTTGCCAAGTGGGAAAGCAGCCAGAGCAGAGAGAGGATAGGACTAGGTAGAAAGGGATGAAAATGAGATAAATTAAAAATTGAAAAAAACAAAAACATTGATAATTAAAATAAAATTAAAAATAACTTCTCCCCAAAAAGACTCATAATGTATGTAAATATCTTAGAATATTCAATGAGCCAAACAATTAAGAACACTTAACCAAATAAGAGACATGAAAACAATAGCAGTAAATATGTATGTGTGATTTGAATTGCAGCTTGACGAGTTTTTAATTTTTAAATCCTGGTTGATTTTGTTAAGGCTTGTCATTAGGACAAGATTTTGGATCTCCAAATTCTAATTTTTTTTGAAGCTTGTCTTTGGAAATAATTTAAATAATTGCTATCATTGACAACAAATGAAATAAATCCGCTCAAGGTAAAATACATGTTAGTAAAAACATGTATATGAAAACTCCTTGGGCCTAGTTTTATTAAGCTATAGAGTATGCATTTCGCTTGGTAATCTAAAATTTTCCTGCAATTTCCATCCCTGAGTATATTCCAAACTTTGGACCAATCCTAATGAAATTATCAAGTAATACTTTTGTTAATAGGAAAGAAGGAATACATCAAGTCACCTAAAGCAGTATCTTTCTCTTTTTTTCACCCCCAATTTATTTACTTATTTTATTATTTCCGCTCATACAAACTTAACAGGTACACCGGTCCCCTCCCTCCCTCCACCTCCCACCGACACCCCTGCTTCCCCTTCTCTTCCCCCCTCCTTCCCCCATCCCAGTGCCTTCCTCCCATCCCTCAGAGCATCCTTAAGGTGCATGCCAAACTCTCCTCTGGGTCATCCTCTTATGATGAGGTGCCAAGGACCTCAGGGGCTATTTTCCAAGAACTCTTTCCTGGTTCCCCTTGAAGCTTAGGAACACTATGTGACTGTCAGTCCATAGCCTCAAAGGATCTAGTGCCTTTAGTCCTGCTAGGACTTTGGTGGGGTCAATAAATTGTTGGACATTGCACAGGTCATGCAAAAGTCCTATTATGATGCTAACTAAAGCAGTATCTTTCTAATTCAGAACGTGGTCACCTAGTAACGTACCCTCCCTTTCCCCACTACCCGCTCACCCGGGCCGCGGCGCACAGTCCAGCCGCGGCCTCACCCACCAACTAGGTAAGCTTCCGCCCCCCCGCCCACAAGAACCCAGCAGCACCAAAGGGACCCAGCTCCTCCCACCATCCAGCCGAGCCGAGCGGCAGGGTGGATGGACAGGAGGCCACCCCTCTCCCGGGCCCCCGCCCCAGCTACCCCAGGTTAAATAGCCCCGCCGAGCCCCATCCTCCCTTCCCCCACCAGCACCGGCCGGCCACGCTGGTCCAGGGCCTCATCGGCGACCTGGAGCTCTGTCCCTGCCCACCCCCAGAACCCCAGCAATTAATTCAGTTTAGTGAAATTGAAAGAGATCTTAAGAGTTAAACGACAATGCCCAAAGTCAAAGTGCAAATCCATGGAACACATCAAGTAAACAACTCCACTGCGGAATATCCCATAATGTTAGACTCGACACAGAACAAAACCAGGAAAATGGCCAAGAACCTGAACTCCAGGATAACGACTTCAAATATGATCATTACCACTATCAACATATGAAAGAGGAAATCTGGGAGGAATTACATAATCGAATCATCGCTTTGAAGAGGAACACAACAGACATTGGAGGAGTGAGAAAAACAGGCAAAACAAAACTGGCATAGAGCAGTTAAAAACAACTCAAAAGAGTTTAAAACTGAGCTAAAAGACTTATCTTCAAACCAGAACTCACAGAGAGTCTATCAAAAACTAACAAGCAAAACAGAATTTCAGACTTGAAGATAAAAAGTGGGAGTATTAACGCAGCTCAATGGAAGAGGTTGTTAAAGCCAAAAAAAGATACTTGAGAGAAATATCCAGAGATATGGGACACCCTGAAGAAGCCGATAACTGGTATTCATGGATCCACGAGCAAGAATCTCAAAATACCACCCCTGAGGAAATTTTCAAACGATCATCAAGGAAAAACTTCCTCTATAAAAAAGAGAGGCCCATCCATAACAAGAGAGCATCCGCACCCCAACAGGTAGACCAAAACAGAAGCTCACCACGCAAATAATAGTTAAAACACTCCACATTCAAGATAAGAACTGGTGCTGGAGGCTTCAAAGAGAAACAAAAAAACAGTCACTTTAAAGGTAAACCTATAAAATAACAAATGACTTCTCAGTCAAAACAGTAAAACGCAAGAAAACTTGGAGAGACTACTTCAAGTATTGAATGAGCAAAAAAGTCAACCCAGGCTGATTTACCCTGCAAAACTATCCGTCATGATCGAGGGAGAAAAAAAATTTCAGCACAAAGACACTGAAGGGATACATGCCACCCAAACCAGGCTTAAAAAATGCTAGAAATGATACTCAAGCGTGAAGAAAAAAACAGGCCATATCCAGGAGAACAGAAGGCAAAATCTAACACGATTAAAAGCGAAGCAAGTATACTTATAAAAACTAAACAACTAAATGTATGGAGATTAACAAAATAGTTTCTCCACTAAACACTAAATTGTTAAGGAATTAATTCACGATAGGAGAGACACAGATTACACAAATTGAGATTGAAAAATCACAACCACGCAATATGTCGCGCCTGCAGAGAAAACCCATCTCACCACAAAAGATAGGCAGCCTAAAAAATGTAAAAGGTTGGTCAAACAATTCTACAAGCTAATGGAAGCAGGAAACAGGCAGGGGTACCATTATGTATCAGACAAAGTGGACTTCAAACCAAAGAAAAATTATAAGAGACACACGATGGATACTACATTTTAGTCACAGGTACAATTCAACCAGGAAGACTTCACAATACTGAACATATATGCACGCAATATGGGCCCTCCACACATTCATTAAGAAACACCTACAGCGTCTAAGCAGAAATCAACACCCCAAACGAATATTCTTGGGGACTTTCAAACACACCGCCTCTGCAACATGGGATAGATAACAGGTCAAAAGCTTAACGAGACACTTTGGAATTAATCAAACCTGAAAGAATGGACCTTACAGATCTCTATCGAACTTTTCACCCACGCACCAAAGAATACACATTTTTCTCAGCAGCACACGGAACTTCTCCCAAAATAGATTTACAATATTGGGCCACAAAAGAATCTACACATATACAAAAAAAGTTGATGAAATTCTAACCTGGCCCTATCAGACCAACGGCCTAAAGCGAGATCACACAACACATACAAACAAGAGAAAATACACTAACTCCTGGAAACTTAACAATATGATGCTGATGAGAACTGGATTCAGGAAGAAATTAAAAAGGAAATTCAAGATTTCCTGAAAGTGAATGATAACGAAAATACAACTTACCAAAATCTCTGGGCACAATGAAGCTGTTATAGAAGGTAAGTCTAGCTCTTAATGCCCACTCAAAAAATGGAAACATCAGAAATAACAACTTAACAATGCAGCTTAAAGCTTAGTAGAGAACTGAGGCAACTGATCCCAAAAGTACAGTAGAGAAGAGGAGATTAGCAAATAAGGGAGAAATATCTGAAATCGAGATTAAGAAAACGATAGAAAAATCAACCAGTCAAAAGCTGTGGTTCTTTGAAAAACAATACAGATTGATACACCCTAGAAACTAACCAAAGCAAGAGAGAGAAAACCCAAATTAACAAAATTAGAAATGAACATGGAGTTATCACTACGATACCCAAGAAATCCAGAGAATATAACAATCATATTTCAAAAAACTTATACTCTGGAAGTTTGACAACACACAAGAGATGGATGAATTTCTAAGTAAACACAACTTACCTAAATTGAATCAGGAAGTGTGTGAATTATTAAATAGTCCTATAACATATAAGGAAATTGAGGAAGTAATCTCGAATCTTCCCACCAAAAAATGCCTGGACCAGATGGATTCAGCACAGAGTTCTACCAGACATTTAAGGAGTAATACACACCAATACTCCTTAAATGTTCCATCAAATAGCAAAGGAAGGAACACTACCAAATTCCTTCTATGAAGCTAATATCGTTTTAATCCAAAACCTATAAAGATCACTTAAAAAAGAAAACTATAGGCCGATCTCCTGATGAACACAGAGCAAAGATTTCAACAAAGTCTTAGCAAATGGATTCAAAAACATATAAAAAGATCATTCAGGGACCAAGTAGGCTCATCCCCGGCACACAAGGTTGGTTCAACATACGCAAATCAATAAATGTAATTATCATGTAAACCAGTCCAAAGTCCAAGACCACATGATACTTCGATAGATGCACGAGAAAAAGCTTTGACAAGATCCAACAGCCTTTTATGATAAAACGCTAGAGACAGTAGGAATGGAAGGAACCTTTATCAATATAATAAAAGCGCTATAACACAAAGCCCACAGCAAGGATTATGCTCAATGGGGAACAATTGGAAGCATTCCCACTTCGATCAGGAACAGACAAGGCTGTCCACTCTCAACCACTTCTATTCAATATTGTACTTGAAGTCTAGGAAGCCATAAGCAGAAGAAGGGACATAAGAAGGGATTCAAATTGGCAAGGAAGAAGTCAAGCTACCTCTATTTGCAGATGACATGATCTTATACCTGAGGGATCCCAAAAACTCCACCAGGAAGCTCCTGGAACTAATTGAGAAGTTCAGCAGGTGGCGACGGATACAAATAAATGTGCAAAAATCAGAGGCCTCCTATATGCCCAGAATGAAAGAAGTGAAAAAGCCTGAGAGAAACACCATCCATTTACTATAACCCCTAAAACATGAAATACCTTGGTATAAACCAACAAGGAGGTAAAAGACCTTTACATGAAACTTTAAAACCTAAAAAGAAATGAAGAATCAAAGACCAGAAGGGGAAAGACCTCCCTGTTCCTGGATTGGCAGAATCAACATGTAAAAATGACCCTCCTACCAAAGGCAATATACAATTCAATGGATAACAATCAATACCCAAAGCAATTCTTAAAGAAGTTGACCAAAAATCTCAAAATTCATATGGAGGCACAAAAGCCACGGATAGCAAAGACAATCTGAGTAACAAAAACCAGCTGGAGGTATTACCATACCAAACCTAGTCTATACTACAAATCCATAGTTATAAAACAGCCTGGTACTGGCTCCAAAATAGACACACAGATCAATGGATAAGGGTGAGACCCAGATATAAGCCCACAAAATACAGCCATTGGTCTTTGACAAAGGGGCCAAAGAATCCAATGGAAAAAGAACAGCACTCATTCAACAAATGGTGCTGGCAAAACTGGATCCACATGCAGAAGACTAAAGCTGGACCCGTACTTGTCACCATGTACAAGACTTAATTCCAAATGGATCAAGGACCTTGATATCAGGCCAGAGACTTAAAACCATAGATGAAAGGATAGGGAACTCCCTCGAGCTGATTGGGCTAGGCCAACACTTCCTAAACAAGACATCCAATGGCACACGTCACTGCTACCAACTCTCAACAGTTGGGATCTGTGAAATTAAAGAGCTTCTGTTCAGATAAAGAGATTGTCACGAGCTCAAAGGCAACCCACAGAATGGGAGAAAATCTTCACTAACCATATATCTGAAGAGCTCTACTGTCCAGAGTGCACAAAGAACTTAGAAAATTAAACTACCAAGGAAACATGGCCCAATTAAAAAATGGGCCCTGGAACTTAAAAGAAATTTACCAGAGATGAAATTAAAATGTCTAACAAATATATCAAAAAATGCTCCACTTCCTTCGCTCAGGGAAATGCAAATCAAAAACTTCCCTGAGATATCATCTCACCCCGTCAGTCAGGATGCAAAATCCACATACAAACAACACAAATGCTGGAGAGGATGTGGGGGAGAGGGGGGAACTCTCCTACATTGCTGGTGGGAATGCAGGCTCATACAGCCACTCTGGCGAGCCGTCTGGAGATTCTTAAGAAATTAAAGATTGAAAGATTTGAAATGCCATATGACCCTACTTCCACTTTTGGAATAACCCCCCAAGCAGCAGAGGTTCGCCTCGATAGCACAAGCCGACCATGTTCATGCAGCACTGTTTACAATAGCAAAGTCATGGACAAATCACCAAATGTCCAACAGTTGACGAGTGGATAAGGAAACTGTGGTACATCTATACAATGGAGTACTACTCAGCCATCAAAAAATGATGAATATCTGGAATTTGCTGGGAAATGGATGTCATTAGAAACAATTATATTAAGTGAAGTATCCCAAACCCAGAAAATTAAGCGCCGTATGTACTCCCAATAGGTGGCCCTAGTACCAAACTCACCCAGCCCAATTGAGGACACTCAAAGTAAACCTATGTAACACAGTAATTGCAAGGATTATGAACAGAGAGATGGGGGTTGGAGGGCCCCACCAGACAACAAGGAGAGGAGACCATGTACCAGTACAGCAGAGAGAAAATAGGCCTCCACAAGGTCTGCAAGTAAGTAATGAGAAACCTGGTTAAGTTCACAGACGTTCTTTCCTAGATCTCACCAGAAGGGGAGGGCATTAGTCTAGGCAGATAAAAGTAATCATTTGCACAATGGTGTATGGACCCCTCCCTCAGATGAGGTTTCCTACTTATTACATCTACCCTTGAATGTGCATTAAACAAGACTCAGTTAACAGTCTTTTGTCTCTGGCCAGGGGTGGTGGTGACATACAGTGCCAGCAGATGGAGTTGGAGGGAATTGCAGGAGCAGCAAAACTCAAAAGAAAAATCACAAACCACAATCCAGAACTTCAGAGACTCTATATCAATCACATAGAACTAGGCAGCCTAATCTCTCCCCATCCGGAGCTCAGGGACATTTGCGGAAGAGGGGGCGGTAGATGGTAACGATTGTAAGAGCAAAAGGATGGGAGGAGCAAACGATTTGCAAGATTCTCAACAATCGTTGGGGCCAAAGCAATGCAATAGGGACTTTGCATGCCTGCGCATGTCCAGCGACCTGTTGCCCCGGATAAAGTCTCATCTGTAAGGCACAGACCCCTGGAGCAAGGTGGATTGACAGCCATAGTAGTTATCTATGCTTAAGGGGAACAGAGAGAAAGGGCTTATGGAAATGCCAGTGGGTCCTTATATGTCATCGGGAGAGGAGAGAGACCCAGAGGAGAGTTAGGTCACACAATAAAGGACTCTCTGGGAATGGGGGAGGAGCACTGGGGGAAGGGGGGAGGGGGGGAGGGAGGAACTGGTAAAAAAATTTAAACACATGTAAATTAACCTTTTATAAAAAAAAAAGAAGTGTCATAGCCACACTACTTAAACATTGCGGATGCGAAGGTTCGAAAAAATTAAAAAGTAAACAAGATTTCCTGAAAGATGAATGAATTGATAGACTTTGAAAATACAACTAGTCGACCAAAATCACTGTCTGTGGAGCACCACATGAAAGCTGTTCTAAGAGTAAGTTCAAAGCTCTAATTGCCACAATGCAATAAAAATGGAGAACCTCATAAAAAAAACCAAATTCAACAATGCAGCTTTAAAGCTTGTAGAGAAATAGAGGCAATCTGATCCCAAACGTAGTAGAGGATAGGGATTAGCAAAAACGAGGGAGAAAATATCTAAATCGAGATAGAAAACGATAGAAACAATCAACATCAGAAAAGCTGTTCTTTGAACAAAAGCCAAGTAAAGGAGGTGATACATAGCCTAGCTAAATAAACAAAAGGGCCAGCGAGAGAGGGAAAACCCAAATTACAAAATTATCAGAAATGAAATGATTGAGAGTATCCCTACGCGATACCCAAAGGAAATCACGAGAATTATAACACTATCTATTCAAAAACTTATTACTCTGTGATTTGGACAAACAAAGAGATGGATAAATTTTAAAGTAAACACAAATTACCTTAAATTGAATCAGAAAGTTGTTGATTATTTAATATCCATTAAACATATAAGGAAATTGAGGAAGTAAGTAATCTTGACTCTTCCCAACAAAAAAGGTCCAGGGACCAGATGGATTCAGCACAGAGTTTCTACCAGACACTTTAAGGAGTTAATAACACCAATACTCCTACAACCTGTTCCCATCAAATAGCAAAGGAAGGAACACTACAAAGTCCTTTATGAAGCTATATCGTTTTATCCCAAAACCTACAAAGATCACTTAAGAAAAGAAAACTATAGGCGCAATATCTCTGGCACAACTGCAAAGATTCTCCACAACGTTTTAGCAAATCGTTCAAAAAAACATAAAAAGATTATTCCGTAGAGGGGACACAGTAGGCTTCAATCCCTCGACACACAAGGTTGTGTTCAACATACGCAAAATCAAATAAATGTTACTTCATCATGTAAACTCAGTCCAAAGTCCAAGCCACTGATACTCTCAGATAGATGCCAGAAAGCTTTTGACAAGATCCAAACAGCTTTTATGCTCACGATAACGCTAGAGCAGTAGGAAATGGAGGAACCTATTCACAATATGAATTAAAAGCTGTGATACAACTCTAGCCACAGCAAAAGGTTACGCTACTCAATGTGGGAACAATGGAAGAATTCTACGAATTCGAGTCAAGGAAACTAGAGGCAGGCTGTTCACTCTCACCACTTTATTCATATTGTACTTGAACTTCTTAGCCATGAAGCCCATACAGACGAAATGAAAGACGAAATAAGAGGGATCAATCTGGCCACGGAGAAGAAGTCAGCTATCCTTATTTGCTGAGAAAGTGACTGATCTTCTATTACGGAGTGATCCACAAAAACTCCACGCAGGAAGCTCCTGGGAACTAATTATGAGAAGCTCGCGGGTGGGTCAGGTACAACCAAAGACTATTGTGCACAAAATCATAGAGGCCTCCTATATGCCCACGACCATGAAACGACCCCCAGTGAAAAAGCCTGCGAGAAACTAAGATCAGCGCAACTTTTACTATGGGGCTCCTAAATACAATGAACACACCACTTGCCGCGTCTAAACACCTAAACACCAGAGACGGAGTAAAGCAGGACCTTTGCAATAGAAAAACCGATCGATGTCACACCCCTCAAGAAAGAATTGACAGAAGAACACCAGAAGGTGGGAAGAGACACACTCCATGTTCTGGATTGGCAGAATCAAGAGTAGAGTTAACAAAAAACAGTTCTAACAAGAAAGGACCATTTGCCTACCAAAGGCTCAATATACATATTATCAATGCATACAATTAAACTCCCCAAAGCAATTCTTTTAAAGAAGTGTGAACCAAAACAATCGGAAAACTTCATAATGGAGGCACAAAGACCAGGACTGCAAAGACAATCTGAATTGTAAACACAAAAACACTGCTGGAGGGAGTGAGGGTACTTTACACCCTTGTACACACCAAACCTAGTCTATATATACTAAAATCCATAGTTATAAAAAATAGCCTGGTACTGGCTCCAAAATAGACACACAGATCCAATGGAATAAGGATTGAAGACCCAGATAGAAGCCCACAAAATTACAGTCTATTGAGATTTGAAAACAGGGGCCCAAAGAATCCAATGGAAAAAAGAACAGCATCTTCAAACATAATGGGCTGGACAAAACTGGATCTCCACTATGAAGAAGATTTTAGAGCTGGACCCATACTTGTCACATGACACTGGATCCTTAATTTCCCACAATTGGATTACAAGTGGGATCGAATGTTGATATCAGGCCAGGAGAGACTATAATAAGGGGAACAAGGAGCTTGAAAGGTAAAGGAGAACTCCCTCGAGAGATGATTGGGCTGTAGAAGGGCCAACAGTTCACGAATAGACAGAACCCTCCACCACTGGCAACCTCGAGTCGATTGAGCTACCAACTCTCACCGGTTGGGATCATGTGAAATTAAAGAAGCTTCTGTGCCTGAGTTTAAAGAGAGATTGTAAAAATCTTCACTAAACCACTATCTGATATGGCGACTAATAGTGTCCAGATGTGCACGTAAAGAGACTGCTAGAAAACCAAACATCAAGGAAACCATGGCCAAATTTAAAAAATGGGCCTGGAAATTAAAAGAAATTTTTACCAGGATGTGAAATAGAAAATGTCTAACAAATATCTTAAAAATGCCCACTTCTTACTTTTTTATTATTAGTTATCATTATTATTTATCAACTTGCGCATGGGGCGTGTAGTAAGTCGGTTGACTATGAGTGAATTAAAAAATGTGCTTGTTTGTCTTGGGGTGATGGTGATGATACTGTGATTGTTGTGGTTAGAACCGACTTAAGGGCGAGATTCAATAAGTCGCGGAATACCCACACACTTGGTGAGACTGCTCTCTCCACCTCGCTTCGCCCGTGTGGATAACACACAGGGTGCTCCACCCGCGTTACCTATTTATGGGTACCAGAAGTCGCAGGGACGCCCCACTTCCGCCTGGCGGTCTATAGCGTGGGATCTGGGATCGGAAACTACAGGGAGACCATTCCGCTGTCAAAGGCGGAGGTTTAGTACCACCTGCACATGAAGCCAACCTCTCCCATGCCCATGTAGAAACAGCTTCCACTTCTTTGCTCTCCAGGAACTGCAACATGTCACAAAAAACTTCCCTGCTGATATACATTCACTCACCGCCCAGGTCAGGATGAGGCAAAAAGCTCCACAACAATATCAAACTAACAGACAAATGGGAGGATTAGAGACTATTGTAGAGAGAGGGAACTCTCTACATTGCTGGTGGGAGTGCAGGCTAATACAGCCATCTGCGGAGCCGTTGGAGGATTCTAAAGAAAGAACTTAAAGATTGAATGCCCCAGAGGACACGCTCTTGCAGATTCCACACTTTGGGGTCCATATTATACCCCCATGACGGATCACAGAGGTTACCATCGAGCTAGCACAAGACGACATGTTCATAGCAGCACTTTTACAATAGCAAGAAGACATGGGAATCAACCCCAAATCGCTCCAAACAGCCACATTGATGGGGGCAGATAAGGGATAAAGGTTGTGTACACACATCTATATTAAGACCGGCCCAGTCTACCAGACCATTCAAAATATGATGAAATTACTGGCAATTTGCTTGTCTCGATGCACACTGGAATGTATTATTAGAAACCGACTTAAATTATTCACCACGTGAAAGGTATCCCCAGACCCATAGGACAACAATATACACGCAGCCGGCTTAATTGAACTCTCATAGGGTGGCTCCTAAATACCAAAAACCCACCACCGCGACCCAGATCCTGAGGCCCTAATAGGTACATCTATGTTACTAAGACCATGGCATAGGATTATGCACGGAGGCTGGGATGGGGTGGAGGCGCCCCACCCGAAACGACGGGTAGGCAGTGACCAGGACAGTAGAGAAATCGGCCTCACAAGGACTGCAAGAAGTAATGTGACACCCTAGTAAGTCACAATTGTTCCTGATCATTTAAATAAGGGGATGAACGCACCAGAAGGGGAGGGCTATAGGTGGCAGATTATTAAAAAGTAACCATTTTGCAAATGGGAGTGTTTTAACTATTATTTGCTGTGGTGAGCTTCTGTTTTGGTCATACCTGTTTGATGTGCGGAATGCCTCTTGTGTATGGATGGGCCTCTCTTTTTTTAGATGAGGAAAGTTTTCCTTGATGATCATTTGAAAAATTTCCTCAGGGGTGGTATTTTGAGATTCTTGCTCTGGTATTCCATGAATACACATGTTAGGCTTCTTCAGGGTGTCCCATATCTCCTGGATATTTCTCTCAAGTATCTTTTTGGCTTTAACAACCTCTTCCATTGAGCTGCTTAATACTCCCACTTTATCTTCAAAGTCTGAAATTCTGTTTTCGTTAGTTTTGCTGATAAGACTCTCTGTGGAGTTCTGCCTTGAAGATAACTTGTCTTTTAGCTCAGTTTTAAACTCTGCTTGAGTCTGTTTTAACTGCTCTATGCCAGTGTTTGTTTCTTGCACTGTTTTTCTCAATTCCTCCAAGTTTCTGTTGTGTTCCTCTTCAAAGCGATTGATTCGATTATGTAATTCCTCCCGGATTTCCTCTTTCATAGTATTGAATATGGTAATGATCATATTTTGAAAGTCGTTATCCTGGGTCAGGCTTTCTTGGCCATTTTCCGTGGGTTTGTTCTGGTCGGAGTCTAACATTATGGGATTAATTCCTTCAGTGGGAGATTTGTTTACTTGAGTTTTGTTTCTCATGGATTTGCACTTTGACTTTGGCATTGTCGTTTTAACTCTTAAGATCTCTTTCAATTTCTGTGCATTTTTCACTAAACTGAATTATTTGATCTAGGGTTCTGGGGGTGGGCAGGGACGGAGCTTACCTAGGTCGCCGTGAGGCCTGGCTGGACTGGGCACGCCCAGGGTGTCCGGGTGGGGGAAGGGAGGATGGGGCGTCGGCGGGGCGCTATTTAACCTGGGGGTAGCTGGGGCGGGACCCGGTGCAGAGGGGGTGGCCTCTTCCGAAGCCCTGCCCCGCTCCTGCTGGATGGCGGGAGGAGCTGGGTCCCTTGGGCTGCCTGGGGTTCTGGGGGTGTGCGTGGGGGGGGGGCTTGGAGCTTACCTAGGTTCGCGGTGAGGCCTGGCTGGACCGCGCGCGCGTCCCGGGGGGCGGAGTGGGGGAAGGGAGGGGGTACTTTTTTTTTTTTAATATCAGTAGCTCCTTATATTTGCACTATTCTGGTTTGAGGACCATATTCAGTTTATGGGGGAAGAGAAGGACCAGGATTATTTACTCTAAGTACTTCTTGGGTGCTTGTCTAAAGTGAATGATCTAAAGATTCTTAAAATCCTGTTGATAGCAGATATGTTTTAATGGGCTCTTTTATCTTTTCTTAGTTTTGTTCCCATCCCCTTCATTCCTCTTATATTCCTCCTCCCCACATCTCCAGTGTTAGGGATTAAAACCAGTACCATGTGTTTGCTTGGCAAGTACCTTACATTGCAATCTTTATATATATTTTTTTGAGACAAGCTCTCACTGTGTAATGTAAACCGATCTTAGATTTGTGATTCTCCTGCCTCATCCTCCTGAGTAATTGAGATTATACTCACGAATTATCATCCTCAGCTTGGTTTAATTACTTAAGTAAAGATAGATTAAGGGGTACATAAAATTTGAAAAAAATGAAGAAAAAATTTAATTACAGGAATGAAGAAAAAATTAAATTACAGGATTATAACAGTTACATCCAAAATTACCACAGTCAACCGATTGTGTTGTGTTTCTTTTTAGACTTTTTCCTTTAGATGTATTTGTCTTGCACAGTTGAGGTCATTTTGCATATGTAATTTCATATTTTGATTTCTTTACATTCATACTGGTTTTCCATATAATTAAAACATTTTCTAAAAGTAAATTGTTACTGTTTAATAATTCAACAGAGGTAGCATAATTTTATTCCACTCTTACTGCTGCTCATTTGGATTGTTGGGTATCTGGTATAAATAATGCTTCTATGAGAATCTTATAGCTTAGCTCTTCTTTGCTCCTTGTTATTTCCATAGGATTCTAGAGATAGAATTGCTTTGTTAATTGCTTTGTCTAAGGTTCTGATGTATAGAGCATGTACCAGTCAGTCTCAGCTATCAACTTGACATTTGGGAGGTGAGCCTCTAGGAAAGCCTATAAGAGATTGTCTTGACTGTATAATTGATATGGAATGACTCAGCCCATAAGGAGATAAAAATGTAGACTGGCAGAAAAGCCAGCAGGCAGGTAGGCTGACATGCACTGGTTCTTTCCTCTTTTGCTCTTGGATTTGGATATGATCTGGTCAGTTCCTTTGACTCCTGCTGGTGTAACTGTTCTGCCAGGATGGATTAGAACCTGAAGTTGTGAGCTGGAATAAAACCTCTTGTTCCCTTAAATTGTTTGGAACAGATATTTATTACAGTATCCATAAGTAGCCTATTTTATTAAGTGGTATCTCAGATAATATATGCCCCATAAAAGCTTTATACATTAGACTTATAAAGGGACATATATGATTTATTTAGGAATAGAGGCAATAGCTGTTTATTTATTTTAGTTTTGTTTGTGATGTTGAAACAAGTGTTCTCCTACTGAGCCACACACCCACCTTTAAAATTTGTTTAAAAGGTTAAATAACGTAGATAGTATTTCACTTTCCCATGGATTAGGGTTTAATGGGCATCTGAAATACTTTATTTTGCAAACGCACACTGAACTAGGTGATCTTTAAAGTTCTTTATCACATCAATGCACTATTTTTGTTATTCTTAAGGTCATTAACAGTGTGAGGTACAAATATACAGCCAAGAGCCTATTGGGGTGCAAAATGTGAATGTTTAATGCTTGGGCTGTAATAATGTCAGGGACAACAGGAAACAAAGACTGGTGTCTTGGTAGGTTCATCAAGCAAATCTGTCTTTTTGAAATACATACACATGCAAAATTTCTAATTTTGAACTACTAGAAAAATTATATATGTTCATTTACTCCTTTATATTGGGAGTTAATTTGTAGAGCAATATTTTGAGTGCAGGTTCTCATTTCTCTTTTCCTTTTTGTTCTTATAGTTAAGAATTAATTTTTTTCCCTTTCCAAAAGACCTTCTTACTTTTTAGTGGTAGAAACATAATTCTGAGGTGAGTCACTTGGCAAGTAGCTTTTGTAATATTGTTACTAACAGATTGTTTTATTAAACTAAGTACACTTATGGATTGTTTTTCTCTTGTGATGGTAACACAGGGTCTTGGTAAGACTTTGCAAACAATCGCTTTGCTTGGTTACCTGAAGCACTACAGAAACATTCCCGGACCCCACATGGTTTTGGTTCCAAAGTCTACTTTACACAACTGGATGAATGAATTCAAGCGATGGGTTCCATCTTTCCGTGTTATTTGTTTCGTCGGAGACAAAGATGTGAGAGTAAGTGAGAAACAAGTTTTAAAAAGCAGCCAGAAATAGCATCATTTATAGAGTTAGATTGCATAATGCTGTTGTTAAAGTCAATAATTGCTATTACTACTATTATTACTACTACTGCTAAATAACACTTAAGTTGAACTTTAAATTAGGCTTTGTTGTACTTCACATACATCAGCTCACCTAATTATCACATTTTTGATGTGTATTTCAATGGGTTTTATTAAAAATCTTTTATAGACCGTATATCTCTATCTCTAACTAACTCTATCACTTGAGCTATTTCGAAGTCAGAGAGTGTATATTTGAATGATTTAAATTTTTTCTATGGCAAGTTTTGACTTTTCATTTGGTATACACACATATATGTGCACATAAATGATACTATTCTGTGGCCATAAAACTCATATTTTGCATTTATGCAATCCATGTATATGTCTGTATATAGTCTCAGATAATATAAAAGCTTGCCTTTTTAGCGGGGAGGTACTTAAGCTAGCTATTCATCATTCTAGTGACATAATTATTTTAGGGCTACAGAATAAATCAAAAAGTAATAAATTATGCAAAAAAATGAAGATGAATATTTTGCTTAGACAGCATATAATCGAACTTTGTCTCTATTTTTTTTTGCCTCCAGTAAAGATTTATTCTATTTTGCATATTTAGATAGATTGTCAAAAGATATTCAGTGGAATGGTAGGATAATGAATTATGTAATTTTATCATTATCATTTCGCTTGAAGAAAAATTACTTAAATTTATTTAAATTTAACTTATAAATAATTTAATTATAGAAATACCAGGTTCATAAATTTAGAATCACAAGTCTGATATTTTCCCATAACAAATTTGCTGCTTAGATCTTATTCTGGTCACTGCTATTTCTAAAATATTAAGTTTTTGGTAAAAATTTTTTTCTGTAAGATTATGAGGAAAGGAATAATATATAGGCTTGAGTTTCCAAAGTACCTCAGTAAAAATGTAAACCCAATGTTTCATGAATGATCTCTGGGACTTTTTGTTTTATTGTATACATTCTTTATTATTTCCACTCGTACAAACTTATTAGGTACACCAGTTCCCTCCCTCCCTCCTCCTTCCCCCAAAACTCCCTGCTCTCCCTCCCCCACCCCTCCATCCCCATCCCCCAATGCCTCCCCCCCCAATTCCCAGAGAGTCATTTATTGTGCATGCCTGACTCTCCTCTGGGTCCTTCTCTCTGATGACGTACAAGGACCCAGTGGCATTTACCTGAACCCTTTCCCGTGTTCCCCTTAAGCATAGGAACACTACTGTGGCTGTCAATCCCTTGCCTCCAAGGATCTTGGTGCCTTTAGCAAATGCTAGACTTTGTGAGATCAATAGTGTGTTGGACATTGCTCCGGGCATGCAATGTCCAATTATGATTGCTTCGGCCCTAACTTGTGTGGAGTATCTTGCAAATCATTGCTCCTCCCATCCTTTTGCTCTTACACTCTTACCGCCCCCTCTTCAGCAAATGTCCCTGAGCTTCAGGATGGGGAGAGATTAGTCTGGCCTAGTTCTATGTGGTTGATATAGAGTCTCTGAAGTTCTGGATTGTGGTTTGTTGATTTTCTTTTGCAGTTTTGCTGCTCCTGCACTGCCCTTCACTCCATCCTGATGGACACTGTATGTCACCCCCTGGCCAGAGACAAAAAGCTGTTAAACTGGAGTCTTGTTATAATAGCACATTCAAGGGTAGATGTAATAAAAGTAGGAAACCTCAGTGAGGGAGGGGTCAATCACCAATTTGCAGAATGATTACTTTTTATCTGCCAGACTATATGCCCTCCCCTTCTGGTGAGATCATACCCCTTCAGTTGTAAATGATCAGGAACAAACGTCTGTGAACTTAATCAGGTGTCACATTACTTACTTGCATTCCTTGATGGAGGCCTATTTTCTCTGCTGTAACATGGTCCCCTCTCTCCTTGTTTCTGGTGTGGCCCTCCAACCCCATCCCTCCTGTTCATAATCCTTGTGATTACTGTATTACATAGGCTTACCTTTGAGTGTCTCAAGGT
This sequence comes from Typhlomys cinereus, assembly GCA_023101885.1. Taxonomy (NCBI): domain Eukaryota; kingdom Metazoa; phylum Chordata; class Mammalia; order Rodentia; family Platacanthomyidae; genus Typhlomys; species Typhlomys cinereus. The sequence goes on from JALPQD010000003.1 coordinate 19,353,574, forward strand.
GGGCTGGGTGGGTTTGGTACTAGGAGCCACCTATTAGGGAGTACATATGGCGCTTAATTTTCTGGGTTTGGGATACTTCACTTAATATAATTGTTTCTAATGATATCCTTTTCCCAGCAAATTCCAGTAATTCATCATTTTTGATGGCTGAGTAGTACTCCATTGTATAGATGTACCACAGTTTCCTTATCCACTCGTCAACTGTTGGACATTTAGGTTGATTCCATGACTTTGCTATTGTAAATTGTGCTGCTATGAACATGGTTGTGCTTGTGCTATCGAGGTGAACCTCTGCTGCATGGGGGGTTGGTTATTCCCAAAAGTGGGATAGCAGGGTCATATGGCATTTCAATCTTTAATTTCTTTAAGAATCTGCAGACGGCTCGCCAGAGTGGCTGTATGAGCCTGCATTCCCACCAGCAATGTAGGAGAGTTCCCCTGTCTCCACATCCTCTCCAGCATTTGTTGTTGTTTGTATTGTGGACTTTTGCCATCATGACTGGGGTAAGATGATATCTCAGGGAAGTTTTGATTTGCATTTCCCTGATAGCTAAAGAAGTGGAGCCTTTTTTTTTTTCTGTTTTTAAATTCACAGTCTAATATTTTTTTTTCCATTTCTGTCTGGCTTTTTTTTTATTAATACATTTTTTATTATTATTTCAGCTCATACAAACTTAATAGGTACACCAGTTCCCTCCCTCCCCCCTCCCCCCCCCCCCCGAACCTCCTGCTCTCCCTCCCCTCACCCCTCCCGCCCCATCCCCCCGTGCCTCCCGCCCCAATTCCCAGAGTCCTTTCTTGTGCATGCCTGATTTTCCCCTGGGCCCTCCTCTCTGATGACGTACAGGACCCAGTGGCCTTTCTCTGAACCCTTTCCCATGTTCCCCTTAGGTACAGGAACACTGCTGTGGCTGCCAATCCCTTGCCTCCAAGGATCTTGGTGCCTTTAGCAGATGCTAGACTTTGTGAGGTCAATAGTGTGTTGGACATTGCGCAGGGCATGTAAAGTCCCATTATGATTGCTTCAGCCCTAACTTGTATGGAGTATGTTACATATCATTGCTCCTCCCATCCTTTTGCTCTTACACTCTTACCGCCCCCTCTTCTGCAAATTTCCCTGAGCTTCAGGATGGGGAGAGATTAAGCTGGCCTAGTTCTAGGTGGTTGATATAGAGTCTCTGAAGTTCTGAATTGTGGTTTGTTGATTTTCTTTTGCAGTTTTGCTGCTCCTGCAATGCCCTTCACTCCATCCTGGTGGGCATTGTATGTTACCCCCTGGCCAGAGACAAAAAGCTGTTAAACTAGAGTCTTGTGATAAAAGCACATTCAGAGGTAGATGTAATAAAAGTGGGAAACCACAGTGAGGGAGGGGTCTATCACCCATTTGCAAAATGGTTACTTTTTATCTGCCAGACTATATGTCCTCCTAAGAAGTGGAGTATTTTTTAAGATATTCGTTAGACATTTTAATGTCATCTCTGGTAAAGTTTCTTTTAAGTTCCAGGTCCCATTTTTTTATTGGACCATTGGTTTTCTTGGAGTTTAGTTTTCTAAGTTCTTTGTGCACTCTGGACAGTAGAGCTCTATCAGATATGTGGTTAGTGAAGATTTTCTCCCATTCTGTGGGTTGCCTTTGAACTCGAGTTACAATCTTTTTATCTGAACAGAAGCTCTTTAATTTCACAAGGTCCCAACTTTTGAGAGTTGGTAGCAGTGACTGTGCCATTGGATGTCTGTTTAGGAACTGTTGGCCTAGCCCAATCAGCTCGAGGGAGTTCCCTATCCTTTCAACTATGGTTTTTATAGTCTCTGGCCTGATATCAAGGTCCTTGATCCATTTGGAATTAAGTCTTGTACATGGTGACAAGTACGGGTCCAGCTTTAATCTTCTGCATGTGGGATCTCTGAGACTTTTAAAGAGAGAGTGAATATATTTAAATTATAATTACCCTGACTCTTAGGAGGTTAGTATTGTAGTGCTTTGAAAGATTTCTTTATACTGAAAACAAGTCTGTGAAATCAGTGTTACATAAATTGTGAGTTGTCATCCATGAATAGGATGGGAATTGGGGTTAATTGATAGTGATAGCAGTTTTCCTGACATCTTTATGTCTTTTAATCTTTTAAAGATGTAAACTATTTCACAGTTTCATGTATTTTCATAATGAATTTTAGTCATTTTCTTTTTTTTTATAACATTTTTATTATTATTTCCGCTCATACAAACTTAATAGGTAGACCAGTTCCCTCCCTCCTCCTCCTCCCCCCGAAGAATTTTAGTCATTTTCACCCATTCCTTTTTCTCATCACCCCTCCCTCCCTTTCCTGTTGAAACCACTTTTTCTAACGATTACCTTTTTTCTCAGAAACTGTGAAAGAGAACAAAATAGCAAATCAGCAGCATTTCATACCACTGTAAAGATAAGTATTGTTTTTAGACACGTGAAAAGTTGCCTTTTATGTATGCATACACACTCCAACATATGTGTATACTGGATCACAAGCTAAAATACAATTTTACTATAAGCCAATGTCAAAAGTTTAAAATCACTCTCTCGGCGAGGAGGAATCTGGGGAGGTCCGCCCGTGCAGGACGTCGCGTCTCGTGGAAGCCTTCGCCCCCTCCCCACCTCCTCTTCTCTAATAAAGTGGTTTGATCACAAAAAAAGTTTAAAATCAGTATTTATCGAATACTTATAAGTAATTAATGTGCCATATTCAATATTTAGAGATTGCTGCTGATACTTTCCAGATCATGATTTGTAGATTGATTTTAACATTGATAACACAAAGGGTAGGCATATTAGGCCTCCCGTTTTTCTAGCCTCTATAAACATCTTATGAGATAACATTACCTCATAAGAAAAGTTAAACAGTGGCTTTAAAGCTATTTAAGCGAGTTGGAAAATTGTTAGAGATCCTATGGGTCCTGAGACAAAATAGTCTTTAAGTCTACTGAGGTTTGATTCTTTTGCTTATCTATCACAGAAGAATCCCAATAGAGTGAATGTGGAAACAGATCTTATTTTAATTCTGACTTCTCTACTGATTGTTCAATTTCAAATTTTGATCGGTCTGATATTAACACCTACAAAAGGAGAGCTTTTGGATTATGTGGTGCTTAATATTTTACCAAGATATGTAACTCCAAATCTATCCAACAGTTATATAAGTTCTAAAGCAGAGCTTAGTTAAAATCAGAGTCTTCTACCCAATGGAAGAAGAGTATATATGGTTAGAAGGACTGAGTTGCGCGCTCTGCTTTGTTCTCCCATCTTGAGTCCTCTAATATATATATATTATTTTTTTAAAAAAGTTTCATACACGCATGTATCAAATTTATGATATTTTCACACCTTACTCCCCAATCCCATCCCCCCTTCTTTTGTCATTACGACCTTTTTCCTTTTCTACCGTCTCCCTCTTATTTTCATGTCTGCTCACATATGTGACCTGTTGGTTTTCATCTGGGTTGCCTTTGATGGTAGGTGCCTCAGCACTTGTTGCAGCATAAATCCTGTATCAGTGAGTGTATCATGGAGAAAAGCATCTTCCTTCCCATCAACATTGCCTTCATCATTCCCACATGGAAGTATAGAGAGTCTTGAGATCTTTCCCCTTCCATGATGAAATGTTGATAGGCCAAATCCTGTACAGGTCTCATGGAAGTACACACAACTACTATATGTTCATGGATGTATCACCCCTGTTTTGTCCAGAAGACACCGTCTGGCTTCACTCCCTACCTCCCTTCAGGCGCTTACTGTCTTACTGCCTCCTCGTCCACCATGTTCCCATGTGTTGTTTAGATGTCCTGTTTAAGGCCACAATCAAATATTTTAATTACCTTTTAAAATTTGACGATTTTTTTAAGATACAATTGAGTACAAATGATTATAAAAGCCTTTTTTTCCCTGTCCTCTACATCAGTCTTGGTGCTCCTAGACACAGTGAATATTGTTAAATGAATTAACAATGTTTTTAATGCATAGCTATGAATTACAGAGTAAAGACTTTGAGAGAGCAGTTATTTTGTTTATGTGCTGTAAGTCTCAAACTATAATATGGATCAGTTCCTTTTTAGCTAGGCTTTTGTGCTTCTAAATTTTGTTGTTTAACTCTGCTTTGCCCCTCAACATCTGGAATAAAATTCATACTAACATTAAAAATGTTTTCCGCCAACTTGGCTATCATGCTGGCCACTGCTTGTGAAGATTTAAAAATAGTTGTGGAAGATCTTGTTACTTTAAATAACCTTCTCTACTAGACAGAGGACATCCCCTTCACAAAAAACACATTTATAGCCTTATAACAGCATTAAGAACTTCACAGAAAGTTTGGTGAGCTTCTGTGACTCCTAACTAAAATATGCAATTCTTTCTTGCTAGAAAATGAAGGAATATATAAGAAGTTCCTAAAGGTTGGAAATGTTACTGTGCACTGATTCTTTTGCTCTTACATTCTTACCGCCCCCTCTTCCGCAAATTTCCCTGAGCTTCAGGATGGGGGGAGATTAGGCTGGCCTAGTTCTATGTGGTTGATATAGAGTCTCTGAAGTTCTGGATTGTGGTTTGTTGATTTTCTTTTGCAGTTTTGCTGCTCCTGCAATGCCCTTCACTCCATCCTGATGGGCACTGTATGTCACCCCCTGGTCAGAGACAAAAAACTGTTAAACTGGAGTCTTGTTATAATAGCACTAGTTGAACTAGTAATGATTGGATTTTGGTAACACTCTGGTATTCAGAAAGAGTTATTTTGTCCTTAGACATTTAAACCCATTGTGATATGAAATGATGTGGTTTATTGAATATTGTTGTACTAGTCACTTTTCTCTGTTGCTGTGAGACACCACTGAGGCTGACTGAAACAACTTAAGAGAGAAAGGGAGATTTATTCAGTTTATGGTTCTAGAGGGGGGACACAGTCCTTTATGGTGGAAAAGGCATGTGTGGCTGCAGAAGCTGGAGACTGGCTAAATCACTGCAGACAACATGGAAGCCCAAGAGCAGATTCACTCAGTGTGAGGTTAACTAACCTCAGTTCCCACCCCCTGTGACTGCCATCTATCAGCAAATCTCCACTTCTTTTTTTTAATACATTTTTTATTATTTCCGTTCAAACAAACTTAATAGGCAGACCAGTTCCCTCCCTCCCTCCTCCTCCCCCCGAACACCCTCCTCCCCCTCCCTCCCTCCCCATCTCCCAGTGCCTCCCCCCCAATTCCCAGAGAGTCCTTTCTTGTGTATGCCTAACTCTCCTCCTCTCCGATGACGTACAAGGACCCAGTGGCATTTCCCTGAACCCTTTCTCGTGTTCCCCTTAAGCACAGGAACACTACTGTGGCTGTCAATCCCTTGCCTCCAAGGATCTTGGTGCCTTTAGCTGATGCTAGCCTTTGTGAGGTCAACAGTGTGTTGGACATTGCACAGGGCATGCAAAGTCCTATTATGATTGCTTCGGCCCTAACTAGTGTGGAGAATCTTGCAAATCATTGCTCCTTCCATCCTTTTGCTCTTACATTCTTACCGCCCCCTCTTCCGCAAATTTCCCTGAGCTTCAGGATGGGGGGAGATTAGGCTGGCCTAGTTCTATGTGGTTGATATAGAGTCTCTGAAGTTCTGGATTGTGGTTTGTTGATTTTCTTTTGCAGTTTTGCTGCTCCTGCAATGCCCTTCACTCCATCCTGATGGGCACTGTATGTCACCCCCTGGTCAGAGACAAAAAACTGTTAAACTGGAGTCTTGTTATAATAGCACATTCAAGGGTAGATGTAATAAAAGCAGGAAACCTCAGTGAGGGAGGGGTCACTCACCCATTTGCAAAATGATCACCTTTCATCTGCCAGACTATATGCCCTCCCCTTCTGGTGAGATCATACCCCCTCAGTTGTACATGATCAGGAACGAACGTCTGTGAACTTAACCAGGTGTCACATTACTTACTTGCATTCCTTGATGGAGGCCTATTTTCTCTGCTGTAACATGGTCCCCTCTCTCCTTGTGTCTGGTGTGGCCCTCCAACCCCATCCCTCCTGTTCATAATCCTTGCAATTACTGTATTACATGGGTTTACCTTTGAGTGCCTCAATGTGGGCTGGGTGAGTTTGGTACTAGGAGCCACCTATTAGGGAGAACATACGGCGCTTAACTTTCTGGGTTTGGGATACTTCACTTAATATAATTGTTTCAAATCTCCACTTCTTAAAGGTGCCGTATTCTTCCCAAACAACTAAAGATTCAAAACCATGAGCCTGTAGGGGACAACCCACATTTTAAACCATGACAGTAGTCATATAAAGCAAGTCTGTGTTTCTCTTTTGTTCTTGATATGTTCTCATTGTAGCAAGACAGTTGTTCACAAAGGTACCTTCTTGCCTGAATTTTACCATTTCTAAAATACATGATACCAAAGTGGTCCATGGTGTTCCTTAACTCTTAATGACAGTTTCATTCTTTGATCATCTTGTGAGTAGTTTTTAATATAACAAACTTTCCTTTGCATTAGGCTGCTTTTATCCGTGATGAAATGATGCCAGGAGAGTGGGATGTTTGTGTGACTTCTTATGAGATGGTAATTAAAGAAAAATCTGTGTTCAAAAAGTTTCACTGGCGCTACTTGGTCATTGATGAAGCACACAGAATAAAAAATGAAAAATCTAAGGTAAATCATATCATTTAATTAGCAGGCCTGTTTGTTTACTTTTAAAATGATAAAGCAATGGAAGATTGTCATTTTCTTCACAGAATATGAATAAAATCAGTTTTCAAAATGCCCATAAAGATGAAATGATTGAATATAGAATAAATGCAAGTTGAGCATAGATTTTAATGCAAAACAAATTAGGTCTTCATTTGCTGTCTCTCATGTTGAAGCCAACTTTGTCACGATGTATTTTAATATCATTGAGAATATTCAGTGTACAAATATCATTTGCATTGCTTAATTTTATTGAGATTATGTGTATTCATATAGATCAGGAAAAATAATTTTCTGGAATTATATGACTTGTGTGAACTAGAGTGTGGTGTTTAACATTGAAAAATACCAATATTTCTTGCCATTCAACTCCATCAACAGTAGGAAAAGCTTCACTTATTATGATGAACCTCTCTTTGGATCACTGGGCTACTTTGAGAGAAACAGGGACAGAACTGGAGCAAAAACCACCAGGTGGAGCATACTAATTTCAAATTGGAACTAATACCTAATAAAAGGATGCATGTTAAAGAATAATTGCTTATTTAAGAGCAGTGTGAAAATGTGCATTCTTGTTTAAGATGAGTGTATTTTTATGTTTTGTGACATAATTTTTGTGGTCTTAAATGTAAAAAGTTAACACAGGGTATTAGAAAAATGAGCTCAATCTGGTGCGGAATAATTGTGACCAGGTCAAGTTAGAACTTGGCTGTGCATGTAGATGAACATAGTTGATGGGAAGAAGAAGGAAGTTTTACTCTATAACTTCATAGCCTAAATTCTGTGGGAAGCTGGGTTTCTGGGGATAGAGAAAATAATATTTTCTTAGAGTGGGGTCGGGGCTCAGCTCACCTCAGCAATGCCACCTGAACTAGGACATTTTCCTACAGAAAGTTAATTTTCAAGCCTTATTGTTTTAAAATATATTGATTGACTTAAGTATAGTGGAATGTTGGCCATTGAAATAACTAGAATAATATTTATGTAAAGTTTTTATCTAGCTTTCAGAGATCGTTCGTGAGTTCAAGTCAACTAACCGCTTACTTCTAACTGGGACACCTTTGCAGAATAACCTTCACGAACTCTGGGCATTACTCAACTTTTTATTGCCTGATGTCTTTAATTCTGCAGATGTAAGTTTAAAGCATTGTGTGTGTGTTTGTGTGTGTGTCTGTGTGTATGTGTGTGTGCGTGTTTGTGAATGTGTATATATTTTGGGAGTGGTGGTGCTTGGGATCTAATGTAGGATGTTTAATATGTACTCTAATACTGAGATACAGTCTCAGCCCTACGTCCTAAATCTTAGCTATCTTTTCCTGATGTTCAAAGGGACATTTGTTTTCCAACCACAGAAAATAGGTTAAAGGATAGAAAATAGTTTAGCAATTCTTCATCATTTCATTTTGATTTTCTCAGGAAGGAATAAGAAAGCCAAAAATGTAAAACTGGGGCTATTTTGGGAAAGTGTGCTTATTTTGAGGATTATCTGGAATGCTAAATTTTGCTTATGTCATATTGCTACTACAAGTTAAGAAATGAAATAGACTAAGTTCAGAATAGCATATTAAGCATTTTCAATAAATTTACAAGGCTTGACCCATTTCTGTTATTGTGTTTATTACCAACACAAAGTTATACTAGGTCAGCAATATGAATCAAATGATTTAAGGACTTTTCAGGCTAGATTTTGTATTCTATTTTTTTGTTATTTTCATGTGTATGTATGTTGTAAGTGTGTACATGTATGTATGCATGCTTACATGTTTGTGACTGCATGTGTGTGTACGGGTGCATGTGAATGTGTATGCATGCTGGTGGAGGCCCAAGAGTGATAACTGGAATTATCCTTGATTGTTCTTCCACCTTGTTGTTTTGGGGTTGGTTCTAAATCTAGAGCTCTCTATAAGATTAATCTGAGTAGCAGCCTATTTTGGGGTTTCTCAGACTCTGCCTTCTTGGACTACAATTACAGATGGTTCACCATGCCTGTCTGACATTTTTTTAAACATTTTTTATTATTATTTCTGCTCATACAAACTTAATAGGTACACCGGTTCCCTTCCTCTCTCCTCCTACCCCCTACCCCCCTGCTCCCCCTACGCTCACTCCTCCCTCCCCATCCCCCAGTGCCTCCCCCCCAATCCCCGGAGAATCCTTTAATGTGCATGCCTGTCTGACATTTTTTATGTGGCATCTGGGAATCTGAACTCAGGTCCTTTTGTTTGCCCAGTAAGCACTTTAACCTTTGAGTCAGCTGAAGATAGCTCCTCAATTCTTTACTGGATATAATGTTACTATGCTATGAGAAAAGCTAATATTTTCTAAGGAAACATACAGATAATATTCATTTGTATTATGGTTCAAATCTTGGTAATTGTTGCATTCATCATAATAATATATATGTAACTTTTTATTATTTACAGAGTAAAATGTACTGACCATATTTTAAAGGTATAACATATTTTAAAGGTATATCAAAGTGAATTAATTCTATATTGGCTACATAAGAATTCATAAAGCATCCAGTTTATTAAACAATTCCAGGTACTTATTGTAGAATTTTCACCTCTTTGCAGGACTTTGATTCTTGGTTTGACACTAAAAATTGCCTTGGTGATCAAAAACTTGTGGAGAGACTTCATGCAGTAAGTAATAAAGCAATAGTAAGAAAAGTCATCAATAAATTTAGAAGAATCTAACAGAACTAGAAAAAAATCCATAGAATCAGAATTTGTGTGTTTGCCTCTTGGCTCAATCTCAGTGATTCTCTCCATAGCCTTTTTGACAGTCTTTTCGGTCAACAAACATCACCATACTCTCAGTCTCTCTAGAACAGATTGTGTAATTATGTCCTGAAGAAGCTGGGTACTATCTATCAGTTCACAAGTTGTTTGGGCAATATCAATATTCTCCTTGTTCCCCAAGGCCACTTCTTATCCAAGGCTGTCCATCCTCATGCATCAAACTCCTTCTTAGAGTCCCATGTTTTTTTTCCAGTTTCATCTTCTACCCATGCATATATCTGTCATCTGCTTATCGTCAAGCGACTCCCTCATAGTTACTGAATACCATTTATTCATTCTTTGATAAATACTTTATGTCCTTTTAGGGATTTCTCTCAGGTTACTTCTGTCTGTTCTGTAGCCTATTTGAAGTCTGCAGCCCCTGGTCCCTTGCTTTTTCATCCTATGCATTGACCTGTGTCTGTATCCAGCAAGAGGCCAGTTTTCTATTACTTTTTTTCACATTGAGTATTCATCCTTGCTTCCCTCCATCCCCCTTCCCTCCCATTTCTTTCCTTCCCTTCATCAATCCCTCCCACTCTCTCCCACCCTCCTGTCTGTATGCTTCTATGGATCTCTGGCTTGTTTACCCTTATGGGGGTTCAGGCCTCTACGGCATACCAAGTTGCCTTTCTTTGGGCCACTCCACTGATAGGGGCATTTCCCTTCACTCATTCAGCTTTAGTCCCCAAGGTTTCCAATGTATGTTCTTATCTTTCTTAAATTCCTAGGTAGTTTATGGGGGCATGTTAGTGTGTCAGTTGTTATGCAGGGCTGGGAAGGACAAGTCTCACTGTAGTGAGTTCCCAGATACAGCAGTCCTGCACTGAGTGGAATGTCTTGTTCAATGGTGAACTTTCTCTTCTTTAGGTTCTTACAATCTCACTGCCTGCTCTTCTGCGAGGTTCCCAAAGCCTTAAGATGGGGAGAGATAAGGTTGGACTGATTCTGGGTGGGCTTTTCTGAGTTGCTGGTACTCTGCATTATGGCTGGCCATTACTGTCAACTTCACTGCTCTTCTACTGCCCTAGGCTGCATCCTGTCAGGGTGTCGAGATCCTCTTCCTCTGTTGTAGAAGAAGACTTCTAGGCTGAATGTTAAGTGTTCTTCTAAACTATGAGTATAATAGCAGCTATTTACAAAGCAGTTTGGTATACTATCTTCCTACTTATAGGTTCATTGGCTGTTTTTTCCTATTGATCTATTTCCTACCCCTTTTTAAGTTCTTATTCTTGTTAACAGTAACAGGAATGTGTTCCATTCTGACAAGCTGGTCTTGAATCCAATTAGAAAGCTGTTGTTTGTCTCCTTGATACTCATGCCACTATTGTACGAGTGCTCACCTGTTGCCATGGTGATTTTTATTGCCATGATTTTTAAAGATCTCATGGGTTGATGAGAACTTCGATTATTTCTCTCCCCCAGAAGTTTCTACAGTATTCCTTGGTACCGTGTAAGCTATCTAGTAAGAAAGATATCTAGTAAACTATCTAGTCAGACCAGTTCTAGTTGCTGTATTTTGCCCATGTTCTGTGAACCATATGTGTTGCATCTTCAGTAATAGTCTCTTATTGACAGATTTTTGGAGAGCAACCAAGAGCAGTGGCCAAAGCCTATAATGTTTGGAGGCCCTCGAAACCTCTTTGATTAACATTTTATCAGGAAGTGTCATATTCCTGTTACTTTTAGTATAATTTTGTCACGGGTTCTAAGTGCATCAGCTCAGGGCTTTTTTTTTCTTCTGTTTTCCTCACTCTATGCTCCTCTGCATAGGTATTGTACGTTCTTGTTCCTTTCTTTAAAAGACATGTTTTGTTGACATATTACTAGCATAGAAGGTTCCTTTGGAGTTACTTCTCACAATCTTAGGGTTTTTCTGTAAGTCCCTCTGTGCCTCCTATCTCCCATTCCCTTATTCCCTGCTACATATTTTTCTCAATTCCCCCTCCCCCCTACTTGCCATGTAGATTGCCTAAATCTTCCCTTTAAAAGGTTTCAACCTAACCATACCTTCCCACCTTCCCACTCATTGGTCTTTTCTGAATTTTCTGGGTCTTGCAGTAGTTCCAATCCAAATACATTGGAAAGGATATCCCACATGTAAGAGAGAACATGTGGTGCTTAACTTTCTGTGTCTGAGATACCTTGCTCAGTATTAAATTTTCCAGTTTCATCCACTTATCAGCAAATTCCATAATCTCATCCTTTCTGATGGCTGAGTAATATTCCATTGTGTAGATGTGCCACACTTTCATTATTCATTCCTCTGTTGGTGGGAATATTGGCTGATTCCATTTTTTCAGTATTGTGGATAGCTCCAATGAACATAGATAAACAAGTGACTTGTTTATAATAAGATGCAGAGTCTTTTGGGAATATTCCTAGGAGTGGTATAACTGGGTCATATGGCAATTCCATCTTAAGCTTTCTGAGAAACCTGCACACTGATCTCCAAAGAGGCTTTACCAGTTTACACTCCAACCAGCAGTGAGTAAGTGTCCCTCTTCCTCCATAACCTAACCAGCATTCTCTGTTGTTTCTGCTCTTGGTCTTGGTCATTTTGACTGGGGTAAGATGGTATTGCAGAATTGTTTGATTTGCATTTCTCTGATAATCAGTGAAGTTGAGCATCTTTTAAAGTTTTTGTTTGACATTTCAATTTCTTTTTTGAGTGAGGTCCCTGTTTAGTTCCAGGGCCTGTTTTTCAATTGAAATGTTTGCTGTCTTGGTGTTTAATATTTTGAGCTCTTTGTATACTCTGGAGATTAATCCTTTATCAGATTTATAGATAGCAAAGATATTCTCCCATTCTGTGGGTTGTCTTTTTGCATAATTAGCAGTTTCTATTGCTGAACAGAGGACTTTTAATTTCATGAAGTCCCATTTGTTGATTATTAGCCTTAGTTCCTGAGCATTTGTTGTTCTGTTTAGAAAATCTTTACCTAGACCTATCAATTCAAGTGTACTTCCTACTTATTCTTCTAGTAATTTCAGAAATTTGGGTTTAATATTGAGGTCTCTGATCCATTCAGAGTTGACTTTTGTGTAAAGAGAGGGGTAATAGTCAATTTTTATTCTTCTACATGTAGATGTGCAATTTTCCCAACACCACTTGTTGAAGATGTTGTCTTTTTCTACAGTATGCATGTTAGGCACCTTTGTCAAAAATTACATGGCTGTATGTGTGGGAGTTTATATCTGCATCCTCTGTTTTAATCCATTGGTTGATATGTCTGTTTTGTGCCAGTAAAAAATTGTTTTTATTATTATAGCTGTGTAGTATAATTTGAAATCTGATATGGTAATACCTCCAGCAGTCTTTTTTTTTTCAAAAGAATAAGAGGCAGTTTATTCTAGAGCCAAATATGAGTATTCCCATAGTCCTGGAACACAGATTCAAGTTGTCCCAAATTCTTTTTTTTTAACATTTTTTATTATTATTTCCGCTCATACAAACTTTTTTTTAAAATTTTTTAATTACTTAATTAATTGGAGTGTAAGTATATCAGAGAGCACAAGTGTTCTTGTGGAGGACCAAGGGTGACTTTGGGAATAATCCTGGATTGCTTCTACCTCTTCTTGCTTGCATTGGGATTTCTAATTCATCCATTTCCCAGCAAATTTCATTAATTCATCTTTTTTGATGGCTGAGTAGTATAAATTGTATAAATGTACTACATTTTCCTTATCCATTTGTCAACTGCTGGGCATTTGGGTTGATTCCATGCTGCTATGAACATGGTTGTGTTTGTATCACGGTACTGAATTTTTGCATTGTAGGGAACTCTTCCCAGAAGTAGTATAGTAGGGTCACAAGGCATTTAACTTTCTTAGAAATCGCCACACTGATCCCGCTCATACAAACTTAATAGGTACACCGGTTCCCTCCCTCCCTCCTCCTCCCCCCGACCTCCTGCTCCCCCTCCCCTCACCCCTTCTTCCCCATCCCCCATTGCCTCCCCCCCAATCTGGGGAGAATCCTTTAATGTGCATGCCAGACTCTTCTCTGGGCCCTCCTTTCCAATGATGTACAAGGACCCAGTGGCATTTCCCTGAACCCTTTCCTGTGTTCCCCTTAAGCATAGGAACACTACTGTGGCTGTCAATCCCTTGCCTCCAAGGATCTTGGTGCCTTTAGCAAATGCTAGACTTTGTGGGGTCAATAGTGTGTTGGACATTGCGCAGGGCATGCAAAGTCCTATTATGATTGCTTCGGCCCTAACTTGTGTGGAGTATCTTGCTCCTCCCATCCTTGTGCTCTTACAATCTTACCACCCCCTCTTCCGCAAATGTCCCTGAGCTTCAGAATGGGGAGAGGTTAGGTCCAGCAGTTTTCTTATTGTCCAAAATTGTTTTGGCTAATCATGGTTTGTTTGTTTTGTGAAGAATTGCATATTGGGATTTTGATCAGAATTGCGCTGAATCTTGTTTATTCCTTTGGGTAGGATGGTAATTTTCACAATATTGATCCTACTGATTCATGAGCAAAGAAGGTCTTTCCACTTTCTAGTATTCTCTTTAATTTCTTTCAGCAGTGTTTTGTAGTTTTCCATTGTACAGGTCTTTTACTTCCTTGGTTAAATTTATTCCAAGGTATTTTATTTTCTTTGTGGCTATGGTGAATGGGATTGATTCTCTTATTTCTTTATCAGTTTCTTTGTCTCCAGTATGTAGGAAGGCTACTGATATTTCTTTATTTATTTTTAAATTTTATTTATTTTTCTGCTCATACAAACGTAATAGGTACCCCTGTCCCCTCCTTCCCTCCACCCTTCCCTTGACCTCCTTGTTCCCTCCCCCCTTTTTGCTTTCCTTTCCCCCCTCCTTCCCTTTCTCGCAGTGCCCCCTCCCCCATCTCTGAAGATAATAGGCCACCATCAAGGACTGCAAGGGGTGACATCCAATACCCATCAGGATGGAGCCAAGGGCATTACAGGAGCAGCAAAACTGAAAAAAAAATCAACAAACCATAATTCAGAACATTAGAGACTCTATATCAACCACCTGGAATCAGGCCTGCCTAATCTCTCCCTATCCTGAAGCTCAGGGAAATTTGCAGAAGAGAGGGTGGTAAGATTGTAAGAGCACAAGGATGGGAGAAGTCAAGATATGCAAGATACTCCATACAAGTTAGGGCTGAAGCAATTGTAATAGGACTCTGCATGATCTGTGCAATGACCAACTTGTCATTGACCCCTCAAAGTCTAGCATGGACTAAAGGCACTAGGATCCTTAGAAGCAAGGGATTAACAGTCACAGTAGTGTTCCTATGCTTAAGGGGAACACAAGAAAGAGTTCTAGGAAATGCCACTGAGTCCTTACACCTCATCAGAGAGGAGGACCCAGAGGAAAGTTTGATATACACATTAAAGGCTACTGATTTTTGTATGTTGATTTTGTAGCCTGCCACATTATGAAATTTTTTTACTAATTCAAGTAGTTTCTTTGTAGAGTCATGTGCTTCTTTCAATTATAGAATCATACCATTTGCAAATAGGAATACTTTATCCCTTACCTATATGTATCCTTTTTATTTCCTTCTCTTGCCTTATTACTCTAGCTTAGACTTCAAGTACAATATTGAACAGGAATGGGGACAGTGGACAGCCTTGTTTTGTTCTGGATATAGTTGGAATGCTTTTTAGTTTTTCCCTATTTAGAATGATGCTTACTTTAGGCTTGTCATATATAGCCTTGATTAAGTTCAGATAGATCCCTTCCATTCGTGTTTTCTCTAAAACTTTTATCATGAAGGGATGTTGGATCTTGTCAAAGGTCTTTTCTGCATCTATTGTGAAGATCATATGATTTTTGTTTTTGAGTCTGTTATTATGGTGAATATTAAACTATCTTTGCATTCCTGTATGAACCTGACTTGATCATGATGCATGATCTTTTGGATATGTTTTTGAATTCGATTTGCTAGTATTTTATTCAAGATTTTTTGCATCTGTGTTCATTAGTGAGATTGGCCTATAATTCTGTTTCTTTGACAGTTCTTTGTGTGGCTTTGGAATCAGAGTAATATTTGCTTTGCAGAAAGAGTTTGGGAGTATTCCTTCTTTCTCTATTTTATGGAATAATGTGAGAAGTAGTGGTGTTAGTTCTCCTCTGAAGGCCTGGTACAATTCAGCACTGAATCCTTCTGGTCCAGGGCTTTTTTTAATTACAAGACTTGTAATTACTGTTTCAATTTCATTTCTTGTTATTGGCTTGTTTAATGTATTTATTTCATCTTAAATCAATTTTGGTAGCTTGTATGTGTTTAGGAATTCATCCATTTCCTTTATATTGTCCAATTTAAGAGAATATAATGTTTTTAAACTTTATTTACTTATTCATCCTTTAATATGCATGTGTGTGTGTGTGTGTGTGTGTGTGTGTGTGTGTGTGTGTGTGTATGTGTATGTATTAGAGGGCAAATGTGTCCTGGTGGAGGACCCAGGGTGACTTTGGGAGTCATCCTGGATTTTTTTCTACCTCCTTCTTGCTTTGCTCTGTGAGTTCCCAGGCTCCACCCACCAGAGTCAGAAGTGTGGGCCACTGTCACGTGGCATTTTTACGTGGGATCTGGGATCTGAACTCAGGACCGTCTCCTTGTGAGGCAGAGTCTTAACCCTTGAGCTGTCTTTCCAGCACTAATTGAAGATAATATAAATTTTTAATTTATGATTCTCTGGATTTCTCCAGTATCTGTTGTGATTTCCTCCTTTTCATTTCTGATTTCATTGATTTAAGTTTTCTCTCTTCTTTTGGTTAGTGGATCTGAAGGTTTGTCAATCTTATTTATCATTTCAAAAAAAACAGCTCTTTGTTTCATTGATTTTTTTGTATTGCCTTTATCAGTTCCAATTAATTGATTTTTGCTGGGTTCTTGGATATTTCTTTCTGTGTGCTAACTTTAGGATCGGTTTGCTCCTTTTTTCTAAGGCTTTCAGGTATAACTTTAATTCATTTATTCAGGATCTTTTGGGTTTTTTTGTGATATAGGCAATTAGTTCTATAAACTTTCCTCTTCATAGGTTGTATCTTAATTTTCATTGACTTCGAGGATGTTTTTATTTTATTTTATTTTAGTTTTATTTCATTTTTGATCCATTCCTCATTCAAAAATGTCTTATTTAGCTTCCATGTGTTTGTGTGGTTTTTTATTTCCTTTGTTTTAGATGTCTATCTTTATTCCTTGATGGTCAGATAGTATGCAGTGAATTATTTTGATTTTTTGTATATATAGAGGTTTGGTTTGTGTCCTAGCATATGATCTATTTTTGAGAATGTTCCATGGGCTGCTGAGTAGAATGTGTATTCGTTAGTGTTTGGATGAAATGTTTTGTAGATATCTGTGAGGTCCATTTGATTTGTGGTTTTATTTAACTCCAGTGTTTCTGCTTAGTTTTTAGCTTGTCCTGTCCAATGGTATGAGTGGGGTACTGAAGTCTTCTACTACTACTGTGTTTCGGTTGGTTAGTTGTTTTGTCTCCTGTAGTGTCTGTTTGATGAATTTGGGTGCTCCCATATTAGATGCATATATGCTTAAGATTGTAAGGTCTTGTTGGATGTTTCCCTCAAATAAGATGTACTATCCATTTACATCTCTTATGGTTTGCTTTAGTTTGAAGTTGTTGCAGTCAGCCGGCAACATTGCTGATAAATGACCACCAAACGGCTTAAGGGAACATGGGGTTTATTTCCTTAAGATAGTCTGGTTACAGTTCTCAGTCCAGCTTGACCGGAGAGCACGCACCAACATCAAGGCAAAGGGAACTGACCACACTATCACTGCATAATGGCTGAGAGATGGACAATCCTTATTTGCCAGACCAGCATGTCTGGCTAAATGAAAAGAAGGATGCCAACTCTCTCAACCAGCTCTCTGATTTATCCGAGGCCTAATCCTACCCACCAATGGGCTGGGTCTTCCCCATCAGCTAGACAGTCTCCTTCAGGTTTGCTTTGGGCTTAACTCAACCATCAACTCTTTACAACTGTTCCCAGAGCTCAAACCCTCAACAGTCAAGTTGACACCTGTGCTTAACTATGACAGAAGTCTATCTTGTCTGATATTAAGATGGCAATTCCTGCTTGTTTCCTCTTTCCATTTCCCGGAAGTACTTTCGAGTATCCTTTCATCTTGAGAAATTGCTTATCTTTCAAAGTGAGGTGTGTTTGGAGGCAGAGAATTGATGGGTCGTGATGTTTGATACAAGTTATAGGTCTTTGTTTCTTGATTGGGGAGTTGAGCCCATTGACATTTAAAGTTATCATTGAAAGGTGCTTAATGACTCCTGACATTTTGCTGATCTTGTGATGTTTGTTTTTTTCAGTCTTTCATTAAGCTTTTGAGCTGATATTATTTATTCCCTTTAGCTTCTTTGATGTGTTTATCTTCTCTTCTATCTTCTACATTTGTTCCAGTATTCTCTGTAGACCTGGCTTAGTGGCCATATAGTCTTTTAGTCTGTTTCTGTCATGGAATATTTTTCTTTTGCCTTCTATTATGACTGACAGTTTTGCTGGATATAATAATCTGGGTTGACATTTGTGTTTATTCAGAACTTGTATCTCTCTAAGCCTTTCTGGCTTTTACTATTTGTGTTGAGAAGTCAGTTGTTGTTTTGATGGGTTTGCCTCTACCTGTGTCTTGTTCCTTTTGTCTTGCAACTCTTAAGCTCTTGTCTTTAATGTGCATATTTGGTATGCGGCCTATCATATGCCATGGGGTGTTTCTTTTTTTTTTTGTCCTGAGTATTTGGTGTTCTGTCTACCTCTTGAATCAGGATGAGTAACTCTTTTTTTAGGTCAGGGAAATTTTCCTCTATTATCTCATTGATTATACATGGTCAGTTTTCCTTTTGTGCATCTGTTTCTGGGATATGCATGATCCGTTATGTTGGGGGTCTTTGCTGGTTCCCCAGAGTTCCTGTATGTTTCATTCAAGTGTTTTTCAGCTTCTCAGTTTCTATAGTTTCTGTCTTTGACTTATGAAGCTCTTCTATCTTATCTTCCAGTCCTGAGACTGTGTACTCTATATAATCAGTTATATTTTTGAGACTATTGAATTTTTTATTACACCGTTTAGAATTTTTAGTTCCAGTGTTATTTCAATCTGGAATTTTTTCAGTGTTTCTATGTTTATCTGTCTATCACATCTTTTTTCAGTGTTTCTAGATCTGTTTTAAGACTCTTTATTTTTGTTCTAGTTGTGTCTTGTTTGTTTGTGTTTTCTTAGTATTCTTTCTTGAATTTGTTGTGTTCTTTTTGAAATGTGTTTAGCTGTTTATGTTCTCTTGCAGTTGCTAGAACATATTTATAATTGATATTTGAAATTCATTGTCTTGGTTATTGCTCTCTTGGATACCTTCCAATGGGCTATCCTTTGTGGGATCTGAAGCTTTGTATTTGGTGGTCTTGAGGGGAGACATGTTTTCTTGGATTCTTGTGTTTTTTCTGTTTTTCCTGCAAGATATTGACATTTTTAGCATGAGTAGATGTTGATTGTAGTTTTATTTGAAGTCCCTGTGTTTGGTGGGATGTTATTTTTCAGCACTTGGATGATGTTAATAGTTTCTAACTTTTTCTTTGTGTTACCTGACAAATGTTTGGTTTTTCGCTTGCAAAAGTAACAAACCAACAACAACAAAAAAGGTAGTGATTCTAGTGTTCTCTGGCTGTAGAATCGTGTTGCTGCTTCTCAGATGGATCTTCTGAAGTGACTGTTATGTTGTCTTTCAGAAACCATTTCTCACTATATTCTTGAAGGTTGGTGTTTCCTGAAATCTGCTTGGATTTATTTCCTGTATGTGTGTGATTAGTGAGAGAGGAGAAAACATGTGGACAGCCCAGGGGTCCAGGTTCTGGAGAGGAAGCCTTCAAGCCCACACACAGACTCACCCACTCAGGGTCCAGCTCATCCAACTGCAGGTGTAAACGTGTTTTTATATTATTTGATCCACTCTTTTCCAGTACTTCCAAGCTCTTTTATGCTTTGTCTGTCTGCCATATCATCCCTAACTCTAAACTGGAATAGTGTAATGGAATTTATCTTCTGGGTTTAAATTCTTCTGTTTTTTTTCTTATTAGTGACTACACTAAGCTTCTTTGTACTGAAACTGCTCAGTATTGATGAAGACAATTTACAACTCTGCAGGTTGAAGCTATTATGATTTTGTGATACTGGTGTTTCTTCATCATTGCAGTCTACAACCTTCTTTCCATTTCTTCTAACAGCTATTTCAGATGTTCCCCAATCTCACGACTTCTATTTCAGGTATCTCTTGCTTCGTACCTCTCAGTAGGTAACAGTGCTCCTTTGTCAAAGAGAAAGTAGAAGCCATTAGGTCAGAATTTTTTTACGTGGTGTTACCTTCCAAAGATACGTGCATTTTGGTTAACCATCTGTCTGAGTGGAAGTTTTATTTTCTCTGCTCAAGTGCTAATTCCTCCATATGGACTTGGAATTATTTTACTTGTTTCCATTATGGACTTCCCCCAATGATTTTTTTTCCTTTTAACTGACTGAATTTTTTACTTTCCCTTCCTTAGTGGCTCTTTTCCCTCAATACATAAATATACTCAGGCATTTCCTTTATGAAATTCAAACCTGAAGGCTATGAGAAGATACTTCTGAGCTACAAAGGATATATATCTGCAATTTCAGGTCCTTCTGTTAGTAAATATCCTTCTGGATGATGTAGTCCATACTATAAGAGCTCAAATTTTTTTCAAACCAACACTTTCCCACTTTAACATATGCACATGACAGTTTCCTCAACATTGGATTCCTAAATGCGAGTCTGTTTCTTCCTAAGCTTCTTGAAAGAATAGTTTGCCTTTGCATCATTCACTCTTGAATCTGCTGATCGCTGGCTACTCTCCATGCCATATAAATGAATCCCATTTTACATTACCTTTGGCAACATTCTAGTTGCTGAATTCAGGGTGTACCTATAGTAATTAGCACTACTAATCATTCCTAGAAACTGTTTCTTTGCTTTCTTTGGGGATTTAATCAAATAGCTGCTAACTCTTAAATTTTAATCCTCATATCTCTCATATAGCACCTTTCCCTTATCTGCTGTTTTGTATACTTTGTACACTTTTATTTACTACAGACCAAAAATATTGAATAGAAGATTCTAGAAATAAAAATCCTGTGATTAAGCTTTATATATGAATCACCATCAGTTTCTCTAACAGTCTTGGAAATAGGTATCATTCTTCTCAATATAGAATGTCTATTGATGTTGAAAGTTATATTCACATAATTTGTATAATATTGTCATAATCGTTTTATCTTATCATTGTTATTAGTTTCTTATTAAACCTGATTTATAAGCTTTAGCATATATATGCATAGGAAAAATCATATTGCATATAGGGTTCTATAAAATTTGCCATTTTCAGCCTCTACCAAGGATCTTGGAACATATCTTCATAGGGATGATGAAGACTACTATATTTTCTGAGTCTTTCTACCTAAATGTCTCATAGAAAGTTTAAATGCTTAAGAATCTTTTAGATAAATGTAAAAGGTTCAAATTATAAATGAGAAGTCTTTTTATCTCCTCTAGATATCTAATAATAATCACTACAGTTTACTAAATGTCTATCATGATTAATCTCTGTACCTGAACATCTGCAGATTTCCATAGCAACCTCAGAAATAGGTTTCATTATCTTCAATGGAAAATACTTTAAAAACATGCATGCCATAGATGTTTTGGATGAATAAAGTACTAGGCTTAAAATAATTAATGGACTTGCCCAGGCGCATGACAGTCTAGTTTGGGTTTTACTTCTGTTTCTACTTATTAGCACATTGACTTTGGTGAACTTACTGAAATGGAAATAATCACTTTTCCTTCAAAGATTTATTATAAATATTAAATATTGTTTGTAAAGATAATGCTGTGGTGTCTCGCACACACCATAGGTAGGTACTCTATGGACTGAAGCAGCATTATTTTCTTGCGATAGAATCTATATTCCAGGTATACATTAATTACTTTTTTCTCAATTGATCCATATCTTTCTTAATATTTCATCATTTTCTTCTCACTGTTTTATTTAGCTACTTGAAATAATTTGCATTTTGATTTCAGTCTTGGAAACAAAACTCTATTTTAGAATTTCCTTAGATTTAAAAACCTTGTTGTATGAAAGCAGCTTTTAAAATGACAAGTCTTGGGGGCCCTAGCAGCCATCTTTGGCGCCTTTGCCCCTCATGGCATTTAGTGCCATGAGTCTATTTATTTTTTTTAATACATTTTTATTATTATTTCAGCTCATACAAACTTATTAGGTACACTAGTTCCCTCCCTCCCTCCTCCTCCCCCCGAACCGCTTGCTCCCCCTCCCCTCACCCTTCCCTCCCCATCCCCCAGTGCCTCCCGCCCCAATTCCCAGAGACTCCTTTCTTGTGCATGCCTGACTCTCCTCTGGGCCCTCCTCTCTGATGACGTACAAGGACCCAGTGGCATTTCCCTGAACCCTTTCCTGTGTTCCCCTTAAGCATAGGAGCACTGCTGTGGCTGCCAATCCCTTGCCTCCAAGGATCTTGGTGCTTTTAGCAGATGCTAGACTTTGTGAGGTCAATAGTGTGATGGACATTGCACAGGGCATGCAAAGTCCTATTATGATTGCTTCGGCCCTAACTTGTGTGGAGTATCTTGCAAATCATTGCTCCTCCCATCCATTTGCTCTTACACTCTTACCTCCCCCTCTTCTGCAAATGTCCCTGAGCTTCAGGATGGGGAGAGATTAGTCTGGCCTAGCTCTAGGTGGTTGATATAGAGTCTCTGAAGTTCTGGATTGTAGTTTGTTGATTTTCTTTTGCAGTTTTGCTGCTCCTGCAATGCCCTTCACTCTATCCTGCTGGGCACTGTATGTCACCCTTTGCAGTCCTTGATGGAGGCCTATTTTCTCTACTGTAACATGGTCAGTTCTCTCCTTGTTTCTGGTGTGGCCCTCCAACCCCATCCCTCCTGTTCATAATCCTTGCAATTACTGTAGGTAATACATAGATTTACCTATGAGTGTCTCAAGGTGGGCTGGGTGGGTTTGGTATTAGGAGCCACCTATTAGGGAGTAATACGGCGCTTAATTTTCTGGGTTTGGGATACTTCACTTAACATAATTGTTTCTAATACATCTATTTCCCGGCAAATTCCGGTAATTCATCCTTTTTGATAGCTGAGTAGTACTCCATTGTATAGATGTACCACAGTTTCCTTATCCACTCGTCAACTGTTGGACATTTGGGTTGATTCCATGACTTTGCTATTGTAAACAGTGCTGTTATGAACATGGTCGTGCTTGTGCTATCGAGGTGAACCTCTCCTGCATGGGGTGTTATTCCCAAAAGTGGGATAGCAGGGTCATATGGCATTTCAATCTTTAATTTCTTTAAGAATCTCCAGACGGCTCGCCAGAGTGGCTGTATGAGCCTGCATTCCCACCAGCAATGTAGGAGAGTTCCCTTCTCTCCACTCCACATCCTCTCCAGCATTTGTTGTTGTTTGTATTGTGGATTTTTGCCATCCTGACCGGGGTGAGATGATATTTCAGGGAAGTTTTGATTTGCATTTCCCTGATGGCTAAGGAAGTGGAGCATTTTTTAAGATATTTGTTAGACATTTTAATTTCATCCCTGGTAAAGTTTCTTTTAAGTTCCTGGGCCCATTTTTTAATTGGGCCATTGGTTTCCTTGGTGTTTATTTTACTAAGTTCTTTGTTCACTCTGGACAACAGAGCTCTATCAGATGTGTGGTTAGTGAAGATTTTCTCCCATTCTGTGGGTTGCCTTTGAGCTCGAGTTACAATCTCTTTATCTGAACAGAAGCTCTTTAATTTCACAAGGTCCCAACTGTTGAGAGTTGGTAGCAGTGATTGTGCCATTGGATGTCTGTTTAGGAACTGTCGGCCTAGCCCAATCAGCTCGAGGGAGTTCCCTATCCTTTCAACTATGGTTTTTATAGTCTCTGGCCTGATATCAAGGTCCTTGATCCATTCGAAATTAAGTCTTGTACATGGTGACAAGTACGGGTCCAGCTTTAATCTTCTGCATGTGGAGATCCAGTTTTGCCAGCACCATTTGTTGAAGATGCTGTTCTTTTTCAATTGGATTCTTTGGGCCCCTTTGTCAAAGACCAAATGGCTGTAATTTTGTGGGCTTATATCTAGGTCTTCAATCCTTATCCATTGATCTGTGTGTCTATTTTGGAGCCAGTACCAGGCTGTCTTTATAACTATGGATTTGTAGTATAGACTAAGGTTCGGTATGTTAATACCTCCAGCAGTGTTTTTGTTACTCAGGATTGTCTTTGCTATCCTGGGTCTTTTGTGCCTCCATATGAACTGTGCGATTATTTGGTCAACTTCTTTGAAGAATTGCTTTGTGATTTTAATTGGTATAGCACTGAATTTGTATATTGCCTTTGGTAGGATGGTCATTTTTCGATGTTGATTCTGCCAATCCAGGAGCATGGGAGGTCTTTCCACCTTCTGGTGTCTTCTGCTATTTCTTTCTTTAGGGTTTTAAAGTTTTCATTGTAAAGGTCTTTTACCTCCTTGGTTAGGTTTATACCAAGGTATTTCATTTTTTTAGGGGCTATAGTAAATGGTATTGTTTCTCTCAAGGCTTTTTCACTTCTTTCATTCTGGGCATATAGGAAGGCCTCTGATTTTTGCACATTTATTTTGTATCCTGCCACCCTGCTGAACTTCTCAATTAGTTCCAGGAGCTTCCTGGTGGAGTTTTTGGGATCACTTAGGTATAAGAACATGTCATCTGCAAATAGAGATAGCTTGACTTCTTCCTTGCCGATTTGAATCCCTCTTATGTCCCTTTTTTGTCTTATGGCTTCAGCTAGGACTTTAAGTACAATATTGAATAGAAGTGGTGAGAGTGGACAGCCTTGTCTAGTTCCTGATCGAAGTGGGAATGCTTCCAATTGTTCCCCATTGAGCATAATCCTTGCTGTAGGCTTGTTGTATACAGCTTTTATTATATTGATAAAGGTTCCTTCCATTCCTACTGTCTCTAGCGTTTTGATCATAAAAGGCTGTTGGATCTTGTCAAAAGCTTTTTCTGCATCTATTGAGAGTATCATGTAGTCTTGGACTTTGGACTGGTTTACATGATGAATTACATTTATTGATTTGCGTATGTTGAACCAACCTTGTGTGCCGGGGATGAAGCCTACTTGGTCCCCGTGAATGATCTTTTTAATGTGTTTTTGAATCCGATTTGCTAAGACTTTGTTGAGAATATTTGCGTCTGTGTTCATCAGAGAGATTGGCCTATAGTTTTCTTTTTTAAGTGAATCTTTATTAGGTTTTGGGATTAAAACGATATTAGCTTCATAGAAGGAATTTGGTAGTGTTCCTTCCTTTGCTATTTGATGGAACAGTTTAAGGAGTATTGGTGTTATTAACTCCTTAAATGTCTGGTATAATTCTGTGCTGAATCCATCTGGTCCAGGACATTTTTTGGTGCGAAGATTCGAGATTACTTCTTCAATTTCCTTATATGTTATAGGGCTATTTAAATAATTCACCACTTCCTGATTCAATTTAGGTAAGTTGTGTTTACTTAGAAATTCATCCATCTCTTTTGTGTTGTCAAACTTCATAGAGTATAAGTTTTTGAACTATGATATTTTAATTCTCTGGATTTATTGGGTATCAGTAGTGATAACTCCATGTTCATTTCTGATTTTGTTAATTTGGGTTTTCTCTCTCCTGCTTTTGCTTAATTTAGCTAGGGGTGTATCAATCTTATTGATTTTTTTCAAAGAACCAGCTTTTTGACTGGTTGATTTTTTTCTATTGTTTTCTTAATCTCGATTTCAGATATTTCTCCCCTTATTTTGCTAATCTCTTCTCTTCTACTACTTTTGGGATCAGATTGCTCTAGTTTCTCTAAAGCTTTAAGCTGCATTGTTAAATTGTTTATTTCTGATGTTTCCATTTTTTTGATGTAGGCATTAATAGCTATGAACTTACCTCTTAGAACAGCTTTCATTGTGTCCCAGAGATTTTGGTAAGTTGTATTTTCGTTATCATTCACTTTCAGGAAATCTTGAATTTCCTTTTTAATTTCTTCCTGAATCCAGTTCTCATTCAGCAGCATATTGTTAAGTTTCCAGGAGTTAGTGTATTTTCTCTTGTTTGTTGTGTTGTGGATGTCCAGCTTCAGGCCGTGGTGGTCTGACAGGGCACAGTTTAGAATTTCAACTTTTTTGTATATGTGTGGATTCGTTTTATGGCCCTGTATGTGATCTATTTTGGAGAAAGTTCCGTGTGCTGCTGAGAAAAATGTGTATTCTTTGGTGCGTGGGTGAAAAGTTCAATAAAGATCTGTAAGGTTCATTTCTTTCAGGGTTTGATTAAGTTCCAAAGTGTCTCTGTTAAGCTTTTTACCTGTTGATCTATCCCATGTTGAGAGGGCGGTGTTGAAGTCCCCAAGAATTATCGTTTGAGGGTTAATTTCTTTCTTTAGGCGCTGTAGGGTTCTCTTAATGAATGTGGAGGGGCCCGTATTGGGTGCATATATGTTCAGGATTGTGAAGTCTTCCTGGTGAATTGTACCTGTGACTAAAATGTAGTATCCATCCATGTCTCTTATAATGTTCTTTGGTTTGAAGTCCACTTTGTCTGATATCATAATGGCTACCCCTGCCTGTTTTCTGCTTCCATTAGCTTGTAGAATTGTTGACCAGCCTTTTATTTTTAGGGCTTGCCTTTCTTTTGTGGTGAGATGGGTTTCCTGCAGGCTGCAGATTGATGGATTGTGATTTTCAATCCAAATTTTAATCTGTGTCTCTTGATCAGTGAGTTAATTCCATTAATATTTAGTGTTATAATGGAGAAACTATTTTTAATTCCAGACATTTATTATGTTTAGTAGTTTTTATAAGTATATTGCTTTGCTTTTAATGGTGTTATACTTGCCTTCTGTTCTCCTGGGTATGCCTGTTTATTTCTTCAAGCTTGAGTATCATTTCTAGCATTTTTTGAAGGCCTGGTTTGGTGGACATGTATCCCTTCAAGTTGTCTTTGTGTTGGAAGATTTTTCTTTCTCCCTCGATCATGATGGATAGTTTTGCAGGGTAAATCAGCCTAGGTTGACATTTTTGCTCATTCAATACTTGAAGTATGTCTCTCCAAGCTCTTCTTGCTTTTACTGTTTTGACTGAGAAGTCTTTTGTTATTTAAATAGGTTTACCTTTAAAAGTGACTTGTTTTTTCTCCCTTGAAGCTCTCAGCACCAGTTCTTTATCTTGAATTTGGAGTGTTTTGACTATTATTTGCTGTGGCGAGCTTCTGTTTTGGTCATATCTGTTTCGGGTGGGGAATGACTCTTGTATATGGATGGGTCTCTCTTTTTTTATATGAGGAAAGTTTTCCTTGATGATCGTTTGAAAAATTTCCTCAGGGGTGGTATTTTGAGATTCTCGCTCTGGTATTCCATGAATACGCATGTTAGGCTTCTTCAGGGTGTCCCGTATCTCTTGGATATTTCTTTCAAGTATCTTTTTGGCTTTAACAACCTCTTCCATTGAGCTGGTTAGTACTCCCACTTTATCTTCAAGGTCTGAAATTCTGTTTTCTGCTTCGTTAGTTCTGTTGGTAAGACTCTCTGTGGCGTTCTGGGTTGAAGATAACTTGTCTTTTAGCTCAGTTTTAAACTCTGCTTGAGTCTGTTTTAACTGCTCTATGCCAGTTTTTGTTTCTTGCACTGTTTATCTCAATTCCTCCAAGTGTCTGTTGTGTTCCTCTTCAAAGTTATTGGTTTGATTATTTAATCCTCCCGGATTTCCTCTTTCATAGTGTTGAACATGGTAATGATCATATTTTGAAGGTCGTTATCCTGGGTCAGGCTTTCTTGGCCATTTTCCGTGAGTTTGTTCTTGTTGGAGTCTAACATTATGGGATTAATTCCTTCAGTGGGAGATTTGTTTACTTGAGTGTTGTTTCTCATGGATTTGCACTTTGACTTTGGCATTGTCGTTTTAATTCTTAAGATCTTCTTTCAATTTCTGTGTGTTTTTCACTAAACTGAATTATTTGGCCTGGGTTTTGGGGATGGGCGGAGAGGGAGTTTACCTAGGTCCAGGTGAGTCCAGGCTGGACCCCGCGCATCCCGGGCGGCAGTGTGGGGGAAGGGAGGATGGGGCGTCGGCGGGGCGCTATTTAACCTGGGGGTAGCTGGGGTGGGGCCCGGGTGCAGAGGGGGTGTCCTCCTCCTCCTCCCAGGCCCTGCACAGCGGCTCTGGCTAGATGGTGGGAGGAGCTGGGTCCCCTGGGCGGCCTGGGGTTCTGGGGGTGGGCGGGACGGAGCTTACCTAGGTAGCGTGGTGAGGCCTGGCTGGAGTGCGCGGGTGCGCGTCCCGGGTGGAGGAGTGGAGGGAAGGGCCCATGAGTCTATTTCTTGTTCCTTACTCCTCACGGATTCCATGCCTAGGCACCATGAGTTCCCTAGGACATCCTAACCCCTCATGGCACTCCACGTCTGGAGTCCATGTGTTCCAACCTTTCTCTCCTCTAATAAACTTTACCTTAATCCTCAAAAAAAAGAAAAATAAAATGAGAAGTCTCTAGTGCTTATTCAGTAGTAAATAGTCTTATCCTTTAAGATCATGAATATTTAATTTCCCCTATTTTTTGGGGAAAGAGCTAGAACTTGAACCCAGGGCTTCATGAATCCTGAGCATTCACTTTTTTTTTTTTTTCTGAGCTACACTTCAGCCCTCACTCTTTAGGGCTTTAGGATATAAAGTAAGTTAGGAAGTAAGTTTCTCTTTTGAGTGTTATTAATACAGTACATAATGGGAAACTATAAATGCTTTATATGCTTTTATATAAAACATTACTTTTCAGGTTTTAAAACCGTTTTTGTTACGTCGTATAAAAACTGACGTAGAGAAGAATCTGCCTCCTAAAAAGGAAATAAAGATTTACTTGGGACTGAGTAAAATGCAACGAGAATGGTAAGCTATTTTATTTCCATTAACATCTGTTTGTGTATAAGAATTTACCAATTACTTACTTTTTAGTTGGTTAGTATGATTTCATTCAAGAATTAAAGTTTGTATCTAAATGGTAAGTTATGTTGTTCAACATTTTATTAGAAAATTGATGTGTTTTATTTGACTCCATGCTTTGGAGTCTATAGATCTGGATTTGAATTCCATACAATGTGTTTTTATAGCTATTTAACTTTGCAAGTTATATACTCTGTTTTTTTTTCTGTCAAAGGGGATAATTATATTTCACTTATAGGGATGGCATTAGGATTAAAGGAGATAATGTCAGTTGTACATTTTTTAATTACTTTTGCTTTTTTTTTTCAGTAAAAATAGTGCTAACCATAATACTACTAATGATGATGATAGTGGTGTTTATGAAAACCCCATTGATTATGAATATGACAAAAATAGAAGCCTGAATGATTTGAAAATACAAGCGAAGCAGGAATTGAAAAGAGGAACCACAAGGAAGCATTAATAAGACATGTTAACAAGGAAATGTTTATGCTAAAAAAGAAAAAAATGGTGCTTATATAAGTAAATTAGAGCATGTATAAAATATGCAATTACTTCTTTATACTACAAGACAGCACACTGTAGAAGTTAAGAGTTTATTCCTTGAAGCTTGACAAGGTGGTTGTTGCAGTGCCTCTGCATATTGCCAATAAATTTGCAATCAAATGGCTTATAGGAAAACAAGGAGTTTTAATTTGGCTTATGATTGTCTGGTTACAGTTCCTTGTCCAACTTGGCAGGAGAGTGCACACCAGTGTCAAGGGGCGAGGCAATTGGTCACACAATATTCACAGGACTGCTGAGATGGACATCCTCACTTTCAGACCAGCATGTCTGGCCAAGTATAGCAAAGATACTAACTCCCTAAATCAGTTCTCTCCATCTTATCTACTTGCCCAGGGCCTAGTCTTACCAACTATGGAATGACCTCTCCTTATCAATTAGACAATGTCTTGTAGGGTTGCCCAGGGGTCAACTCAACTACCAATGTGTCACAACTGTTCCCAAAGCTCTAACCCTTAATATTTTTTTTTATTATTTCTGCTCATACAAAGTTAACAGGTACACCGGTCCCCTCCCTCCCTCCACCTCCCCTCGACCCCCATGCTCCCCTCTCTCCTTCCCCCTCCTTCCCCTCTCCCCCAATCCCCAGAGCATCCTTTAATGTGCATGCCAAACTCTCCTATGGGTCCTCCTCTCCGATGAGGTGCAAGGACCCAGGGGCATTTACCAGAACCCTTTCCTGTGTTCCCCTTAAGCTTAGGAACACTACTGTGACTGTCAGTCCCTGGCCTCCAACGATCCTAGTGCCTTTAGTCCACGCTAGATTTTGTGGGTTCAATAATGTGTTGGACATAGTGCAGGTCATGCAAAGCCCTATTATGATTGCTTCGGCCCTATCTTGTGTGGAGTATCTTGTATATCATCCTTGTGCTCTTACAATCTTACTGCCCCCTCTTCCGCAAATTTCCCTGAGCTTCAGGATGCAACCCTCAATTGTTAAGTTGACAAAGCTAAGTATAACAGTAGTGCATGCTGTAATCTCAAGCACTTAGGAGGTTTGGAGCTGGATAGTTGCTGTTAGTTTGAGGCCATCCTGGACTATACAGATAATGTGTTTCAAAAAGACTTTCTTGGAATAAGATAAAAGGACAAAACTGGATTTGCTTCCAGATGTGGCCCAGATAAATTCTTGACCTTCTCTTTCTGTCTAAATTTCCATCTCTAAAGTATCATTTTTATATATGTTAGAGTTAGGAAGATTTAATGGACTTATTTATATTATGCCTTTGATATAATATATGACACACTAAGTTGGCTGTTTTAATTAAATATTGATATTGGGTGGGTATATACATCAGTCTCTTTTTGCCCTAGAAGAGTTCTAGGAAAAATAATGAGATGTGTTTATCAAATTAGAAATTGTAAGATGACTTTTGAAGGCAGATATAAGAAATTGATATTGCTTTTAGACAAAACATGAATATGTATATATATATATATATATATATATATATATATATATATATATCTTAAACAAGTAAAAGTCGAATGCCAACTTGAAGCAAATATTGTGGCTAATGAATGGTTATCAGATATGATGATCTGAATAATTTTTAGGTTGTGGCCATTTCTATCTACAGATGAAGTAAAAGTATATAGGTCAGTAAGCATAAGGAAACAACATGCAAGCTAAAAATGCTTACATCTTTAGTTTCTTTGTTTTGAAGATTATATTTAGTTGCAAATCAAATTTTTAAAATTAGATTTGGGGATTGAACTTAGGTCATTGTGCATGCTAGGCACATACTGTACCATTGAGCTAAATCTCTAGCCTTCAGGTCAAATCTATATTTATCTCTTTTACTCTTGTCTAGGAATCTAATCTTATTGCTAAAGGAACATTTCTTTTTTGGCTTAAATGTTGTAAAATTGATTAATTGTAGTTTAACATTTTAGGTATACAAAAATTCTGATGAAAGATATTGATGTTTTAAACTCTGCTGGCAAGATGGACAAGATGCGACTCTTAAACATTCTGATGCAGCTTCGGAAGTGTTGTAATC
This sequence comes from Typhlomys cinereus, assembly GCA_023101885.1. Classification (NCBI taxonomy): domain Eukaryota; kingdom Metazoa; phylum Chordata; class Mammalia; order Rodentia; family Platacanthomyidae; genus Typhlomys; species Typhlomys cinereus. Next base: position 19,384,666 of record JALPQD010000003.1, read on the forward strand.
ATCCCTATCTTTTTGATGGTGCTGAACCTGGTCCACCTTATACCACAGATGAACATATCGTCAGCAACAGTGGCAAAATGGTAGCTCTGGATAAACTGTTGGCCAGAATCAAAGAACAGGGTGAGTGATGCATTTTTTAAATTAGCATACAGTGAATTCACAGTAATGGTTTGCATATGAATAAAATGTCCCCATTACTCATTCATCCATTTGCTTAGCGGTCATTGTTGCACACTTACTATTTGAGGTGCACAAAGATGAGTAAGATAACTATCTTGCCTCAGAGAGCTCACAGTGTAGTGAGAAGGAGTAGGTGCAATTCATTTATGTTAAGTGCTATGCTAGTTAAAAAACTAAGAATTGGGAATAGCTTCACAGGGTGACATTTGAGATGGGTGCAGGAAAGTGTACATAGGAGTGAGTCATTTAAAAGTGGGAAGGAATGGTTCCCAAGGGGAAAGGAACAGACACGAAAGGGGAATGGGATCAGGAGTCTGGTTTTTGAAACAGATTAACAGTTTGGTGAGTGCGGTTAAGTATGTATAATATTAAACAATGTAAGGTCTTTTAAATTACATTTTAAGAAATTTGGAGTTTTATTTTGAATGCAGAGCAATCAAAGAACATTAAGTGACAGAAAGTGACATGATCACTATAGGTTAGAAAGATAATGTTGGAAACAGTGTGGGGAAATCTCCTGAGAAATGAGAGACTTGAATCATGAGGCTAGTTGGCAGAATATTGCAGTAGTAGTCCAGAGAAAGAGATCACGTGGGCCCATTACTAGTCTTTAGGACAATGAAAAGACAGAATTCAAGTCATTTTAGTGTGTGTGGAGAATATCTGAGGCCCAAAAATTATATGCATATTTTGTGTAACATACTTTGGTGATGTGTGTGTATGCATACTTTAAAATTAGTCAAAATATGGGCACGTATTAATTGTCCAAAAAAAAGTATTTTGTGATGACATTTTTATGCTTTCCCAAAGCTGTGTAACTTACTTTTCTGGTGAAATGTTGTAGGTTCAAGGGTTCTCATTTTCAGCCAGATGACTCGCTTGCTGGACATTTTGGAAGATTATTGTATGTGGCGTGGTTATGAGTATTGTCGATTGGATGGACAAACCCCACACGAAGAGAGAGAGGTGAGGAAGAGAAAATAAGACATCAAAAATAAGAGTTCAGTTAAATAATGCTTTACATTATTAGGCAGTTTGAGTTTTGGGTTTTTCTCTCCTTGAGTGGCATTGAGTTCTTCCTTGCCAATTACTATCTTTCATCTCTTGTTTCTGCTCTATTTAGTCTTCCAAGAACTTTGAAGACATGCTTATCTAATGAGCACTGCAGGATTCCATCTTCATCTCTTTTAAGCTCTGCTGTATTTTATTGCTGTTTGTCACCTTGCTCTGGCATGCCTTACTTCTAATCATGTAACACTTCTTATTTTTTTTTTGTTTGTCTCTTACAGTAGATCCTTGCCATTTGTGGAGTTTGGTGGGGATTTTGCTCATTTATGAGCAACCCTGATATTTGGGGAACAATCTTGGTTGTATAATGCTTTTGTAAAACTTTATGACAAAAATAGGTGTAGATTCTTAACAAGAATTTGGATCTTAGGATACTGAAGTGTTGGCATATAGGCTGAATGATTAGTAGACATACCTAGCAGCAAGCATCTTTTTTTGTGATTTGTAAATTCTAATGTCTTTAGATTGTTCACCACAAATGTCATGGATCTAATGGATTTTAAATCCATTAAATCACCTTTTTGTTCATTTTTCACCTGTTTTCTGTGATTCTTCAGAGCTTTGTCTTTGGCTTATGTCTTATGCTGATACACGAGCTCCGAGCAAAAAGATCATGATTTTATAGTACAGTAAAAATGTACTACACTTGGTTTGAGAAGATGTGAATTTTAATACTGACACTACTTTCTAGGGTAGGCAAGTCATTTACTTCTCTGAGCCTCAGTATCTTTAGCAGTATCATAAAGATAAAAATGAACACTCACGCTTTTTTCCTATGTTGTCGTGACAATAGTGCACATGGTAGGTACAGTGTTAAACTGTACTGTGCAGTATGTGCCACATACCACGAAGTTGCACACAAGTCTTTGTATCTTTGCTTCTGGGCACCTAGGCTGTGAGGACTCTCAGCCTATGTCCCTCTCCTTCCATAACTCCTTCTACAGACAAGACTTACTATCTCTTGTGCATGCCCTTATTGAGGCCTAGTTGTAATACAGGCTCATGCTCAATAACACAAAATTTTCTTCTACATTGCGAAAAGAAACTGTTGTGATAACTCATACACCTATGGGGGTGTTCCAAAGCATACATGATTCTTTGCCCTGTGGTTTTGAAACTCTAAGATGGTTACTTGGAACTTTTGTGGACTTATTTGCAAGAACCCATTTCCCTGAATGCACACTAAGCATAGTGCCTCCAAGTACCATTCATGATAACTGTCCCTCCTTGTTAGAATGAAGAGGACACCAGGGCAAAACAGTAGGTACTGGCTTCAATTTGCAATTTACACTTCTCACTCATTCATGTTCAGATTCTTCTAGTTTTTTAAAAACTCAAAACAATGTTCTCCCTACAAAGACTTTGAATTATATGTATCAAATTCAAGCAGAAGACAATCATAGTTATTTACTTTTTTCTGGGAAACTTCCTGCTTTGTCATTACTATCTATATCATTATGTCTTTTTTCGGGATATAGAAAACATGCCATTATTTCAGACTCCATTGTTTCAGGGAACACATTAATGCTTTTGTATAATTTCCTCAGTATAAAATGGGCCTAATACATTGTCTCACATATTTTTTGGGGTGATTTCCAGTTTTTTTATTTATTTTTCTACTTTTACAAGTATATGAGTGTTCATCCCAACTTCTCTCCTTCCCATTTTACCTTTTTTTCACAAGCGAGAAAGAGCGACCCCATTTGATTCCTTACTCTGTGTTTCAGCTCTGAAGACATAATGTCTCCTCTCAGTAGTTCTTCAGTTTCTTCTTATCCTACTACAGTAGCTAAATTCAGCTAACTAGGCCTCTGATCACTTGCACCAGTACTGTTTGGGCCTCACTTTTTTGGGAAACCAGCTGCTCTAAGCTAGGTAACACTGAAGGTCCAACTGTTTCTCTGGAGTAAGCTATCCATAAGATTTTCTCCATGCAGGGGCTGGAGAGGTGGCTCAGGGGTTAAGCCTCTGCCTTGCAGGCGGAAGGTCCTGAGTTCGGATCCTAGACCCCACGTATAGACGCCAGGCGGAAGCGGGGGCGGCCTGCGTTTCTGGTCCTGGTAGGGCGGAGCCTGTGAATCCAGGAGTAGAGTAAACAAGGAGGTGGAGGCGTCCATGGTGGTTCCCGAATTCGTCGGTGGTTCTATACACGCATACACACACACACACACACACACACACACACACACACACACACGCATACATGCACAACAAATAAATAATAATAATAATAATAAAAGATTTTCTCCATGCATACTGCGTCTCAGAGAGGATTAAATGTTTGCCTAGGACATCAGGTGTAATGAATGCTTGAGTTGTGCTCCATGCCCATGTCTTGGCATTTCTTCTGCACCACAGTGCCTTTCACCTCATCATGCTGCTCTCTATGGCACCTGTCTATGGCACCATGTTCTGCTGATTGGGACAGTGGGAGTCACCTTCTTTGCTTACAGCTTTGATCATGCCTGTCCATTCCTTTAAAAAAATTATATAATCAATATGTGGGTGATGAAAGAGACTTAGAAAATGAAGTATTTCTGACTTGTCTTTATGAATATATAATTAAGGCAGTTGATAATATAATATATATTATATATATATATGCTATATATAATTTGTTATCCTGGTACTTTTTACTCAGCATTATGTTGTATTTGTGAATAAAAGTAATCACTGTGATAATAATGGGAAATATTTAATCTTAAGGATGTCCTCTAATTTATCTCTTCATCATTGGTCATTTAAGTTGTTTATAATTTTTCACTATTATAACCAATGCTGCAGTGAAAGTCTTTCTACATAAATCCTTGTGCACATCTCTGATTATTTCCTTAGGAGAAATTCCTAGAAGTGGAATTACTGGGTCAAAGGGTATGAACATTATTGAGGCTCTTGATGCATATTGCCAAATGGCTTTCCAGAAAGGTTGTGCCCATTCACACTCCCAGCAGCAATGTATGAGAGTGTCCGTCTCACCGCTCCCTCATCAACATTGAGTATTATCATTTTTTAATCCTCAGTATTGGTATTCTGTTTCAGTTTACATCAACTTGAATACTAATGATATTGAACATGAGTCTTGCATCTTCACACATTTGTATCAGTTCTGTGAATTTATTCACTTTCTGGACTCATTTTCCTACTAGATTCTTAGTCTTTTTTGTACAATTAAGTCATATGAGATCTTTATGTAGAAGATGTTACCATGACATTGATTTTTAAGCTGCTTTAATAAACATTCTTGAACTCGATTTCCTCATTTTTCCTGACTATTCACATGGTTTCCTTTTCATTTTACTGATGCATGTTTTCTTAATGTCTACTTATTCTCTTGCTGTCATGTACATTTCTCAACCTTTCTCTCTCTTGATGGATCTGAGTCATTCCTTGTCTATCAGCTAATCAGAATGAAGTTGGAATTTCTGACATTTCGCACTCAAGTATATTTCAACTCTTCAACAATTAAGACAGTTTTATTTTATTGTTTTAAAAGAATGCAAATGAATTGTTGTTTGCTTAGTTATTTTTTCTATGTGATTGCTCAATGTTTGTCTCTGTTAGCATATTCTTTTAAAGATTGTATACTTCAATTTTATAAATCATGTTTTCTACATATTTTACACAATAGAATTAATAGATAAATATTTTTGAATATGATAGTATATTATAAAGTATGATTATAAATATAAAACAGAACTTTTCTGTATGTATAATTTTAATTTCTTAAGATATGATAATATAATTTAATTTTTTCTCTTTTTATATTTCTTTGTCAACTGAAAAAGGAAGCAATAGAGGCCTTCAATGCTCCTAATAGTAGCAAATTCATCTTTATGCTGAGTACCAGGGCTGGAGGTCTTGGAATTAACTTGGCAAGTGCTGACGTGGTTATCCTATATGATTCAGACTGGAATCCCCAGGTTGATCTACAAGCTATGGTTAGTAGTAATTAATGATACCTGGGAATAACTGATCGTAATTCACAATACTATTGTTGTTTATATAGCACAAAGTTAATGCCTGGTTCAATAACAGTTCTGTGATTTAGTAGACGTTAAGGTAAAGCTTTTTGGAAAATAAAGTTGTGAGCTAATTGCAAAAACAAAAGAGATGAAAACAAATGAACATGCTCCAAATTTTCACTTAACACTTATGATGTACCAGTTTTGCTTTTTATCAGAAACAGAAGTATCATATTTCCCCCATTCTTGAGGATTGATGGTGATGTGTGAATTGGTTTTAATGTAAAGGGCTGAAAAGTCGCTCACTGTTTTGCTTAAGTAATACAAATGTTAAAATCCTTAGTATTGAAACCGCGAAAGGTTAGAGTTTTCATATTTAACAAGGAACACCATCTGAAAGCAATATTGTATTAATGTTTTTAGGAAGGTATTTCTCTTTTTATTACACCACTGAAAGTAAATCTTTGATATTTTGGGATCATTTATTAAACTATAGCTATAACTTCTCTCTCAATGTGACTATATGACTTTTATATAAGATCAATATATGGGACAGTTACTTCTGGGAATCTTTTTGAAGTAAGGAGAAGATTCATGCCTATATTTCACAGTTCTCCCTTTCATAAGAGAATCACAAGCTATCGATTATTTGAGGCATTTTCGAATCCATATTCTTTGGTATAATTATTACTACTTTCACATGATATTGAACTACCTATTTGATAGCAGTAAGTAGCATAAGCTCTGATAAGTTAGTGCTCCTCAACTGAAAAACCTAATGGCAGTAATACTTCACTTTATTAGAAGTATAAAGAGTTTATATTTGGTCATTCAGGACTGACTGGTTAGAGTTGAATTTTTGAACATTTACAGAATAGCAAATTCTCTTTCCATGTGCTTTATTTAATTTTCAGCACAAGGCTATTAGAACGTTATTTCTTAGATACCCTCTTCCCCTTCTATCTCTTCTCTCTTCCTATTTACTGTTAGTTTCTGCATTTTACAAACATTCTGCATGGTGTTTGTATGTTGCTAGAAGTTGCCACTGTCATCTTTGCCAACTAATAAGCCAAAGGACCAATTCTAGACCACTGTATAGTAAGATAATGAAAATTTTCATTCATTTTTATGGACTATTATTTTGTATTCCACAATTGCCATGGTAAGCAGAAAGTACTTTGTGATGAGCTAAAGCAGACTTTTGTTACTGTAGCAAACGTTGCTGAATACTTTCTTCCTTACTTACGAAATTCCTTGTTAGTCTTGGAAACATTTGTGTTTAGTGATTTAAAGTTATTTAGTAACTCAACCCAGAAGCTTTAGCTCTTGTTTGTTCTCACTCATCTTAATGGTGCTCTGCCTTATAATCTGGAAGTTTCCCACTAGTGGCACAAGATACGTTCTTATCACTTTGTTCCCAGGAGTCTTTGAATATTCTTAATGTCCATCATCTCCCTTTTAAAAGTGGTGGGTTTAGGGGCTGGAGAGGTGGCTCAGGGGTTAAGCCTCTACCTTGAAGGCAGAAGGTCCTGAGTTCGGATCCTAGACCCCACGTATAGACGCCGGGCGGAAGCGGGGGCGGCTTGCGTTTCTGGGCCTGGTAGGGCAAAGCCTGTGAATCCCGGGGCAGAGTAAACAAGGAGGAAGTGGAGGCGGTCCATGGTGGTTCACGAATTCGTCTGTGGTTCTACACACACACACACACACACACACACAATTGAATAAATAAGAAATAAAAAAAAATTAAAAAGTGGTGGGTCTAGAGAGAGAAAGACCTAACTTTATTTTCTGCTATTCACAGCATGTGCTCGGCATGCTTCTATATTTTCTGCTATTCACAGCGTGTGCTGGGCATGCTTCTAAGTCCAAAATACCCAGTCTCTTATAGTCTCTTATACATACTCTTTCCATTTAGGATCGAGCACATCGCATTGGTCAGAAGAAGCCAGTACGAGTATTCCGTCTCATTACTGACAACACTGTTGAAGAGAGAATTGTGGAGAGAGCTGAGATAAAACTGAGACTTGATTCAATTGTTATACAACAAGGTATTCATATGTATAAACTTAACTATTGCTTTTCAAAAGCAATTTTCTTTAAAGGAGATTATTTTAAATAAAGGTTGGTCAAAACCTGCTTGGAGAAAAAGTCAGCTTTAAAAATTGCTTGAATCATATCTCACCATGAAAGAACAAAGAAGTCAAGAGATCCCATACCTCCCTGAGGGACTGATGAGTGGCAGGGTGGAAGGAAGAGAAAGGGAAGGTGCTTTTCTCAGTGGTATACCCACTTACATCCTCTAGCAAATGCTTAGGCACATGCCATCAAAGGCAACCCAAATGAAACTCAATGGACCACACATGTGAAAAGGCAGGAAAATAAGAAGACAGGCAGGGAAAAAAAGACTGTAATGGGAAGAGGAAAGGGGATGGGAATGGGATTGGAGATTAAGATGTGAAAATATTATAAATTCATGATATTCACATATGAATATAATTAAAAATTGCTTGAAATATTCCTGATCAAAACCCTTGCCATCAATACATGAAGTAAACATCACTAGCTTACAGCTAAATACCAGTGACTTGATTTTGAAGTACTCAGTATTGTTCACTAGTAAATGTCTATTTTCTTCTGTGGAATTATTCGGTTAAAGTAAGCTTTGAGTAAACCTGTGGTATACTATCTAATTGATATGGGAGTACCCAGCCCATCATGGTTGGGACCATTCCTAGGGCAGATCAATAAGATGGAAAGAGTTGGTTCAGTATTTGGGCATATAAGAAAGTATATCCTTTTCTCAGCAGTTTCTAGAGATAGGATGTGACCAGTTCCCTTGGCTCCTGATACTGGTTTGAACTCTTCTTCCACGCTAATGAATGTGACCAAGAATTGTAAACCAAGATTAAATGATGTATTCCCCTGAGTTGTTTGCATCCTATATTCATTCAGCAATGGGAAAATGAGTCTAAGACAGTGTGCATGTGGATTGCACGTATGTGCATGTGGATGCAGATCCCTGAATTGATGTCAGCAGTTTTCTTGGATCACTCATGACTTTTATTATTGAGACAGGACTTCTCAGTTGAACCCAGAACTCACTAATTGGCTAGGATAATTGGCCAGCTTGCCCTGGGGGTTCACTGTTTCCTAGCGCTGGGATTACAGGCCACACCTGCTTTTACGTGGGCTCTAGATACTAACTCTGATTCTATGCAAGCACCTTGTTTTCTGGGCCAGATCCCTGCCTTGTTTAATTTTTAAAGCATGTATCAAAACAGGCCTTTCCAAACAAGTGGAGCTTGATCTGAAAGATGAGGTTTGAACATTAAAAAAAATTGCCCTATGTTTTCACTGAAAATTTCAGAAGGAAATTTATGACAAAATAGAAAATATAGTAGACCAATAATTTGAAAGGTTATTGGTGAAACCAATCACACGAAAGCTCACTTTTTAAAAACGAAGTTGCACTATATATGCTTTAATGCAGTAGCGTCTGATTAGAACCATGTACAACTGAAGAGCCTTGGGAGATGGCTTAGTGGGTAAAAGTCTGTGCAAGAATCTGAAATACAATTGAATACATCCAATTTCAATTCTAATTTTTAGGAAGACTCATTGATCAGCAATCTAACAAGATGGCAAAAGAGGAAATGTTACAGATGATACGTCATGGGGCTACCCATGTTTTTGCTTCTAAAGAAAGTGAGCTGACAGATGAAGACATTACAACTATTCTGGAAAGAGGGGAAAAGAAGGTTTGTTAAAAGAACATTTTGCTTTCATGGTGAATTGCTTAAAAATTCACACACACCAGCCTACTTGGATTTGTATTTATATTAAACTACATATTTCAAATAGTTCATGTTCTCTCTAAGAATTTATAGTTTTTTTTCAAGTATTGATTAGGGTTTTATATAACAAAGAGTAAGCACAAGTATTTAAAAAATGAGGTGACTTTAAACTTTCTAGAAAGCACTTAAAATATGAGGTGACTTTAAATTTCCTTTGAAAATGCTATATTTCAAAATGAAGGAAAGATTGTGCTTTTTAAAATCTTTTTCCATTGTCATATGTATGAGTATGGAAAGTGTACATGTGCATATGTATGTTTTGCATGCAGGTGGGTTCCCGTGTGGGTGCAAGTATATTGCACATGAAGATTTGTGTATGTGGAAGCCTGATGGTGATATCAGGAATCATTTTCAATTGTTCTCCCACCATTTTTGATGAGTTTTTTTAACTGTGTGTGTGTGTGTGTGCGCGCGCGCACGCGTGTGTGTGCACTTGCCTGTATGTATCTATGTGTATCAGAAGCACTGCATGTGCCTGTGGAGGCTAAAGAGTGACTTTGGGAATCATCCTGGATTGCTCTACCTCCATATTGCTTTGCTCTGGTGTTTTCCAGATTCTGTCTTCCAAAGTGCAGACTGCCACCATTTTCACCCTCCTTTTTTTGAATATGTGTGTGTGTGTGTGTGTGTGAGAGAGAGAGAGAGAGAGAGAGAGAGAGAGAGAGAGAGAGAGAGAGAGAGAGGACACCATCTGTCCCTGTAGAGGACCAAGGGTGACTTGAACTCAGGACCTTCTGCTTTTGAGACAGAGTCTTAACCCCTGAGCCATTGCTCCAGCCTCCCACCTCCAGGATCTGGTATTTGAGCTTAGGTCCTTGGGAGGCAGAGGCTTAACCCCTGAGCCATTTTTCCAGCCCTGCTCTTCCACCTTATTCTTTTGAGGCTGTGTCTATTTAGGCTAGTTTGGCTAACCAGCTTGTGCTGGGAATCCCCATGCTCCACCTTTCAGGACGGGAATTACAGGTAAGTGGCCGTGTCCATATGGTGTTTTTGCGTGTAGATCTGAGGATCTGAACTCTAGTTCTCTGCTGACATGCCAGGTGCTTTAATTGCTGACCCCTTCCCACAGTCTGGTGGATTTTTGTTTAATCACAAATGAGGGTTGCATTTTTTGATCTTTTTGCATTGAATTATGATTTCTAATAGTTTGTCAGTTCAATGTTTTTTATAAGTTTTTCATGATATATTAAATAATTTCTTATCAAAACATCATAAGTTGCTTTCACAATATTGCAGTTTTGTGTTTACACATTATGGGGAATTTCAAACATAAGCAATGTTAGGTAAAATGGTATAATGAGTTTCCATGTGCTTATCATTTTTCTTCCTTCTTTTATTATTTTGAAGTAACTCCCAGATATATTTCACCTGTAAATATTTAATTTATTTCTAAACTAGAAGAACTCTTGAAAAACCTTAACCTTTGTAGCTCTGCCTACCTTGAAACAATCCCACAGTTTGATAAAAAAATTTAAAACTATTTATTTATTTTATGACAGAGAGAGAGAGAGAGAGAGAGAGAGAGAGAGAGAGAGAGAGAGAGAAAGAGAGAGAGAGAGAGAACCTAAGGAAGGCATGATGCATGCCATGGGCACAGGTAGATAGGTAGATGTCAGAGGACAACTTTTGGAAGTCAGTTCTCTCTGTCCATCTTGTGAACTTCTGAGGATCAAACTCAGGTCACCTGGTTTTCAAGCAGATGCCATGCCTGCTGAGTCATCTTGCCAGCCCCATGACAGAATTTTTAATTACAAAATATATAGGAATGTCCCAGATTTCCAAGTTACATAATTATACTTTAAATACATTTAACGAATAAGTGCAGATAAAGTCTACACATTGCTATGAACTGATGTTGTCTACCTGTTCCCCCTCCATTTATGTATTTATTAGTCCAATTTATTTATTTATTGTATTAATTGACTATTGCTTCATTATTGATAAAAACATATGTAAAATCACTAGTAACCACATAACAATTGAAAATTTCAATCATGCATTAGAATATTAGTCTTCTGCAAATAGTTACGGACCTGCCACTATTGCTTGTGCTTTAAACCAGACCTGGTTTAAAAAAACATGCAGAGCTTAATCTTTTGGTTCAAAAAAATGTGGAAAAAGCAAGGGTACATGCAAAACCTCAAATGAAATCATGAATTAAATTCTCTAAAAATTCAAGCAGGCCATATCTACAGAAATGCTGCTTCAAAAAGATACCAGTCACATGCAATAAGGCTTCTATTCCATTTTATAAAAGGATTATCTGGAGATCCTGGCCCTTTGGGATTAAAAAATGATATAAAAGCCTTGGGAGAAAGAGAAGAGATGATAGTCAATGCAGCAAGGAGTTTTCCTGGCCACATATTGACAACTAAGTCATCAAAGAGCATAAGTCATGTAGGGGATGAAGATACTTAGGAAGAATGGTTTCTTTTCTGATTCATATTAATGAACAGCTCTCTAAGAGGATAAGGAGTTGAGGAACAGAGCTAATAGATGTAAACTCAAGTCATAATGCCCCGAAATTGAGCATAGCTCTCTGTCTTTGAAAACTGTTGGCCAAAGGATTTTTCCAAAACGATACTCTAGTCAAGAAATGTTCTGAAAACTAGAAACAGTTTGCTTGCACCAACTGCACAATGAGAATGTAAACGCATAGAGGACAAGGGTCTCTTCATATTTTGCATAGCACAGATACATAAGGAGTAAACATGAGACTACAGTAAGTTTGAATGCAAATTAACTGCTTGCTTTTAAGACTACAAAACTTGTAGCATATTTTTGCAAGTAAAGTGGCTGATTAGAATTAGTCATGTCCCCATGATCATGAAGATGTCTGAATATTGTTTTGTTGTCTGTGTCTAATATGGGCAACACAAGACATTTAATGAGAATATAATATAGCCTTTTCCTTGTCCCTTAGACTTGTTATAAAAATTAAATATTTATAGAGTCTTAGACCTACAATACTAATCTATCTTCTTTCCTGGGAAAGACAAAGGAACCAGATCTTTTCAGAGATCTTCAAGGTGCTAAATGGTCAAGATGGATATGAGGTCAAAGGGACAAAACATCCTGGTTCTATTATATTTCCTTATGTGAACTGTGTGATTCCTCAGATCAAGAAAGTAGTTTACTGGGTTTTCTTTGTTGACTCTGTCACATGTACATGAGACATTTCAATAACCCCCAAACTAGCCTAATTTATTTGAAGAAACTGGGTTGTTTTCTGACTATATATTTAGCAAGTTCATGGCTGTTTTAGTTAACATTTTGTGTTGCTGTAGCAAAATACTGGAGGCTAGGTACTTTATAAGGATAAAAACTTTTTTTTGACTCACGGTTTTGAAGTATGTTGCTGGCAGCGACTTCTGGGAAGAGCTTTATGGCAGATCATACATATCACATGGTTGGAGCATGTATGTATGACAAGAAGAAAGTCATATGGTGAGAGAGGATGCAAGGAATCCAATTCTAGCTTTATAACAGCACAGTGTCATGGAAACTAATTCACTTCCACAAGCACTAGAGTACACTCCCTCAATCCTAACTCATTCTTGAGACAAAATCATTATTCTCTCTTAAAGACATATTCATCATCTATTAAGACCCTACCACCTTAATACCATTACATCAAATACCAAACATGTAGTACATCAATTTTGGAGGGAGATAAAAATCCAAACTGGATGTAGAAGAGATGGCGCAGAGTGAGTAAGACCTAAGTTGTGCAAGCAGGAGGACCCCAGTCCTTGTCAGTACTCATGCAAATAGCTAGGCATGGTTACTCAACACTGCCTGGGGCAGATAGCTTGCCAGCCTAGCTCCTGATTCAGTGAGAGATTCTATCTCAAAGGAACAGGACAGAGAGTGATACAGCAGGACATCCAATGTCCTCCTCTGGCCTCTGTGCTCACAGACACACAGACACCAAACACACTTCGCCCACTCTGTTCTCCAAAACATAGCCAATATATATCCCATAAATTTCGCTTACAGAAGTGGTATCCTGCAGCATTGTGTAGGCAAGTGTTTTATTTCAATCTCACCTTTTTAATAAAAAAAGACTATTTGTCTCCTTAAAGTTATACAATAGAAATGATAATGGGGCTACATCTTCAGTGACGATTTCATTTTTAAAGAAACCCCAAGTTAAATTTCTTGGGAAACACAATTGAAGTAATGAAAATTTGGGGTAGAAGTGAAATTTTTGAAATCATGTTTTGTGTAACTGGAGGCAGGACCTAGGGATTCTCTATTCAACTCTCTTAGCATACCACGAAAGTGCTGACTTAAATTCAGTTTGATGCCAGCCTTTCATTCTTACTTAGTGGGCTGGATATTTCACATTAAACTTAGTTTTCATAATGGAAGAGAAACTCACATGTTTGTAAGTCATACAACAATAATTTTCTCATCTCAATATATTCAACTTTAGACTGCAGAGATGAATGAACGCATGCAGAAAATGGGAGAGTCTTCTCTACGAAACTTTAGAATGGACCTTGAACAAAGTTTGTACAAGTTCGAAGGAGAAGATTACAGAGAAAAACAGAAGGTAACTTAACAGGCTCAACTCTTTGGTTGATATTTTTTCTCTTTTCCTTTTCTCTGTAAGTAACACTGGCCTTTATAAACAACAGTGCTTTGCTACAGAAATTTTTGATGTAGGTCAAAGGTTTCATGCAAAGGTTGTCTTTAATATGTTTTGCTTTAATATGATGATGATGAAGAAGTTTTGGATTTTGGAACACTTTTAGATTTCAGACTTGGGATGCTCAACCCATACTGTTACTATTGTTATTGAGAGGCAGTACAGGATTGTGCTTGAGTTCCAGACTCGTGTGCAAATCTCAGCTCTGTCACTAGTGAAATAACTTTTGGTACTGTTCTGTCATATCAAAATAGTTACATCCTAGTGAATCTAATTATGAAATGGGTTAATAGTTGTAAAGTTATTAGAACAATGCTTGACAGTGTTAACTAATATGAAGAATCTTGTTATTTTTAGCGTGTAGTTTGTCACAGAGCATTTAGCAAGTTATCAGCAGTCTTTTTTTCTTTTTTTTTTAAAATACATTTTTTATTATTTCCGCTCATACAAACTTAATAGGTAGACCAGTTCCCTCCCTCCCTCCTCCTCCCCCCCCGAACCCCCTGCTCCCTCTCCCTCCCTCCCCATTCCCCAGTGCCTCCCCCCAATTCCCAGAGAGTCCTTTATTGTGTATGCCTAACTCTCCTCTGGGTCCTCCTCTCCGATGACGTACAAGGACCCAGTGGCATTTCCCTGAACCCTTTCTCGTGTTCCCTTTAAGCATAGGAACACTACTGTGGCTGTCAATCCCTTGCCTCCAAGGATCTTGGTGCCTTTAGCTAATGCTAGACTTTGTGAGGTCAATAGTGTGTTGGACATTGCCCAGGGCACGCAAAGTCCTATTATGATTGCTTTGGCCCTAACTAGCGTGGAGAATCTTGCAAATCATTGCTCCTCCCATTCTTTTGCTCTTACACTCTTACCGCCCCCTCTTCCGCCAATTTCCTTGAGCTTCAGGATGGGGGGAGATTAGGCTGGCCTAGTTCTATGTGGTTGATATAGAGTCTCTGAAGTTCTGGATTGTGGTTTGTTGATTTTCTTTCAGCAGTCTTTTTTTCTCTTAATGTCTTTTTTTAGTTTTGGGGATCCATTCTAGGTTTTTTTTATATAACATTTTTTATTATTATTTCCGCTCATACAAACTTAGTAGGTACACCGGTTCCCTCCCTCCCTCCTCCTCCCCCCAACCCCCCTGCTTCCCCTCCCTTTACCCCTCCCTCTCCATTCCCCAGTGCCCCCCCCAATCCCCAGAGAATCCTTTAATGTGCATGCCAGACTCTCCTCTGGGCCCTCCTCTCCGATGACATACAAGGACCCAGTGGCATTTCCCTGAACCCTTTCCTGTGTTCCCCTTAAGCATAGGAACACTACTGTGGCATTTCCCTGAACCCTTTCCTGTGTTCCCCTTAAGCATAGGAACACTATTGTGGCTGTCAATCCCTTGCCTCCAAGGATCTTGGTGCCTTTAGCAAATGCTAGACTTTGTGAGGTCAATAGTGTGTTGGACATTGCACAGGGCATGCAAAGTCCAATTATGATTGTTTCGGCCCTAACTTGTGTGGAGTATCTTGCAAATCATTGCTCCTCCCATCCTTTTGCTCTTACACTCTTACTGTCCCCTCTTCCGCAAATTTCCCTGAGCTTCAGGGTGGGGAGAGATTAAGCTGGCCTAGTTCTAGGTGGTTGATATAGAGTCTCTGAAGTTCTGGATTGTGGTTTGTTGATTTTCTTTTGCAGTTTTGCTGCTCCTGCAATGCCCTTCACTCCATCCTGATGGGCATTGTATCATTCTAGGTTTTTACATTGCATTTGTTAAAAAAATGACTCTCCTTATGTTTTCCATTTTCTTGTGTGTTTGTGTATGTGATGTGTGTAAGCATGTTTGTATGTTTACATGTGGGTGGGTTCATTTGTGTATGTAGGTAGGTATGTACACAATCATGTGTTCATGGGGAGGCCTGAAGTTGATACTGGGAATTATCTTCTATTGTTCTTCGACCTTATTTTTCTGAGGCTAGTCTCTAGCTAAACCCAAAGCTCACATGTAGGACTAGTCTGGCTAGCAAGCTTGCTCTTGGGGGATCCCAGGCTCTGCTTTCTGAGTTTGGAATTACAGACAGACTGCTACACCTGCCTAGCATTTTTATATGAGATTTGGGCATCTGAACTCATGTCATTTTGCTTGTACAGCAAGTGCTTTAACTGCTGAGGCTTCTCCCTAGACCAAAGACTTCATTTTTAGGAGGAATTTTATGTTCTTAGCAAAACTGAGAAGAAAGCATGTAGGCTCCATCTCTTCCTGAAACATATTGTCCTCTACTGTCAACATCATGCAACAAAATAGTATATGTGTTAATAGTGAGGAACTTACATTGCACATCATTGTCACCAAAAGTCTGTCACATAGGCCACAATCTATGGATGTTAGCAAATACACAGACATCTGCCATTATGATATCGGAGAGTACCTTCACTGCCCTTTCTGCATAACCCATCTCTGTATGTGTTTCTCTTAGCTCCCTAGCAACACGGATTTTATAATTTCTTCATAGTTTTACCTATTCAGTAAGAAATCTTTTTGGATTGTCTGCTTTCATGTAGGCATTGCAGTTTTCTGGTTTTTTTCATGTCTCCATAGAAATATTCCACTGTCTGAAATTTCCACTGCTCTATTTATCCACTTTCCTACTGAAGGACATCTTGATCCCTTTCAAGTTTTGATAGTCATGAAAAAAGCTTGTGTAGCTTGTTTGATGGACATAAATTTTCACTTCCTTTGGAAATACCCTCGCACATGCTCGTGGAGTCCTATGGTAAGAACAGTTTGAAGTTTAAGAAGCTGTCAAACTTCCCCCAAAAGCATCTGGCCATTTTTCACTCCACAAGCAGGGAATGAGAGTTCATGTCAGTCCTCATCCTTACTAGCATTTGGTAATGTGAGTGGTTTGAATTTTCACCTTTCCAACACCTGTGTTGTGCTTACTCATTATTTTAATTCAAAATTTCCTGATGACATGTCAAATAGACTTCTATACACTTCATCTGCACATCTTCTTTGGTTCAGAACTTCTGTCCAGTTTTTGGTTGAGTTGATTTCATATTGTCCATATTTTACATATTTTAGATAATAGCTTCTAATCATATATGCCATATATATTTTAGATAATGTTTTTTAATCATATATGCCCTTTGTAAATATTTCCTCCCAGTCTGTGGCTTCTTTTCTTAGTCTACTTTACGTTTTTGTTGTCTCATATGTCCTTAATCTCTTTTTGTCTATAATAGTTCCTCACTCTTCGCTTGTCTTTCATGACCTTGATACTTTTGAAGAGTATCTGCCAGTTATTTGTAACTTGTCACTACTTTTTTTCAAACTGAGATTTTGCATCTTCAGCAAGAGTATCACAGAAAGGATGCACTGTTCTCAGTGCCTGTCATCATGGAACATATGATGGTGACATGTTTTTTTTCTTGGTGAAGTTAACCTATTCATTTAGTGAATCTGATAGTATTTGTTGAATTTCTCCCCTATGAATTTAATGTTTTTCCCTTCGTAATTGATAAGTATCTGTAGAGACACGTTTTCAAACTTTTACTCGCTGATCTTAGCATCTGTAGGTGGAGCTATTACTATGAAGTCTGCCTAAAGGAAATTTTGTGTTTTCCTCATTCCATCTGCATTTGTTACTTGAGATTTTTCTGGGATGAAGAGTTGCCCTCTTTCCCACAATTACTTATGCATGCATTTCTTTATATGTCCACAGACTCATGTCTGTTTATTTTTGAGTCCTGCTGCAATTGATTATTTTTTTACTCGGTTTGTTCTGTAAAGCTTATTTTTGAACTGAGAGAAGTGAGTTTTTAATTAAAGGGGGAAAAAGCTCCTTTTTTAGATCTTGATTTCACTGAAAAAATGAGAGTTTGACCATTGTTAGGTTGCATGGCAGCTACTGTGCTAGTAATGCTTTCTTGCTGTCCTGTCATTTGCTTCTGGTAGTTTTTGTTTCTTGACTTGTATTTGTTTCCTTGTTATATCTGTAATCTTAACTCTAACTGCTTATGTTTTATATTGCTAAGATGGAGGTGATAGCCTTTCTGCATAAGGTAGAAATTGCCTTCTTAATACGCTTTTTAGATTTAATTATATGATATGAATTGTATTATTTTAGCAATTATTCACATATGCTTATTGGTACTGACTGTTTTAATAAAGTGGAAAAATATTAATAGTGCCTAAATATCTCTGGAGCTTCTTTTTTTTTGAAGTGCCAGAGATGAACTCAAGGACATTCTCTTAGGATATATGTTCCTAACTCCATCCACATTTTTGGAATAAGATTAGTCTTAGTAATTCTTGCATATGTGTTAAGTAACAGGTCTACCTGTGCTTCTGTTTCTAGTAAAAACATTAATATGAAAGTTATAAATTTCAATGATATGAGTTTTGCTTTATAAGTGAGTATCTGGCATTAACAATAGTATGAAAATTGGAATTTTGGAATATTTTTAATTAAGATTATATTTTATCTATGTACATTCATATTTTCTATGTGTTCATAGATTAGGTTCACATTGTTTCTAAAGAGAATTGAAAATATAAAGGCTTATTGTTTATAAATTATGGGAGGTATGTGTTGAGGTAGATTTTCATGTATGATTTGTTGAATCTATTGCTTTATTTTACTATCATGCTAATAAATTCAATCATGTTGGCTAACATTAATCCTCAATAAATTAACTTGAATAACCTAATATTAATACTCTCTTGTGTAAAACAAGCCAATTCAGTTTGATTTAGTCTGTTATCAAAAGTCTAGAAATTGGGCCTTTAATATGTATTTCAAATTTAAACACCTAGATTTTCAAACAAGTACAGTTTGTATGGTCAAATATATTACTTTCAGAAAGTTAATTTTAAGTATAAATTGTGTTAAAATAGAGAAAGATCAAGTGTATGTTACTTATAAAATCTTTTATTCCTGTTACTGTCACCTCACACTATTCATTTGGGATATGAAGCAAAACTGACCCACCTCTGTATCCTTCCTCTGTCTTTCCCTTCCTCCTCTTCTCCCTCATTTTCTTTGAGATTGAATCAAGGACCTCTTACATGCTAGGCAAGTATTTTACCACTGATATATATCTGCAGCCCCATATGAGTCTATTTCTCATTTTATTTAATATCACATTATAATTTGTATATCTCGTAGCCCTTCAATATTAGAGAAGAACTTAAAAGCCACTTACCCTAATGTTTACTAAAATATCTCATTTATGACAATTAGGACAAGTAGCTAATTTCAATTATTTCAGTTTCAGTTTTTAATTTTGCATTCATTATAATCTACCTTGATAGCAAGTAACCTCAATTTTAATTATGTAATATTGAGAATCCCATCCCTCTCAGGATTGATCCTTTCACTATTTTATCTCATTCTCAGAAAACTTCTAATTTGATTTATAAATTCTTTGATGCAAATTTCTTTTTCTTTGTATTTCTGACAATAAGTGTAGGTAATATAGTAGATATTTAGTACATAGTTGTGACAGGTGTGAAATTATCCACTTGAGCATGAGTAACTCACCACTGGCCAAATCACTGAAGACAATGACTTCCTCTCCCTCCGCAGCCCTCGAATGCCCATTAGCCCCTCCTCAGTCAGTCTTGCCTGGGCCCTGTTCAGGCGATCACAGCTACTGTGAGTTCATGAACTGCAGATCTATGTCATGCTCATAAGACAGCATTTCATGGCCCTCCTTTCTGTCATCTGGCTTGTACATGCTTTTTGCCCTCCCTTCCCCTGCAATGTTTCCTGATCTGTGGAGAGGGCAATTTGAGAGTCCTGCTTAAGGCTGAGCAGTCAACAGTCACTTGTTCTTAGCATCTTGGCCAACCATGAATCTCTGTGTGAACCTGGAATTGTAAATACTAAACAAAAGCCTTGCTACTGAATCTATGCCTATAGCTTTATCATGTGCTCTTAATATGATGTGCTGTTGAAGCCAACCATAAGGTAAGATCAAACAGAGGAGATCCATTAATGAGTAACTTTTTAAAGGTCTTGCATAGTCTGTTTCTACGAAGTCACTACTCTAAACACTGTAAAAAAATCAAGATAAGTATAGGAATAAGAAAACCGATCCTCAGACTAAAATTTTGTATTTTAAGTTTTGTTGAATATTAAAATGACTATTAAAATGTATTGACTGAACTGGGAAGATGGCTCAGAGGTTAAGCTTCTGTCTCACAAACAAAAGGACCTGAGTTTGGATCCTGAGATCCCACATAAAAATGCTGGGTGGAAATAGTGGAAGTTTGTACTTTGGGCCCTGGAGGGGAAAGAAATAAGGGGGCAGAGCAATCCAGACTGATTCCAAGTATCACTCTTGAGTTTCCATCAGCACACACATCCAAGTGCCCTCTAGTACACACATACACAGATGCAAAAAATGGGGCTGGAGAGATGGCTCAGGGGTTAAGCCTCCGCCTTGTAGGCGGAATAGACCCCACGTATAGACGCCAGGCGGAAGCGGGGGCGGCCTGCATTTCTGATCCTGGTAGGGCGGAGCCTGTGAATCCCGGGGCAGAGTAAACAAGGAGGAGGTGGAGGCGTCCATGGTGGTTGCCGAATTTGTCCGTGGTTCTACACACACATATACACACACATACATACGTGCACACACATATACATGCACAATTGAATAAATAATAAATAATAAAAATATTTTAAAAAATAAATCTGTTAAAAAACAGATGAAAAAATGTATTTACTATTAAAACTATTAAATTATATTTATTTTTTGCTCATCAACTAATGCTTTCATGTATCTAGTTACCCTTTTTAGTACAGGGGTTCTGACCTAGGGCCTTACAAATGTTAATCATGCTCTGTAACACTGAATTAGACTCCTAGATATATTGTCATCACATTTAATTATCAAGGTAGGTATTATTGTTCTCTTTTTACACACATAACAATTAATTTCCTCAACTTTGTACAAGTAAAGTGACAGAATATAAGTTCAAATATAAGTGTTTCTGATTCTAGTGACTTCCCCACTACATCTTAGCTACTTTTCCGGAAGATCTTATTCAAGGATTTCTCTAGATTTATGTATGATTGCTATGTTCCTTATTTTCCCATCTGGTTTACTCTCTAATTTATATAATTAAAGTTGCCAGAATAAATATTCATTCCTTAACATTGTTATTTATTTATTTAACTGGCACATACTAAACCCTTTGCACATATTCTTTTCAATTACTAAGAAAGAAATGTTTAAATTGTTTTAAAAAAATAAAAAAAATCATTGTACTTAAACTTGAGGTGCAATGTGATAAAGCTTTGGAGGTAGGACTGGGGAATCATTCACTGGTTAAAGTACCTTTGACACAAGTGTGAGGACTAGAGTTCAGATCCCCAGAACCCATATAAATAGTTAGTGGACATGATAACCCACAGGTAATTCCAACTACAGATGGCAGAGACTGGGAATTCTCAAAACAAACCTGCAAATTAGTGTAGATTTATCAGGAAACTCTGTGTTCGATTGAGAGACCCTACCTCAAAAAATAAGGTGAAAAAGGGATCAAGGAAGATTTCTAATATCAACCTCAGGCCAGCACTCACATACACACACACCTACACCCCCCACATCTGTAGCACACATGTGCACCCACATACATGAAAAAATGTGTACACACTACATTTGTGTACATAGGAAAATGAACAATGAATAAAAAGAACTTTGGAGGTATAAATATGATACATCTAGCAAGTTTTATTTCTTTTAAATTAATGCTTTTCATATGCTTTTGCATGCTGGATGCACTTTATACTGATAAAAAATCTTGGAATAATTAAAACCCTTGTTCTTGCTTGTTGTGTGTAGCTTGGGATGGTGGAATGGATTGAGCCTCCTAAACGAGAACGCAAAGCCAACTACGCAGTGGATGCCTACTTTAGAGAGGCTTTGCGTGTCAGTGAGCCAAAGATACCAAAGGTAAAGCAGTACAAGGCCAGTTCTTCTCTATCACAGTAGAAGTATCTTGTCACATGGCTTTTGATTCAGGTTTTCTTATGTCATTGCCAAATCATAGTCTCTAAAACATAACAATAGAAATATTTGATATGACACAGGCATATGAATGCATTCTGTTTTCTTTCCATGTAGCAAATTATTCTTATTCATATACATCATTAAAATAAATATGTATATATTGTATTTTCCCCTTACAGGCACCACGACCACCAAAACAGCCAAATGTTCAGGATTTTCAATTTTTCCCACCACGCTTATTTGAGCTCCTGGAAAAGGAAATTCTTTATTATCAGAAGACTATAGGTTACAAGGTAATTTTCAAGTTTTTTAGATTAGTGTGATGCAATCTGGTAAGATTATAATGTATTGAGGTAGACTAAGTCTTGCACTTAATATTTAAGAATATTAGAGTAAATAACAACTGTTTTCAGTTTTATTTCTGACATTATTTTTAAATTATATTAACAATGGTTTATGTGTTTTTATTGCTCACTATCTATCCCCACCCCACATCCCATCCCATCCCACCTATTTTCCCCTCCAGCCTGTTTCCCTCCCTCTCCTACATCTCTCTATTTGTTTGAACTACTGGACACCAGCCAGGGTTCAAGTGACCCACTGGTAGGTAAACTGGAGAGATCAACTCTCTTTTTAAAACACAAATAATGTGTCAAGCAATTGAGTCACTTAAGATGCTCATTCTTGGAAGGGATTAATAGAGAATTATAAAATATTTCAAAGCAATATACCTATAATAATGTTATTCTAATAAATTTGGTCATGTTTGATGAAAAATGAATATTGATATATGATAGATATTTTAAAACTATTTTTACTTATAGAAGAAAGTAATAGTACTTTTGCACTTACTGCTGACAGGTTGAGGAAAGACTTCTTAGTTGTTCATAAAAAATTAGATGTTAAAGGTAACAGGGAACATGATAATAACTCACATAACTTTAAATTAAAATGATCGTTTGGAATTCAAAATTCTTTATGCAACCAGATATAGTTTTACTAAATAAAATTTAGTATTTGCCATACTACATTTATTATATTGAGAGTTTAAGCATACAGGGTTTCTGTATGCTGAAATTGACTTCCTAACTACTGGACAGGGATCACCAAAGACATAAAAATCATAAATATAGACAAAGTTATAAAACCATTAGCACATTTGTAATTTTATGGAATTTTCTTTTTTTTTAATTAAAAATTTAATTATACATTTTAAAATTTTTTTACCAGTTCCCTCCCTCCCCCCTCCTCCCCCCAAACCCCCTCCTCCCTCTCCCCATCCCCCAGTGCCTCCCCCCCAATTCCCAGAGAGTCCTTTATTGTGTACGCCTAACTCTCCACTGGGTCCTCCTCTCCGATGACATATAAGGACCCAGTGGCATTTCCATAAGCCCTTTCTCTTGTTCCCCTTAAGCATAAGATCACTACTATGGCTGTCAATCCCTTGCCTCCAGGGGTCTCGGTGCCTTAACAGATGCTAGACTTTATGAGGGCAACAGTGCGCTGGACATTGCGCAGGGCATGCAAAGTCCCATTATGATTGCTTTGGCCCCAACTATTGTTGAGAATCTTGCAAACCCCCCATGCAGCAGAGGTTCGCCTCGATAGCACAAGCTCGACCATGTTCATAGCAGCACTGTTTACAATAGCAAAGTCATGGAATCAACCTAAATGTCCAACAGTTGACGAGTGGATAAGGAAACTGTGGTACATCTATACAATGGAGTACTACTCAGCCATCAAAAATGATGAATTACTGGAATTTGCTGGGAAATGGATGTCATTAGAAAGAATTATATTAAGTGAAGTATCCCAAACCCAGAAAATTAAGCGCCGTATGTACTCCCTAATAGGTGGCTCCTAGTACCAAACTCACCCAGCCCACATTGAGACACTCAAAAGTAAACCTATGTAACACAGTAATTGCAAGGATTATGAACAAGAGAGATGGGGTAGGAGGGCCACACCAGAAAGAAGGAGAGAGGGGACCATGTTACAGCAGAGAAAATAGGCCTCCATCAAGGTCTGCAAGGGGTGACATACAGTGCCCAGCAGAATGGAGTGAAGGGCATTGCAGGAGCAGCAAAACTGCAAAAGAAAATCAACAAACCACAATCCAGAACTTCAGAGACTATATCAATCACATAGAACTAGGCCAGCCTAATCTCTCCCCATCCTGGAGCTCAGGGACATTTGCGGAAGAGGGGGTGGTAAGATTGTAAGAGCAAAAGGATGGGAGGAGCAACGATTTGGAATTTTCTATTCTATGTATTTAGAGTTATGTTTTAAAATTTATTTTGTCAACTTCATTGCAATTCTGTTTAATTATTTCAATTATTAACTAGAATATGCTTAGCGAAGGTAGATACATAGTTACTAGGCAGATACATACTTAATTTATTTATTTTGTAACTGGAGTGAATAGCTAGTAGGAGTGTTGTCTTTGAATTAAAAATTTGACTTTGCTTTCTGTATTTGTCAAGGTTTGAAAAAATATATAAATGAACCAAGCATGATAGTATATGTTTATATGTAATCTCAACATTTAGGGGTTGAGACAAGAGGATCACAAGTTCGAGGCCAGCCTAGACTGCATAATGAAATCTTGTTTCAGACTACTTGCAATAAATTGAAAAAGAATAAATATGCTCAGTTATTATATTCTTAGGGGAATGTCATTAAATTTGGATATACTTAAGCTAACAAGACAGGAAAGAAACCTTCAAAGGAAATTCTAGAACAGTAAAGCAATTATTTTTGGAGAGTCAGATTAGGCATAAGAACACTTTCAAAGAAAGAAACAGACATATTCTACTTTTAAAATACAAAACAAAAATAACCAAATAATGATTAAAGTAGTCCATTTCATTAACATTTGTAATAAATTTGAGTTTCAAACATTATTTTATTTTCAGTCACTTTTACTTACGGTTGCCATCATAAGCCTGGAGAGAATTAATTGAAATGCTAGCTTTCAGAAATAAACCAAATATTTGTGAAGCTCACTGCATAATTTACAAATGCTCTAACATCTATTTCCTTTGCTTGTTAACAGCTTCATTAGACTGACATTATTATTTGCATGTAATGGATGAGGAAACTGAAGTTCAGTGAGGTAAAATTACTCTCTGCCAGGTCACATAGCTAACAAATGCTGTGTTCTGTTTGCTTAGATAATACAGGTATTTCTCCACATGATATAACCCATTGTCTTTCTGCAGTTCTAAATAAGGACTGTGTTCCTAGTGGTATGACATGTTGTTTGGGAAGGGAGCCAAATGGTAGTTGAGTGGCAGCGATGAAAAAAACCAGTGTCGACCTGGATGATAGAACTGTTGATGCTCTTTCTTTGGAGATGGTGAGATTTTGTTCCCTTTGAGGATTACAGGGCTGGGTTGAATGTGAACAGTGTCTTTCATTACAGGCCGTTTGTGGTTAGGGACAAGGTCTTAGGATGACTGTTGGGGTGATGGCCACCTAGAAGAAGATGCAGGAGTGTAGAAACCTGAGGAGACAGAGCAATTCATGGACAGCTCTGAGGTCCGAGGGAAGGAAAGGGAGGAGGTGCCAGGAGGGAGGACAGGGATAAGAAGGGAGAGGGAAGGGGCATGGTTGCCATGCTTTCCCACCTTACTGTTTCCTTTTCCTCACCTCCCAGAAAGACACAGGAACTTGGGAGAAGTAATAATCAAATGCTTTGCTGCCAGACCACTGCCTTGATGGGGCATGCGGATGTTCCTGGAAAGGGTCTATCATTGTCGACCTGCCATTTGCTGCTTGAAGTTAATATCCACCCATGTGAAGGAAACAGATTTACAAACCCACTAAGGAGAACCTAATCCCTTCAGATCAGTGTGATTCTGAGGGGCTTACATGATAGTGCACAAGTACATCATGATGGGCAATCAAATCAAGGGTGCTTCTGCGCTTCCTGGGGATTACTATCATTGAATTAAGGAAGCAGCTGCTGTTTGCCAGACATCAGATGAGGAACAGAAAAGAGAATGATGTTAAAGTCCATCTGATTCTGATAACCAAATTCATGGCTTGGCTTGGTATTACCAGACCAAGTGGCTACCCTTCCTCTGTTGACAACATGATTCATTCTCAACCTCTGCCCTAGTGGCATGGGTTTGTCTACATACTCTAGCAACAAAATCACTTTTTTTTCATTTACATTATTTTATTTGGAAATGTTTATAACAGTACAGAGACTAAACTTCGGCAGACAGTGGATGTTATCAGTTTAGATATTATCAGTTTAGATATCATCAGTTTAAATATCATCAGTTTATTATAAAAAGGAGGCGTGGAAATGATTTACATGATGAAATACTTCAGAACTTCAGTGGAATGGGCAGCTTCAGTGATGCCATCTTAATTGTGACTTCAGTCTACATATTTTCCAAGAATGTCAGCATCTCTAAATAGGAAATAATCCTTGTCATCTAGAATTACTTTGGTGCCTCCATATTCTGGGAGAAGAACTTTATCTCCAACTTTCACACTAACTGGTTGAATCTCTCCACCCTTTCCAACAAAATCACATTTAAAAAACAAAAAGAAAGAAAAAATTATGACAAAGACAGGCAAGAGCCTTCTCCTCAAGGAACTTAGGTTCTAAAGCAGAGGCAGACCCTAAAGAGATAACTTAGTGTAATGATTTACACTCAAAGGGTGCCACCAGGAAGTACAGTGGGCACTTAATGTGTTCTGGGAGATGACGGTAGTGTTCCCTAAGGTAGTGTCACTTAGCTGAGATCTGGAAGTTGATGTGAATCAGTCACATGAAGGGTGGGAGAAAAGGCCTCAAAGCCTTAAGGTAGGAAAGAGGAGGCCCTTTCCTAGGGGGTGGTTTGCAATCAAATGGAGGCCATCTAGTTGGTACAGTGAGGCTGACATTTAGGTTGAGAATAAAGGAAAGCCATTACAGATGTTTTCAAGGCAGTGTGTGTGTGTGTGTGTGTTTTCTGAAGTGATAGTAGCAGATACTTACCAGAGCTTTACTTGTGTTTCATGCTGTTCCATGTTCTTTATAAATATTGCCGTGGTATCCTCATTATAGTACTAGAACCATATCCTTGTTTTACAGATGCGGAAGTGAGGCTCAGACAAGTTGGCTCTAGGTCATATAGGTTCTTAGTAGTCACACACGATCAGATATAATGGTTGTTCTGACTGTGCTCCAGGGAATGGTGAGTTTATTTCGGAAACCAGCCAGGAGGTTGCTGAAATTTGAAAGAGAGAGACAGTGCTGGCAGTGTGGACTGCAGTGAGGATTGTGGCCATGGTGGAGCCATTCACCTGCTGCTGTGTTCCTACCATTGTCTTCTTTTCAGTCCCATCCTGGATTGCCACTGTAGTGTCTAAAGACTTGTCCTGCCTCTCACTAAGAGTACTAAGCTGACTTTTTTTTAATAGTTTAAATATGAATTTATTTAATTGCAGACTTCAAAATATTCTTATTACCTTTTATAAACACTGTTCTATAATGTCAGGTTTCACAAAGAACTATTTCCAAAAAAAGTCTTTTAAGTTGAAAGTTATTTTTCTAATATTCTTTATTTGCATTTTTATTTTATTTTTTTATATTAATAAATTTTTTATTATTATTTCAGCTCAGACTTTTGTTCCTGATCATTTACTACTGAGGGGGTATGATCTCACCAGAAGAGGAGGGCATATAGTGTGGCAGATAAAAAGTAACCATTGTGCAAATTGGTGATAGACCCCTCCCTTACTGTGGTTTCCCACTTTTATTACATCTACCTTTGAATGTGCTTTTATCACAAGACTTAATAGGTACACCAGTTCCCTCCCTCTCTCCTCCTCCCCCCATACTCCCTGCTCCTCCTCCCCACCCCCTCCCTTCCCATCCCCCAGTGCCTCCCCCCCCCCCAATTGCCAGAGAGTCCTTTCTTGTGCATGCCTCATTTTCTTCTGGGCCCTCCTCTCCGATGACGTACAAGGACCCAGTGGCCTTTCCCTGAACCCTTTCCCGTGTTCCCCTTAGGTATAGGAACACTGCTGTGTCCGCCAATCCCTTGCCTCCAAAGATCTTGGTGCCTTTAGCAGATGCTAGACTTTGTGGGGTCAATAGTGTGTTGGACAATGCACAGGGCATGTAAAGTCCAATTATGATTGCTTCAGCCCTAACTTGTATGGAGTAACTTACATATCATTGCTCCTCCCATCCATTTGCTCTTACACTCTTACCGCCCCCTCTTCTGCAAATTTCCCTGAGCTTCAGGATGGGGAGAGATTAAGCTGGCCTAGTTCTAGGTGGTTGATATAGAGTCTCTGAAGTTCTGGATTGTGGTTTGTTGGTTTTCTTTTGCAGTTTTGCTGCTCCTACAATGCCCTTCACTCCATCCTGGTGGGCATTGTATGTTACCCCCGGCCAGAGACAAAAAGCTGTTAAACTAGAGTCTTGTGATAAAAGCACATTCAAAGGTAGATGTAATAAAATTGGGAAACCACAGTAAGGGAGGGGTCTATCACCAATTTGCACAATGGTTACTTTTTATCTGCCACACTATATGCCCTCCTCTTCTGGTGAGATCATACCCCCTCAGTAGTAAATGATCAGGAACAAAAGTCTATGAACTTAATCAGATGTCTCATTACTTATTTGAGTCCTTGGTGGAGGCCTATTTTCTCTGCTGTAACATGGTCCCTTCTCTCCTTGTTTCTAGTGTGGCCCTCCTACCCCATTCCTCCTGTTCATAATCCTTGGAATTACTGTTTCTAGGTGGGCTGGGTGGGATTGGTACTAGGAGTCACCTATTAGGGAGTACATACGGCGCTTAATTTTCTGGGTCTGGAATACTTCACTTAATATAATTCTTTCTAATGACATCCATTTCCCGGAAAATTCCAGTAATTCATCATTTTTGATGGCTGAGTAGTACTCCATTGTATAGATGTACCACAGTTTCCTTATCCACTCGTCAACTGTTGGACATTTGGGTTGATTCCATGACTTTGCTATTGTAAACAGTGCTGCTATGAACATGGTCGTGCTTGTGCTATCGAGGTGAACCTCTGCTGTATGGGGGGTTATTCCCAAAAGTGGGATAGCAGGGTCATATGGCATTTCAATCTTTAATTTCTTTAAGAATCTCCAGATGGCTCGCCAGAGTGGCTGTATGAGCCTGCATTCCCACCAGCAATGTAGGAGAGTTCCCCTCTCTCCACATCCTCTCCAGCATTTGTTGTTGTTTGTAATGTGGATTTTGCCATCCTGACCGGGGTGAGATGATAGGGAAGTTTTGATTTGCATTTCCCTGATGGCTAAGGAAGTGGAGCATTTTTTAAGATAGTTGTTAGACATTTTAATTTCATCCCTGGTAAAGTTTCTTTTAAGTTCCTGGGCCCATTTTTTAATTGGGCCATTGGTTTCCTTGGTGTTTAGTTTTCTAAGTTCTTTGTGCACTCTGGACAGTAGAGTTCTATCAGATATGTGGTTAGTGAAGATTTTCTCCCATTTTGTGGGTTGCCTTTGAGCTCGTGTGACAATCTCTTTATCTGAACAGAAGCTTTTTAATTTCACAAGATCCCAACTGTTGAGAGTTGGTAGCAGTGACTGTGCCATTGGATGTCTGTTTAGGAACTGTTGGCCTAGCCCAATCAGCTCGAGGGAGTTCCCTATCCTTTCAACTATGGTTTTTATAGTCTCTGTCCTGATATCAAGGTCCTTGATCCATTTGGAATTAAGTCTTGTACATGGTGACAAGTACGGGTCCAGCTTTAATCTTCTGCATGTGGAGATCCAGTTTTGCCAGCACCATTTGTTGAAGATGCTGTTCTTTTTCCATTGGATTCTTTGGGCCCCTTTGTCAAAGACCAAATGTCTGTAATTTTGTGGGCTTATATCTGGGTCTTCAATCCTTATCCATTGATCTGTGTGTCTATTTTGGAGCCAGTACCAGGCTGTCTTTATAACTGTGGATTTGTAGTATAGACTTAGGTTTGGTATGGTAATACCTCCAGCTGTGTTTTTGTTACTCAGGATTGTCTTTGTTATCCTGGGTCTTTTGTGCCTCCATATGAACTTTGAGATTGTTTGGTTAACTTCTTCGAAGAATTGTTTTGTGATTTTGATTGGTATAGCATTGAATTTGTATATTGCCTTTGGTATGATGGTCATTTTTACGATGTTGATTCTGCCAATCCAGGAACAAAGGAGATCTTTCCACCTTCTGGTGTCTTCTGCTCTTTCTTTCTTTAGGGTTTTAAAGTTTTCGTTGTAAAGGTCTTTTACCTCCTTGGTTAGGTTTATACCAAGGTATTTCATTTTTTTAGGGGTTATAGTAAATGGGATTGTTTCTCTCAAGGCTTTTTCACTTCTTTCATTTTGGGCATATAGGAAGGCCTCTGATTTTTGCACATTTATTTTGTATCCTGCCACTCTGCTGAACTTCTCAATTAGTTCCAGGAGCTTCCTGGTGGAGTTTTTGGGATCCCTCAGGTATAAGATCATGTCAACTGCAAATAGGGATAGCTTGACTTCTTCCTTGCCGATTTGAATCCCTCTTATGTCCCTTTCTTGCCTTATGGCTTCAGCTAAGACTTCAAGTACAATATTGAATAGAAGTGGTGAGAGTGGACATCCTTGTCTAGTTCCTGATCGAAGTGGGAATGCTTCCAATTGTTCCCCATTGAGTATAATCCTTGCTGTGGGCTTGTTGTATACAACTTTTATTATATTGATAAAGGTTCCTTCCATTCCTACTGTCTCTAGCGTTTTGATCATAAAAGGCTGTTGGATCTTGTCAAAAGCTTTTTCTGCATCTATCGAGAGTATCATGTGGTCTTGGACTTTGGACTGGTTTACATGATGAATTACATTTATTGATTTTCGTATGTTGAACCAACCTTGTGTGCCGGGGATGAAGCCTACTTGGTCCCCGTGAATGATCTTTTTAATATGTTTTTGAATCCGATTTGCTAAGACTTTGTTGAGAATCTTTGCGTCTGTGTTCATCAGAGAGATCGGCCTATAGTTTTTTTTTAAGTGAATCTTTATTAGGTTTTGGGATTAAGACAATATTAGCTTCATAGAAGGAATTTGGTAGTGTTCCTTCCTTTGCTATTTGATGGAACAGTTTAAGGAGTATTGGTGTTATTAACTCCTTAAATGTCTGGTAGAACTCTGTACTGAATCCATCTGGTCCAGGACATTTTTTGGTGGGAAGGTTTGAGATTACTTCTTCAATTTCCTTATATGTTATAGGACTATTTAAATAATTCACAACTTCCTGATTCAATTTAGGTAAGTTGTGTTTACTTAGAAATTCATCCATCTCTTTTGTGTTGTCAAACTTCACAGAGTATAAGTTTTTGATATATGATGTAATAATTCTCTGGATTTCTTGGGTATCAGTAGTGATAACTCCATGTTCATTTCTGATTTTGTTAATTTGGATTTTCTCTCTCCTCCTTTTGGTTAATTTAGCTAGGGGTATATCAATCTTATTGATTCTTTCAAAGAACCAGCTTTTTGACTGGTTGATTTTTTCTATCATTTTCTTAATCTCAATTTCAGATATTTCTCCCCTTATTTTGCTAATCTCCTCTCTTCTACTGCTTTTGGGATCAGATTGCTCTAGTTTCTCTAAAGCCTTAAGCTGCATTGTTAAGTTGTTTATTTCTGATGTTTCCATTTTTTTGATGTAGGCATTAAGAGCTATGAACTTACCTCTTAGAACAGCTTTCATTGTGTCCTAGAGATTTTGGTGAGTTGTATTTTCATTATCTTTCACTTTCAGGAAATCTTGAATTTCCTTTTTAATTTCTTCCTGAATCCAGTTCTCATTCAGCATCATATTGTTAAGTTTCCAGGAGTTAGTGTATTTTCTCTTGTTTGTTGTGTTGTGGATGTCCAGCTTTAGGCTATGGTGGTCTGAGAGAGCACAGGTTAGAATTTCAACTTTTTTGTATATGTGTAGATTCGTTTTGTGGCCCAGTATGTGATCTATTTTGGAGAAAGTTCCGTGTGCTCCTGAGAAAAATGTGTATTCTTTGGTGCGTGGGTGAAAAGTTCAATAAAGATCTGTAAGGTCCATTTCTTTCAGGGTTTGATTAAGGTCCAAAGTGTCTCTATTAAGCTTTTGACCTGTTGATCTATGCCATGTTGAGAGGGCGGTGTTGAAGTCTCCAAGAATTATCGTTTGGGGGTTGATTTCTTGCTTTAGACGCTGTAGGGTTTTCTTAATGAATGTGGAGGGGCCCGTATTGGGTGCATATATGTTCAGTATTGTGAAGTCTTCCTGGTGAATTGTACCTGTGACTAAAATGTAGTATCCATCCGTGTCTCTTATAATGTTCTTTGGTTTGAAGTCCACTTTGTCTGATAGCATAATGGCTACCCCTGCCTGTTTTCTGCTTCCATTAGCTTGTAGAATTGTTGACCAGCCTTTTATTTTTAGAGCGTGCCTATCTTTTGTGGTGAGATGGGTTTCCTGCAGGCAGCAGATTGATGGATTGTGATTTTTCATCCAAGTTTGTAATCTGTGTCTCTTGATCGGTGAGTTAATTCCAGTAACATTTAGTGTTATAATGGTGAAACTATTTTTGATTCCAGACATTTATTATGTTTAGTAGTTTTTATAAGTATATTGCTTTGCTTTTAATGGTGTTATACTTGCCTTCTGTTCTCCTGGATATGCCTGTTTATTTCTTCAAGCTTGAGTATCATTTCTAGCATTTTTTGAAGGCCTGGTTTGGTGGACATGTATCCCTTCAAGTTGTCTTTGTGCTGGAAGATTTTTCTTTCTCCCTCGATCATGACTGATAGTTTTGCAGGGTAAATCAGCCTAGGTTGACATTTTTGCTCATTCAATACTTTAAGTATGTCTCTCCAAGCTCTTCTTGCTTTTAGTGTTTCCATTGAGAAGTCATTTGTTATTTTAATAGGTTTACCTTTAAGAGTGACTTGTTTCTTCTCCCTTGAAGCTCTCAGCACCAGTTCTTTATCTTGAATGTGGAGTGTTTTGACTATTATTTGCCGTGGCGAGCTTCTGTTTTGGTCATATCTGTTTGGGGTGCGGAATGCCTCTTGTATATGGATGGGCCTCTCTTTTTTTAGATGAGGAATGTTTTCCTTGATGATCATTTGAAAAATTTCCTCAGGGGTGGTATTTTGAGATTCTTGCTCTGGTATTCCATGAATACGCATGTTAGGCTTATTCAGGGTGTCCCATATCTCCTGGATATTTCTCTCAAGCATCTTTTTGGCTGTAACAATCTCTTCCATTGAGCTGGTTAATACTCCCACTTTATCTTCAAGATCTGAAATTCTGTTTTCTGCTTCGTTAGTTCTGCTGATAAGACTCTCTGTGGAGTTCTGGGTTTAAGATAACTTGTCTTTTAGTTCAGTTTTAAACTCTGCTTGAGTCTGCTTTAACTGCTCTATGCCATTTTTTGATTCTTGCACTGTTTTTCTCAACTCCTCTATGTGTCAGTTGTGTTCCTCCTTGAAGCGATTGATTCGATTATTTAATTCCTCCCAGATTTCCTCTTTCATAGTATTGAACATGGTAGTGATCATATGTTGAAGGTCGTTATCCTGGGTGAGGCTTTCTTGGCCATTTTCCATGGGTTTGTTCTGGTTGGAGTCTAACATTATGGGATTAATTCCTTCAGTGGGAGATTTGTTTACTTGAGTGTTGTTTCTCATGGATTTGCACTTAGACTTCGGCATTGTCGTTTTAACTCTTAAGATCTTTCAATTTCCGTGCGTTTTTCACTAAACTGAATTATTTGGCTTTGGGCTCTGGGGGCGGGCAGGAACCGAGCTTACCTGGGTCGCGGCGTGGTGAGGCCTAGCTGGACCGCCCGCGGGCGTCCCCGGCGGTGGAGTGGAGGGGAAGGGGGGATGGGGCGTCAGAGGGGCGCTATTTAAACCCAGGCCACCCGAGGGCGGGGCCGGGCGCAGATGGGGTGCCCTGTCCTCCTCCGAGGCCCTAAGCGCGGCTCCGGCTGGATGGTGGGAGGAGCTGGGTCCACTTGGGCGGCCTGGAGCTCTGGGGGCAGGCGGGGACCGAGCTTACCTGGTTTGCGGAGCGGTGAGGCCCGGCTGGACCGAGTGAGCGCGTCCTGGCCGGCGGCGTGGAGGGGAAGGGGCTAAGCTGAGTTTTTATATGACAAATACTACATTCTGGAGGATGTGGCTGTCAGAACTTTCTCATTTCTTCTTTCTCTAAAACTACAGACCTGAGCTGAGGTCAATTGTTTAACTTTAATGGAGTTTCATATTTGAGTTCAGAGTATAAGCAGATCAACATGGTATGTTAGTCATCTGCAGAAGCTCTAAGTATGACATGATACATATCTGCTAAACATGTCTCCTCAAGAAATATCTAGAGTCAATTTCCACCTGATTTCTCTAGAAAAATCATCAAGATTTGAATGATGCTTTTTTTTTTCCAGATGAATAAAGCTACTATTGTGGACCTGAAAATTTTTTGTGCACAGGTTGTCAAAAATGGATTCCTTTCCCCTTTTCTTTTTAAGTTCATAATCATTTAAGGGTGCTCAACATCTTTATATTGCAACATGATGTTATCATCTAGAAAGTACACACTCAAGAACTGTCCAGTTGAGTTACAAAGAACCCACTCCCCTCCACACCATATTCTTGTGTTTTAAAAGTACATTTACAGTTTTATGTTGGTCTGCTTTCATGTGAGTCCTTGGCCACATGCAACCCATAGGCTTCAGGTTAGATTATGTGCTAAAAGGAGACAGGTTTCGCTAGTTGGAAGTGCTGAACTTCATGATAATGTTTTATCTATTTTGGATGTCCAAAGTCTTATTTTGTAGTGATCGGGGATGGGGGTAGTATAGCACTCACTTATTTTGAATCAGCAAGACATATTTTTGAGATTCCTCATATTAATATTTTTGCTTTATATTTTAGTTATCCCTCTTTATTCACAGCAATATTGTAGATAGTGAGATCTGCTGTTTCATTTGAGAAGCATTTATTTGTTTGCACTTGGTGATTAGCAGTGTATTGTGTACCAATTCTTCTTTATCTAAACTTTGACCTGGTGGCAAGTTAAGCACATTCAGCAGTTTTTGTAAAAGCAATGAGTTGATGTTTAATGGACTGACTCATTCACTGAAGTCTTCCCATTGGAAGATTATGACATAATTGATTGTTAAATTGCAACTTAAAAAATAAGACTATCCGAAAGTCCCAGTCCATCCAAGAGCTTGAATCAAAAGAGTTTTGGATTACTTGAAGTTGAAGAAAGCAGTAGAACATTCAAGCATTTGACTCTGAGAAAGAATTCTTCAAGCATGAATATAAACCTTTGACAAATGGAGGAAGTTCCTAAATCTTCATGAGTTTTGGTAATGCATTTCGTGGGCCACTTGTTTTGCAGTGGTAGAGCTGAAAACACTGAGCTGATTTACGTCACTGCTTTCATTTTGTGTGTTGTCACATTTAATTTTGTAACCCATAGTTCTGTGAGGTGCTTGCTAAACTGTTAGGAAACAAGACCTAAAAGTTTTTTGATACTTCATGGAATCTAACTCTCTTAGTTCTCTCTTTCTTTCTGTCTCTCTCTTTAGTGCATGTGTGTGTGTATGTGTCCATGTAAGTGGACATGTGTTGAAGAGGGCACTCTGTGTACCCGTGGAATCCCAAGGGTGACTTCTGGAATCATCCTGTGTTGCTTTATACTTCTTTATTTTGCTCTGAGGTTTTCCGGACTATGCTTTCCAGAGCCAAAAGTGCAGGCTGTTGCCATTTCCACCTTCACCTGGGGATCCAGGATTCAAAGTTAGGTCCTTTTGCTTTCAAAGCAGAGGCTTAACCCCTGAGCCGTCTCTAAAGCCCAGAATCTACCTCTTAACCACAAATTCCTTAACTTTTGACTACAAACCCAGATAATAATTGAGTTGCTTCGTTTTGAATAGCAAGTTTTTACATACATATTGTGTTACTAAGCATCATCAGAGCAAGAGATGAAGAGCATATATACTTCAGACAGACTGTGGGTATCTGTTCAGTACTGATGACCTAAAACTTGTCTAATTCATGTGTAGCACTTTGAAATCATTCCAGGAAGTTTAACTTGGGCAAGAATCTCTTGAGGTAACAATTAACAAATAACATGTTTTAATGATAATTATTAAGGTATTTTTAAGCCTGGCAACATGAAATTCTGAACATTTTAGCAGCTATGTGTATTGGTAATTTTGAGACATAAAACAGGAAATACAGAATTGATGGAGTAATTTTTGGACTTTGATATGTTAGATAATATGACCAGTGGGTTGGAGGCTAAAGTCTATGCTTTTAATACTCTAATTTTGCTTTTAATAGTTTAGTGGGGAAAATTTTTAGTTTTAGGAATATTTGTATGGGATTAATCTCTTCTATTTTATTTAATGGAGACATGCTATCTATTCTGTCACAAATAAGACATAATAAGCATTTTGTGTATGTGTACATGAATGTTTGTGTGTGTGTGTGTGTGCGTGTGCACACACATATAGGGGTCAGAGGTCAACCTCTGGTGTAATTCCTCAAACACTCTTCATATTTTTCTTTTCTTTTTTTCCCTCCTTCTTTTGAGATGATCTTCATTGTCCTGGCCAAGTAGTCTAGGTTGACTGGTTGGCTGACCTACCAGAGCATCCCAGGGATTAACCTGTCTCTCTCCATAGCAGTAGGATTGCAAGCACCAACTTTTTTTCTACATGGGTTGTGGGAATCCAACTGAAATTTTCATGCTTGCAATGAAAGCACTTTGTTAACTACACTATCTCCCAGTCCAGAAGTTTATAAACCTTTCTTTAGAAATTTATTTTCTTAACATGTCTCATTATAAACACAGATATTTTGAACTATTTCATAGAGAAATATTTTATAAAATATGTTTTTCTCAATTGAGAATTGAAACCAAAGTAATTTGACATACTAGTCATTTAAAGGCTCTAGCAAATTTTTAAAGCCATGCCTGTGATTTTTTTCAAACACATTGAGGATTTTCTTTTTCTTTTTTTTTTTTTTAATTTTTTTTTTTATTTCAGCTCATACAAACTTATTAGGTACACCAGTTCCCTCCCTCCCTCCTCCTCCCCCCGTACCCCCTGCTCCCCCTCCCCATCCCTCTCCCTCCCCATCCCCCAGTGCCTCCCACCCCAATTCCCAGAGAGTCCTTTCTTGTGCATGACTGATTTTCCTCTGGGCCCTCCTCTCCGATGACGTACAAGGACCCAGTGGCCTTTGCCGAACCCTTTCCCGTGTTCCCCTTAGGTATAGGAACACTGCTGTGGCTGCCAATTCTTTGCCTCCAAGGATCTTGGTGCCTTTAGCAGGTGCTAGACTTTGTGAGGTCAACAGTGTGTTGGACAATGCGCAGGGCATGCAAAGTCCAATTATGATTGCTTCAGCCCTAACTAGTATAGAGTATCTTACATATCATTGCTCCTCCCATCCTTATGCTCTTACACTCTTACCGCCCCCTCTTCCACAAATTTCCCTGAGCTTCAAGATGGGGAGAGACTAAGCTGGCCTAGTTCTAGGTGGTTGATATAGAGTCTCTGAAGTTCTGGATTGTGGTTTGTTGATTTTCTTTTGCAGTTTTGCTGCTCCTGCAATGCCCTTCACTCCATCCTGGTGGGCATTGTATGTTACCCCTTTTTATCTGCCAGACTATATGCCCTCCTCTTCTGGTGAGATCACTCCCCCTCAGTAGTAAATGGTCAGGAACAAGAGTCTGTGAACTTAATCAGATGTCTCATTACTTATTTGGGTCCTTGGTGGAGGCCTATTTTCCCTGCTGTAACATGGTCCCTTCTCTCCTTCTTTCTGGTGTGGCCCTCCTACCCCATCCCTCCTGTTCATAATCCTTGGAATTCCTGTCTCTAGGTGGGCTGGGTGGGTTTGGTACTAGGAGCCACCTATTAGGGAGTACATACGGCGCTTAATTTTCTGGGTCTGGGATACTTCACTTAATACAATTGTTTCTAATGACATCCATTTCCCGGCAAATTCCAGTAATTCATCATTTTTGATGGCTGAGTAGTACTCCATTGTATAGATGTACCACAGTTTCCTTATCCACTCGTCAACTGTTGGACATTTGGGCTGATTCCATGACTTTGCTATTGTAAACAGTGCTGCTATGAACATGGTCGAGCTTGTGCTATCGAGGCGAACCTCTGCTGCATGGGGGGTTATTCCCAAAAGTGGAATAGCAGGGTCACATGGCATTTCAATCTTTAATTTCTTTAAGAATCTCCAGACGGCTCGCCAGAGTGGCTGTATGAGCCTGCATTCCCACCAGCAATGTAGGAGAGTTCCCCTCTCTCCACATCCTCTCCAGCATTTGTCGTTGTTAGTATTGTGGATTTTTGCCATCCTGACCGGGGTGAGATGATATCTCAGGGAAGTTTTGATTTGCATTTCCCTGATGGCTAAAGAAGTGGAGTATTTTTTCAGATATTTGTTAGACATTTTAATTTCATCCCTGGTAAAGTTTCTTTTAAGTTCCAGGGCCCATTTTTTAATTGGGCCATTGGTTTCCTTGGTGTTTAGTTTTCTAAGTTCTTTGTGCACTCTGGACAATAGAGCTCTATCAGATATGTGGTTAGTGAAGATTTTCTCCCATTCTGTGGGTTGCCTTTGAGCTCGCGTTACAATCTCTTTATCTGAACAGAAGCTCTTTAATTTCACAAGATCCCAACTGTTAAGAGTTGGTAGCAGTGACTGTGCCATTGGATGTCCATTTAGGAAATGTTGGCCTAGCCCAACAATCTTGAATTTCCTTTTTAATTTCTTCCTGAATCCAGTTCTCATTCAGCATCATAGTGTTAAGTTTCCAGGAGTTAGTGTATTTTCTCTTGTTTGATGTGTTGTGGATGTCCAGCTTTAGGCCGTGGTGGTCTGATAGGGCACAGGTTAGAATTTCAACTTTCTTGTATATGTGTAGATTCATTTTGTGGCCCAATATGTGATCTATTTTGGAGAAAATTCCGTGTGCTCCTGAGAAAAATGTGTATTCTTTGGTGCGTGAGTGAAAAGTTCGATAGAGATCGTTAAGGTCCATTTCTTTCAGGGTTTGATTAAGTTCCAAAGTGTCTCTGTTAAGCTTTTGACCTGTTGATCTATCCCATGTTGAGAGGGCGGTGTTGAAGTCCCCAAGAATTATCGTTTGGGGGTTGATTTCTTGCTTTAGACGCTGTAGGGTTTTCTTAATGAATGTGGAGGGGCCCGTATTGGGTGCATATATGTTCAGTATTGTGAAATCTTCCTGGTGAATTGTACCTGTGACTAAAATGTAGTATCCATCCGTG
The DNA here is from genome assembly GCA_023101885.1 of Typhlomys cinereus. Lineage (NCBI taxonomy): Eukaryota > Metazoa > Chordata > Mammalia > Rodentia > Platacanthomyidae > Typhlomys > Typhlomys cinereus. Next base: position 19,423,704 of record JALPQD010000003.1, read on the forward strand.
TCTCTTATAATTTTTTTTGGTTTGAAATCCACTTTGTCTGATATCATAATGGCTACCCCTGCCTGTTTTCTGCTTCCATTTGCTGGTAGAATTGTTGACCAGCCGTTTATTTTTAGAGCGTGCCTATCTTTTGTGGTGAGATGGGTTTCCTGCAGGCAGCAGATTGATGGATTGTGATTTTTAATCCAAGTTTGTAATCTGTGTCTCTTGATCGGTGAATTAAGTCCATTAACATTTAGTGTTATAATGGAGAAACTATTGTTAATTCCAGACATTTATTATGTTTAGTAGTTTTTATAAGTATATTGCTTCGCTTTTAATGGTGTTATATTTGCCTTCTGTTCTCCTGGATATGCCTGTTTTTTTCTTCACGCTTGAGTATCATTTCTAGCAGTTTTTGAAGGTCTGGTGTGGTGGCCATGTGTCCCTTAAAGTTGTCTTTGTGCTGGAAAATTTTTCTTTCTCCCTCGATCATGACTGATAGTTTTGCAGGGTAAATCAGCCGGGGTTGACATTTTTGCTCATTCAATACTTGAAGTATGTCTCTCCAAGCTCTTCTTGCTTTTACTGTTTCGACTGAGAAGTCATTTGTTATTTTAATAGGTTTGCCTTTAAAAGTGACTTGTTTTTTCTCCCTTGAAGCTCTCAGCACCAGTTCTTTATCTTGAATGTGGAGTGTTTTAACTATTATTTGCCGCGGCATGCTTCTATTTTAGTCGTATCTGTTTGGGGTGCGGAATGCCTCTTGTATATGAATGGGCCTCTCTTTTTTTAGATGAGGAAAGTTTTCCTTGATGATCGTTTGAAAAATTTTCTCAGGGGTGGTATTTTGAGATTCTTGCTCCGGTATTCCATGAATACGCATGTTAGGCTTCTTCAGGGTGTCCCATATCTCTTGGATATTTCTCTCAAGTATCTTTTTGGCTTTAACAAACTCTTCCATTGAGCTGGTTAGTACTCCCACTTTATCTTCAAGGTCTGAAATTCTGTTTTCTGCTTCATTAGTTCTGTTGATAAGACTCTCTGTGGCGTTCTGGGTTGAAGATAACTTGTCTTTTAGCTCAGTTTTAAACTCTGCTTGAGTTTGTTTTAACTGCTTTATGCCACTGTTTGTTTCTTGCACTGTTTTTCTCAACTCCTCCAGATGTCTGTTGTGTTCGTCTTCAAAGCGATTGATTCGATTATGTAATTCCTCCCGGATTTCCTCTTTCATAGTATTGAACATGGTAATGATCATATTTTGAAAGTCGTTATCCTGGGTGAGGCTTTCTTGGCCTTTTTCCGCGGGTTTGTTCTTGTTGGAGTCTAACATTATGGGATTAATTTCTTCAGTGGGAAATTTGTTTACTTGAGTGTTGCTTCTCATGGATTTGCACTTTGACTTTGGCATTGTCATTTTAACTCTTAAGATCTCTCAATTTCACTAAACTGAATTATTTGGCCTGGGGTACTGGTGGGCGGGGCCCGAACGGGGACTTACCCAGGGCGCGGGGTGAGGCCCGGGTGGACCGCGCGCGTGTCCGGACCGGCGGAGTGGGGTGGGGTGAAAAGGGAGGATGGGCGCGTCTGTGTGGAGCTATTTAACCGAGGGCAGCTGGGGCGGGGCCCGGGCGCAGGGGGAGGTCCTCCTCGTCCCTCGGCCCCCGCGTGGCTCCGGCTGGATGGTGGGAGTTGGAGCCGGGTCCCTCTGGGCTGACCTGGGGTCCTAGAGCTCGCGGTGAGGCCCGGCTGGATCGCATGTGCTCGTCCCGACCGGCGTAGCGGGGTGGGGTGAAAAGGGACGATGGGCGCGTCGGCGTGGAGGTATTTAACCCGAGGACAGCTGGGGCGGGGCCCGGGTGCAGGGGGAGGTTCTCCTCGTCCCTCGGCCCCCGCGCGGCTCCGGCAGGATGGTGGGAGTCGGAGCCGGGTCCCTGTGGGCTGACCTGGGGTTCTAGGGCACGCGGTGACGCCCGCCTGGATCCGTAATTCATCATTTTTGATGGCTGAGTTGTACTCCATTGTATAGATGTACCACAGTTTCCTTATCCACTCGTCAACTGTTGGACATTTGGGCTGATTTCATGACTTCTGGTCTCATTCTTGAGCCATCTACAGCCTCAGTCACCCAGTTCTTAAGGTTATAAGCATGTGCTTCCAAATTCTCTCTTTTTTTTCTTTTTATGAGATAGTTCTCATTGTCCAACACAGACTGGTCTTAAACTCACTGTAAACCCCACGTTAACCTTGCACTTTCTGTTTTTCTGCTTTGGCTTCCTGAGTATTGGCACTACATGCATGTGGCCCCACACTTGGTAAAACTTGGAATCTTCAGGTACAGAACAACATTTTTCAATTTGTGAGCATCTGTAGGTAAGGACCGTGCTCACTAATTCAGTCAGTACTTGTCATAGTGCTAAAGATATTTAGTAGACATTTAGTCAGTGCATATTTCTTTGGTTTTAGCCAATACATACTAATAATTCAAAGTGAATCTGTTTCTTTTTTAATGTCAATTTGGTAAATTTGTATCTGAGGAAGTATTGGAAGCATTACTTTAAAAATACGTAAGTTGCAATGATATAGTTTCAAATTCTATGAAAATACACATTATAATTTCATTGTAGGATACTATGCCTAATTAATACTCCTAAGTGAATCATTTCTGTTACCCTTGCATTCTAAACAGTTGAAGACTTACAAGCTTTTCATTTTCATATTAATGAAAGGCTATGAAATACATGGCACATTTTCTGTACTTGCCCTTTTAAATCATTGAACTTCATTGTGACTGCAGATACACGTAGTAGTGGCATGAGGATTCTTTTTTGGGGGGGAGGGACTTGAAATATTCTTCCATCCACTGACTGTTGTCACATACTTCTGAACCACAGTGGTGTATATTCTCACTATGAAACATCGAGACCTTCTGATCTGCCATTTTGAAGTAAAGGTGACTACTCACTTCCTCACAGAGCTGAGCTCCCTGGTTCCTATTCAGGACATCTTCTCAGTTTTCAGTGTATCCTAAACAACACTTGTAATTCCCTTACATTGCATTTATTTTTTTCTCCTGAGTTCTGATCCCATTGTTGCTGTTGTGCTCCACAAACTACCTCTCTTTCTTAGCGTCTTTTTCATTACCCTCTTTCTCCTTCTAGATTACCCACTTTAAATAAAAAATACACCTTTACAAACCCTGGACACAAAAAAACACGTTCCATCTTTTTCACACATTAAGTGACTAGAGCACGATTTATCATCTTTAGGTACAGTGCTACTTTTCTACCCTGCTGTAAAGTCCCAACCACCTCTTTAATTGTCAAACTTTGCGTTTATTTTATGTACTACCATATTGTAAAGAGTATACTTTGTTCCAAAATATTATGAGGCATAGAATACAAACTGGCATTCATTTACCTATGAGTTTTGCAACATTCCACATAGCAAAAGAATGGTTTTTGTTAGAATTTTATTAGACATAGTAGCAGAAATGTAAAATGTGGAAAAGACTGTGTCATTCTGTTTATGACTTTATATTGTTTGCTGTTAAAATAACTCTAGATATTGATATGTATATGTAAGCTCTCCCAAAGTAGTTTTTCCTTATCAGTTTGTTCTTAGCTTGTCTTTTTGATTTATAGGTCCCAAGGAATCCTGAGATCCCGAATCCAGCTGTGGCTCAAAAAGAAGAACAAAAAAAGATTGATGGAGCTGAGCCTCTTACACCAGAAGAGAGTGAAGAGAAGGAAAAACTTCTTACACAAGTAAAATATTTTAAGTGTCTGAACTACTTCTAGTCAGACAATAAAGAAAGTAATATAAGTGCTTTTTATTGTATGGGCCTAGTGTTCTGATTTAACACATCTGTAAACATACATTTGGACCACATGTCCATATTTTATAAAACCCCTTTCATAAAACATGCTCTTTCAGAAATGCTGGGGGAAAGTATATATGCCAAATAGAAATGTTAGCACTTAGAAATAAAACATACTTTTTAAAAATCAATTATGATAAAGGTTCGCGAATCTATAACTGAATCCTGGTAGATGATAACTACAAACTTACGATAGAAAATTAAGACTTTTTGTTGATCGGTACGAATTAATCCTTGAAATTATACTATAGTGATCTATTATTTACATAATAATTCCATAATTTAAAAAATTCCTTTAAAAAGAAATTGAAGTTCCAATGAAAGAACAAGAACAATTAGAAGTTTCTGAAACTTTTTAATGCAATATTAAAAGCTAACATGGATAAAGAAGGTTTTCAGTTCAGGGACATGATTCAGTGGTTGAAAATTTAAACCATTCAAACCTGATAACCTGAATTGATCCCTGAAGCTCACATTAAAGAAAATTATATGGCAGGTATCTGCAATCCTAAATACTTCTGTACTGAGATGGGAGGTGGAGGTAAAGGGATCAGCCACGATTTCTTTAAGTCAGCTAGCCTGGTCTACAGAGAACAAAGCAGAAATAGCAAGGGAGACTCTGCTTCTGACAAGGTTCAAAGAGAGAAACAATTCCTACAAGTTGCCCTTTGATCTCCACATATGCACTGTGACAAGTGCACAAACACACACACACACACACACACACACACACACACACACACACACACACACTAAAAACAAAGGGCAAAGTTTCCATTTTAATGCTTTTAAGACACCGTTACATTAACAAATTTTGTGGAGCATTTTTTAAAGATATTTGTTAGACATTTTAATTTCATCCCTGGTAAAATTTCTTTTAAGTTCCAGGGCCCATTTTTTAATTGGGCCATTGGTTTCCTTGGTGTTTAATTTTCTAAGTTCTTTGTGCACTCTGGACAGTAGAGCTCTATCAGATGTGTGGTTAGTGAAGATTTTCTCCCATTCTGTGGGTTGCCTTTGAGCTCGTGTTACAATCTCTTTATCTGAACAAAAGTTCTTTAATTTCACAAGATCCCAACTGTTGAGAGTTGGTAGCAATAACTGTGCCATTGGATGTCTGTTTAGGAAATGTTGGCCTAGCCCAATCAGCTCGAGGGAGTTCCCTATCCTTTCAACTATGGTTTTTATAGTCTCTGGCCTGATATCAAGGTCCTTGATCCATTTGGAATTAAGTCTTGTACATGGTGACAAGTATGGGTCCAGCTTTAATCTTCTGCATGTGGAGATCCAGTTTTGCCAGCACCATTTGTTGAAGATGCTGTTCTTTTTCCATTGGATTCTTTGGGCCCCTTTGTCAAAGATCAAACGGCTGTATTTTTGTGGGCTTATATCTAGGTCTTCAACCTTTATCCATTGATCTGTGTGTCTATTTTGGAGCCAGTACCAGACTGTTTTTATAACTATGGATTTGTAGTATAGACTAAGGTTCCGTATGGTAAAACCTCCAGCAGTGCTTTTGTTACTCAGGATTGTCTTTGCTATCCTGGGTCTTTTGTGCCTCCATATGAATTTTGAGATTATTTGGTCAACTTCTTTGAAGAATTGCTTTGGGATTTTAATTGGTATAGCATTGAATTTGTATATTGCCTTTGGTAGGATGGTCATTTTTATGATGTTGATTCTGCCAATCCAGGAACATGGGAGGTCTTTCCACCTTCTGATGTCTTCTGCAATTTCTTTCTGTAGGGTTTTAAAGTTTTCATTGTAAAGATCTTTTACCTCCTTGGTTAGGTTTATACCAAGGTATTTCATTTTTTTAGGGGCTATAGTAAATGGGATTGTTTCTCTCAAGGATTTTTCACTTCTTTCATTCTGGGCGTATAGGAAGGCCTCTGATTTTTGCACATTTATTTTGTATCCTGCCACTCTTCTGAACTTCTCAATTAGTTCCAGGAGCTTCCTGGTGGAGTTTTTGGGATCCCTCAGGTATAAGATCATGTCATCTGCAAATAGGGATAGCTTGACTTCTTCCTTGCCGATTTGAATCCCTCTTATGTCCCTTTCTTATCTTATGGCTTCAGCTAAGACTTCGAGTATAATATTGAATAGAAGTGGTGAGAGTGGACAGCCTTGTCTAGTTCCTGATCCAAGTGGGATGAAATTAAAATATCTAACAAATATCTTTAAAAATGCTCCACTTCTTTAGCCATTAGGGAAATGCAAATCAAAACTTCCCTGAGATATCATCTCACCCCGGCAAAAATCCACAATACAAACAACAACAAGTTCTGGAGAGGATGTGGAGAGAGGGGAACTCTGCTACATTGCTGATGGGAATGCAGGCACATACAGCCACTCTGGCGAGCCATCTGGAGATTCTTAAAGAAATTAAAGATTGAAATGCCATATGACCCTGCTATTCCACTTTTGGGAATAACCCCCCATGCAGCAGAGGTTCACCTCGATAGCACAAGCATGACCATGTTCATAGCAGCAGTGTTTACAATAGCAAAGTCATGGAATCAACCCAAATGTCCAACAGTTGATGAGTGGATAGGGAACTGTGGTACATCTATACAATGGAGTACTACTCAGCCATCAAAAATGATGAATTACTGGAATTTTCCGGGAAATGGATGTCATTAGAAACAATTATATTAAGTGAAGTATCCCAAACCCAGAAAATTAAGCACCGTATGTACTCCCTAATACGTGGCTCCAGTACCAAACTCACCCAGCCCACCTTGAGACACTCAAAGTTAAACCTATGTAATACAGTAATTGCAAGGATTATGAACAGGAGGGATGGGGTTGGACGGCCACACCAGACACAAGGAGAGAGGGGACCATGTTACAGCAGAGAAAATAGGCCTCCAAGGAATGCAAGTAAGTAATGTGACACCTGGTTAAGTTCACAGACGTTCGTTCCTGATCATGTACAATTGAGGGGGTATGATCTCACCAGAAGGGGAGGGCATATAGTCTGGCAGATGAAAGGTGATCGTTTTGTAAATGGGTGACTGACTCCTCCCTCACCGAGGTTTTCTGCTTTTATTACATCTACCCTTGAATGTGCTATTATAACAAGACTCCAGTTTAACAGCTTTTTGTCTCTGACCAGGGGGTGATATACAGTGCCTATCAGGATGGAGTGAAGGGCATTGCAGGAGCAGCAAAACTGCAAAAGAAATTCAACAAACCACAATCCAGAACTTCAGAGACTCTATATCAACCACATAGAACTAGGCCAGCCTAATCTCCCCCCATCCTGAATCTCAGGGAAATTTGCGGAAGAGGGGGCGGTAAGATTGTAAGAGCAAAAGAATGGGAGGAGCAATGATTTGCAAGATTCTCCACACTAGTTAGGGCTGAAGCAATCATAATAACACTTTGCATGCTCTGCGCAATGTCCAACACACTATTGACCTCACAAAGTCTAGCATCAGCTAAAGGCACCAAGATTCTTGGAGGCAAGGGATTGACAGCCATAGTAGTGTTCCTATGCTTAAGGGGAACACGAGAAAGGGTTCAGGGAAATGCCACTGGGTCCTTGTACGTCATCGGAGAGGAGGACCAAGAGGAGAGTTAGGCATACAGAATAAAGGACTCTCTGGGAATTGGGGGGGAGGCACTGGGGTATGGGGAGGGAGGGAGGGGGAGCAGGGGGTTCGGGGGGAGGAGGAGCAGGGGGGTCGGGGGGAGGAGGAGGGAGGGAAGGAACTTGTCTACCTATTAAGTTTGTATGAGCAGAAATAATAAAAATGTATTAAAAAATTTTGTATCACATGTTTGAAGTAAACTCTAGAATATAAAAAAGTTTCCACTGTAAGAACCTTGTTAAATAATGAAAAAAGATGCAAAGTCTTTGGCAACACCTTTAGGCAGCAAAATTTACTCAACTATTTTTGAACAATATACAAGGCATAGTACTAGCAAATTTTCCACAGTAGTTATTAAATGATAGCTTTTGAATGTTCTCAGCTCAAAGGAAGGGTTAATGTTTGACGTGATAGATATGCCAATTGGTTTGATATGCCTTGATTTGATCATTACACATGGCATAATGTGTTTCAAAATGTCACACTATGCGCTGGGAATGTGTCAATTAAAAACAAACAAAAATGTCTATAGAGGTCTTTACCTTTTAATAGTAGACAATTTTATTGGATGAATTTTGACGAAAAGTTTAGTGTGAAAGTGTACTTGCAGTTAGCTGAGCTTTTTTTAATTCTAATTTAATACATTTTTATTATTATTTCAGCTCAAACAAACTTAATAGGTACACCAGTTCCCTCCCTCCCTCCTCCTCCCCCCACCCCCCTGTTCCCCCTACCCTCACCCTTCCCTCCCCATCCCCTAGTGCCTCCCGCCCCAATTCCCAGAGAGTCCTTTCTTGTGCATGCCTGACTCTCCTCTGGGCCCTCCTCTGAGATGACTTACAAGGACCCAGTGGCATTTCCCTGAACCCTTTCCCGTGTTCCCCTTAAGCATAGGAACACTGCTGTGGCTGCCAATCCCTTGCAGTTAGCTGAGCTTTAAGACTATTAGTAAAGTAAACCATTGAAGTATTTATGCTTAATTTTATTTTATTTTAAAAATTTTATTTCCTGAGCATGAAAGTAAAGTTGTGGCCTTTGAGTACTACATGACTGATTATATATTCTGAATATATGGGAATATACAGTGTGATGTGAATATGTAATCTCATTGAGTAAATAAAGTTTGAAATCAGAAGCGCAATCAATTTTTATCTCACAGAATTTACTTTTAGTCATCTGTCTTCGATGCTAAGAAATTAATATTTTAAAGGGTTTTTTTGTTTTGTTTTTGGAAGGGGTCTCATGCATCCAAGGCTGGTCTTAAACTGGCTATGTAGTCCAGGATGATCTTGAACTCCTGATCCTCTTGCCTCCCAATACCCAGTATGCTACCACACATGATTTATGAGGTGCTAGGGATCAAACTCAGGGCTTTGGTTCTAATACACCAGGGCTGTATCAACAGAACTACAGCACCAGGCTCCAATCTTTTTCAATCTCCCCTCCCCCATTTGTGTCTGTGCATTCACGTGCATTGTGCATGTGTATAGGTGTATGTGTGTGTACATTTGTACAAGGGTGCACTTGAGGGTGTGTGTGAGTGTGTGCCTGTGGAGCCCAAGGGTGACATGGGAAATCATCCTAGATTAATCTTCCTTCTTATTACTTTGCTTTGGGGTTTCCTAGGCTCTATCTTCTAGTACTGGAATTATAAGCCACCACCATATCTGCTTGGTATTTTTTTTTATGAAGGATCCAAACTCAGGTACTTTTGCTTGCAGGACAAAGGTTTTATTTAACCTCTGAGCCATCTCCACAGACCTTATTAATCTTTCATTTTAAATGCTGGGGTATCAAACCTAGGGCTACAGCAAACTACATCTGAAGCCCCCATAATTAATCTTAGAAAAATCAAAATAGTGCAAAGGAAAGGAGGGTATTGCCCCCTGAAATTTATCAACTAAAAGCCAGGGATAGGAAATTACAGTTTCTTGAATATCGTATTAATATGCATGGTGAACTGAGGGGTGGAAAACAAATTCTTGATCAGTAACAACTTACATGAGCTGCCAACAGAAAAATTATTTCAATACTGGCTATTACATATTTTACCAAATAAATTCACAGGCATGAGTAATGTTATGTTTATAGATATTTTGTTCATGAATACAGTTTTGAATAGAAATTATTTATTTACTGTAGTTTGGAATGATCTAGAGAGCCACAAAAGTTTTCCTTCATTCTCTTTTGATTCTCCTGCAGTGTTCTTTTGATTTAATTCATTCACATTTCTTTCTTTTAATTTAGACAGGAACAAATCTGTAAAAAAATTCAATGAAGTCAGTGAATATCAGTACTTCATCATTTATGTTAATATTTTTATTTTAATGCACTTGTATTTTAATGTAATAGCATCTATAAAACAAAGAATTGGAGCTATGTAATCTTAGAACTGTGAATCAACTTAAGTACTTGGATGGGAAGATGTTCTCTTTAAAATAGAAATACAGTTATCTTTATAACAACATGAACTCAACTTTTCGCTCCACATTTAAAAAGTCAATTTTATAAAGAGAAACTTTTTAAGTCTTTTACATTGATTTTAATGTACCACTGCGTAGAAAAATATAGGACAGTAAATGGATTTACTGATTCAACCTCTACTGATGATGTTTAACTTTTATTCATAGGGTTTCACAAACTGGACAAAACGAGATTTTAACCAGTTCATTAAAGCTAATGAGAAGTATGGAAGAGATGACATAGATAATATAGCCCGAGAGGTGGAAGGGAAATCCCCTGAAGAGGTTATGGAGTATTCAGGTTTGTACATCCTATCATACATGTTCTATTTTAACCATATGCATTTATTATTAATTTAATAATGGTATAGTTCAGAGATAATATAATTTTTGTGACTGAGATGAAAGGGAATGTACAAGACATAACTATTTTTCTTTGAAAAGATTTTAAGATTTTTTTATTATCATTATTATTTTCGCTCATACAAACTTAACAGGTACTCTGGTTCCCTAAAAATTTAAGATTTTACTATGGTCAACTAACTGCTGCTTTGTCCAAGAGACAGTTAATAAGCTGATTAATGCTCTGATATAACAAGGGTGGCCATTGGATAAGTATTGAGGGAATTAGTTTTCTGTTTTCCTGTTTGTGGAATTCGGTTTTTATTCTGGCTTAGTCCCGAGATATCAGTTTCAGTGGTTCCCAGTAGTCATTCTTGTATCATTCTTGAAGTAGAGAATTCTTATGAAGCCCATTTAAGTGTTCTTCAAGGTATTTGGTCAAGTTGTGTGGATCCTATTAACTGGAGCTTAGCTGGAATAGATCTACAAGTGTTTCTTGGCTAAATCTGTTAATTGACTCTCGAATCGGTTCCCTCTTTTACTCAACCGTGTCTTTGGTGTCATTAGGATGCAGCATAGCTCCTGATGCATATGGAGTTATAAACTCCCATGTCACAGCATATCCAGCCTCAGGTTTCTGAAATCTTGTTAAATATGTTGATCTACCAGATTTTTATATATATATAGCTGAGTTCTAAATAGGTTAAATTTTCAAATTTTGCCTACATATCAGCTATTCAGAATCTAGAGCATTTGCCCCTGAAAGAAACAATGTTAAAAAGTAGGCACCCAGTTCCTTTGCTAGTCTCTTGCTCCAAACAAAGCCTATTTAAATTAACCACTGAAATAATGTGAAATTGCATTAATGGGAAATAAACATTATGATACCCATAAATAAAGGACTAATCAGTACTAAGGATAGTGTTTTAATATGGCTAGATTACTAGTGCTTAGGAAAGTCAGGCTTAATTAGATATTATATACTTTATTTTTCCTCAGGAAATCTAAACATGTCTCCTGGTGGTTACTAAGGACTTTAAAAGTTAACTGTTAAGACTTTATTTCATATAACTTCAAATTTATGAACTACATTTTCCTTGGTAACCAATATAACACAGTGAATCATTTCACTGAAAGCTCAGCAATTGGAAACTACACAGGGAGAGCAATAGATGGGAAAGATAAATTTTAGTAAGTGTTGAATGAAATGAATATTCTTCAGAAGATAAGGGCATAACATTGATGTACACCAAGCTGCAAGTAAAAATGGTGTCTCAAAAAGACAGCAAGTAGCCAATCATGTTGACTTATGCCCGCAGTCTCAGTATTCAACCTGAGATAAGAAGATCATGAGCTTGAAAGCAGCCTGGGTCGGTCTGGGTTATATTGTGATAGCCTGTCTCAGAATACAAGGGTTAGGTTGTAGAGATGGTTCAGTGGGTAAGAGCAATTGTTGCACAAGCATAAGAACCTGAGTTCAAATTCCCCAAGCACATATTAAAAAAAAAATCAAAAGCCAGTCAATAACCTGTAGTGTAGGGGATGGAGATAAGGTTATCTCTGTGGCTTGCTGGCCACCAGCCTAGCTCCAGGTTCACTGAGAGAGCCTGTCTCATAGTAATGAGGTGGAGAGTGACAAAGCAGGGTATCTGATGTCCTTTTCTCACCTTGGCAACTGTGCATGGGAAAGGACATCTGCACACAAATACACACACACATACTGCAACACACACACACACACACACACACACATACACTTTACATTTAAAATGTAAGGCTAAAATCTATGATGCTATTCCTAAAACTCTAGGTTTCACATAGTGAACTGAAAAGAGAAATGAAGAAAAAGAGAACAAGAAAAAGAAAAAAAAAAAGAAAAAAGTTCTCAAGATACTGTAGTGTTTGCCTAGCATGCATGAGGTCCTGAGTTTGAGTCTCAGCACTGAAAAAAATGACAAGAAGATATCCCATTAGTTATTTTCTCAAATTTGACAGTAGGTCAATCAAAGAAGTGTAAAAAGGATATAAAGGATAAGCACAAAGAGATTCCAAAGAATTTTCTTTTCTTTTTGCAGTGCTGGGGATCCAGTCCAGGATCTTGCACATGCTAGGCAAACACTGTACCCATAAGCTACACCAACAATTTTCTGAATTTTCTTCAGAAGTTAGGGAGGTAACAGGACTGTCTAACTGTTCATCAGGAGCCATGTCCAAGGGTGTGTTTATGTCACTGGTTGCAGTAAGACAAAAAATGTGTACAATTGGGTGTTCAGGTATATACTATACCTTTACATAACAGATATTCATATATGTGTTGAACTAATAAATGAGAGAATTTATGAATATATAGGTGCTTATAAAAATAAAAAAGTGCTGCTAATATACCTTTCCTAATTGTATCTAAGAATCTGACAATGTAGAATGTGTCATTAGAAGGCCTTTCCCTTGAAATATTAATGCAGGAGATTATTTGGCTTATCTGTTAAATTTGGTTGGATGACTCAGTAGTTTAAACATTTTTCTGCATGTATATCCAGTTTGAATCCTTCAGGTTTAAAGAAACCACAGGTCACTTGAAAGAAGTGAGGGATTATAGACACAAATATCAGTGTTAGTAGAAATTGTCACTTTATAGGACAAGTGTGAATAACTTATTGATTTTAATTTGTTTTGGATTTGCTTACTAAAAAAACTGTTTACTTTTATTTGGTACTCTTCCATCTCATTTTATGCAACTGGTTACTTTTGTACATGTTTGAACATAATGTCTAGCTTAAATCAGTACCTGCAGTGTTAAGATATCCTAGGATAAATGTCTAAAGATCCAATATCTCATGAAGGGAAAAATGCTATGTAAAATCTTCTAGATTTCTCATTTTAAGTGAAAAGTTATGAGGATTTAATAATTGAATGCATATATATGCAGATGAGTCTAAATTTTAATTTTAAAAAGTGTAAGGTCATCCTTCTCCTTGTTAATTCTTTAGTCTATAATTTCTTGGGTTCATTTGCTTAAATGCTAGTAATTTTAACTAATAGCTTTCTTTTTCAGCGGTATTTTGGGAACGTTGCAATGAATTACAGGACATTGAGAAACTTATGGCTCAAATTGAACGTGGAGAAGCAAGAATTCAGCGAAGAATCAGTATCAAGAAAGCCCTAGATGCCAAAGTACTAAATTCTATATCCATTCATTGACAGATGATTTCTTTATTAGCAATAGTGATTAAGTTTCACTTGTTGCTGCACATCTAGTTAAAAATGCTATTTTGTTGAAATATATAGATTGCAAGATACAAGGCTCCATTTCATCAGTTGCGCATTCAGTATGGAACCAGCAAAGGAAAGAATTACACTGAGGAAGAAGATAGATTTTTGATTTGTATGTTGCACAAAATGGGCTTCGATAGAGAAAATGTGTATGAAGAATTAAGACAGTGTGTACGGAATGCTCCCCAGTTTAGATTTGACTGGTTTATCAAATCTAGAACTGCCATGGTATGTATTCGCTTTTTAAGTTGTTTTAAAAAATAACAAATATTGCATTCACATTTCTTCCAATCGTTAAGATTTTGTCAATAGAGTGTTCTCCATTTGTTCTCTCTAAATATATATTTATAGATATACATATAAAATACACATACATATGTGAAATCTATATGTCATGTGTACATTTTGTATTAAAAATAATGAATCACCTATATTCTATATTGAGAAATACATTATCTGAGGGTTAAAATGCATTACCTAGGGCTGAAACTCAGTAGTGGAGTACTTGCCTATCATGCATGAGATTCTAAGTTCAATCCACAGTGCTGCAAACAAAAATATTAGGAATGCATATTAGTATTTTATAAAAATGAATACATGTAAATATATATATTTGTGTAGTTATATATGTATATAAACCATTTTAAAGTAAGTTACATGTAACATAATTGTTTATTTTTGCTTAAATATATGTTCCTAAGTTTACAATCATGCATAATTAGTGGAATTTTACCTAAAAATGTTAACATTGATACAGTAATATCATTTGGTGTGAAATCCATAACCATACTTTTCTGGTTGCCCCAAAATGTCTTTCTTAGCTTCTTTTACAAGTGATCTGGAAATTTAAATCTATAGCATTTTGTTTTTCATGATTATAACATTTTTAAGATGTTGAGGCTAGTTGTTTTGTAGAGTGTCCAATGTGTCATGTGCCCATTGCTAAATTTAAGTTCTCTGTTTAATCACTGGGTTTATCTTATGATCCCCAGTGCTCATCACTTTCAAGATACATTTTCTCTTTTGTAATTAACCAGGTGATACTTGACACTATACAAATTACTTAAGGATTTATTTTTCATGGAAAGGAGTTGTTGAAGTTGAGAATTCTAAGAATATTATGATATGAACAATAAGTACAAGTTACACTACATTTAGCTTCTGCCATTCCCTCCATTACATTCTAGCATGACTTGCAGTCTTTTGGATTCCAGTGCTACTTAGCAGTGGTGCTCATGATGTTATTGAAATGCATGTAACACATTTTTTCTTATTTTAATTAATTACTTTTTATTCTTTTAGAGTTTTATTTATGGCTATAGTGAATTTATGATCCCCAATTCTACCTTTTCTCATCCCATTACAACTCTACTTCCCTGTCAGTCTCCCTCCTACTGTCTTGTCTTTTTTGTATAAATGGACTACTGAATTTCATCTGGGTCGTCTTTGATAGCATGTGCTTAAGCACTTGCTAAAGCATGAATCTTGTATTAGTGGGTATACCATTGGGGAAGGCATCTTCCCTCCCCCTTTAGCATTAACCCTTATCAGTCCCACAGGGAGGTGTGGGGCCTCTTGAGACCTTTACCCTTCTGTGTTAAAATGTTGATAGTTGAAATCCTGTGCAGGTCTTATGAAAACATGCATAACTGCAGGAAATTCATGGATGCAACAACACTGTTATGTCCAGAATGTGTCTGGGTGTACTATTGCCATCCTTCAAGCTCTTACAATCTTACCACTCTCTCTTCTGTGGTGTTTTCTGAGCCTTGGAATGATGATAAGCTTGATGTCCAACTTAGGGCTGAGCAGTCAGCCATTACTTATTTTCCATACTTTTACCATTTGTAATTTTCTGTAATACACTCTGGACATCCATTGCAGTAGTTAACTTCTAAGTTGAGGGTTGAGTGCTTCTCCAATCAGTGGGTATAATGACATGTTTAAAAGGCAGTTCAATAAAGTGTTTCTGTAGCTAAAACTTATTAGCTTGCATTCTCCCCAGGGCTCATGTCCTCCCATTTCATAGGTTCTTGTTCCAGTTTACAGTACTAGATCCTTGCCTAAGTGTGGGCCTTAAATCCAAACAGAAAGTTGTTGGTTGCATTCTTTACATTCATGTCACTATTGGCCCTGATGGCCAGCCACTCTTATCAAGGTGGTTGTTATTGCAGGTTGAAGTTTTCAAGGATTAACAAAACTGTTGATCACTTTTCTCCCCCAGCAGCTTGCATAGTACTTTCTGTTACTAAGAAAACTGTCCACCAAGAAGAAAATTTCCAAAGCTGGTGTCTTTTATCTGTGTCCTGTGGTAAACATGTGTTACATCTTCAGTAATTGAGTCTCACTGTTGGTTTTTGGGAGGGCAACCAAGAGCAATGGCAAAAGCCTATACTGCTTGGGGGGCCTTTGATACCTCTCTGACCAATAACTTAATAGGAGGCATCACATACCTGGTGCTTGGAATGTTGTTTAACTGCCCATGAGTACTAATTGGAGCATCATAGAACAGTTTTCATTTTGTCCTATCTACCTGTCTCTGTGTTCCCCTGTAAAGGGTATGTTTGTTCCTACCATTTTTATACAAAAATTTTTTTTGATATACTGATAACATAGGAGGTTTTTATCTGGCTGTAACATACAACCTTAGTTCTGTTTCTTACTCCCTAAGTCCTTCCTGTACCCTATCGTCTAGTCTCCCTTAATTCTTTTTTTTTTTTTTTTTTTTTGGAGAAAGACTCTTACCATGTAGCCCAGGCTGGTATGGAACTTATTACTAAGTATCCAAAGCTGTTCTTTTTATTTAAAATATTTTAGTTATTGGAGAGACAGAGAGAGAGAGACAAGAGAGAGCAAAATGTGTTGAAGCCAGAGGAAAACTCTTAGAAGTCAGTTCTCGCCTTCTTTTTTTTTTTTTATTTCAGCTCATACAAACTTATTAGGTACAACAGTTCCCTCCCTCCCTCCTCCTTCCCCCGTACCCCCTGCTCCCCCTCCGCATCCCTCTCCCTCCCCATCCCCCAGTGCCTCCCACCCCAATTCCCAGAGAGTCCTTTCTTGTGCATGTCTGATTTTCCTCTGGGCCCTCCTCTCCGATGATGTACAAGGACCCAGTGGCCTTTCCCGAACCCTTTCCCGTGTTCCCCTTAGGTATAGGAACACTGCTGTAGCTGCCAATCCATTGCCTCCAAGGATCTTGGTGCCTTTAGCAGATGCTAGACTTTGTGAGGTCAACAGTGTGTTGGACAATGCGCAGGGCATGCAAAGTCCAATTATGATTGCTTCATCCCTAACTAGTATAGAGGATCTTATATATCATTGCTCCTCCCATCCTTATGCTCTTACACTCTTACCACCCCCTCTTCCGCAAATTTCCCTGAGCTTCAAGATGAGGAGAGACTAAGCTGGCCTAGTTCTAGGTGGTTGATATAGAGTCTCTGAAGTTCTGGATTGTGGTTTGTTGATTTTCTTTTGCAGTTTTGCTGCTCCTGCAATGCCCTTCACTCCATCCTGGTGGGCATTGTATGTTACTCCCTGGCCAGAGACAAAAAGCTGTTAGAGTCTTGTGATAAAAGCACATTCAAAGGTAGATGTAATAAAAGTGGGAAACCACAGTGAGGGAGGGGTCTATCACCAATTTGCAAAATTGTTACTTTTTATCTGCCAGACTATATGCCCTCCTCTTCTGGTGAGATCACTCCCGCTCAGTAGTAAATGATCAGGAACAAAAGTCTGTGAACTTAATCAGATGCCTCATTACTTATTTGGGTCCTTGGTGGAGGCCTATTTTCCCTGCTGTAACATGGTCCCTTCTCTCCTTGTTTCTGGTGTGGCCCTCCTACCCCATCCCTCCTGTTCATAATCCTTGGAATTACTGTCTCTAGGTGGGCTGGGTGGGTTTGGTACTAGGAGCCACCTATTAGGGAGTACATACGGCGCTTAATTTTCTGGGTCTGGGATACTTCACTTAATATAATTGTTTCTAATGACATTCATTTCCTGGCAAATTCCAGTAATTCATCATTTTTGATGGCTGAGTAGTACTCCATTGTATAGATGTACCACAGTTTCCTTATCCACTCGTCAACTGTTGGACATTTGGGCTGATTCCATGACTTTGCTATTGTAAACAGTGCTGCTAGAACATGGTCGTGCTTGTGGTATCGAGGTGAACCTCTGCTGTATGGGGGGTTATTCCCAAAAGTGGAATAGCAGGGTCATATGGCATTTCAATCTTTAATTTCTTTAAGAATCTCCAGACGGCTTGCCAGAGTGGCTGTATGAGCCTGCATTCCCACCAGCAATGTAGGAGAGTTCCCCTCTCTCCACATCCTCTCCAGCATTTGTCGTTGTTTGTATTGTGGATTTTTGCCATCCTGACCGGGGTGAGATGATATCTCAGGGAAGTTTTGATTTGCATTTCCCTGATGGCTAAAGAAGTGGAGCATTTTTTAAGATATTTGTTAGACATTTTAATTTCATCCCTGGTAAAGTTTCTTTGAAGTTCCAGGGCCCATTTTTTAATTGGGCCATTGGTTTCCTTGATGTTTAGTTTTCTAAGTTCTTTGTGCACTCTGCAATAGAGCTCTATCAGATATGTGGTTAGTGAAGATTTTCTCCCATTCTGTGGGTTGCCTTTGAGCTCGCGTTACAATCTCTTTATCTGAACAGAAGCTCTTTAATTTCACAAGATCCCAAATGTTGAGAGTTGGTAGCAATAACTGTGCCATTGGATGTCTGTTTAGGAAGTGTTGGCCTAGCCCAATCAGCTCGAGGGAGTTCCCTATCCTTTCAACTATGGTTTTTAAAGTCTCTGGCCTGATATCAAGGTCCTTGATCCATTTGGAATTAAGTCTTGTACATGGTGACAAGTACGGGTCCAGCTTTAATCTTCTGCATGTGGAGATCCAGTTTTGCCAGCACCATTTGTTGAAGATGCTGTTCTTTTTCCATTGGATTCTTTGGGCCCCTTTGTCAAAGACCAAATGGCTGTAACTTTGTGGGCTTATATCTGGGTCTTCAGTCCTTATCCATTGATCTGTGTGTCTATTTTGGAGCCAGTACCAGGCTGTCTTTATAACTATGGATTTGTAGTATAGACTTAGGTTTGGTATGGCAATACCTCCAGCTGTGTTTTTGTTACTCAGGATTTTATTTCTGTAGGGTTTTAAAGTTTTCATTGTAAAGGACTTTTACCTCCTTGGTTATGTTTATACCAAGGTATTTCATTTTTTTAGGGGCTATAGTAAATGGGATTGTTTCTCTCAAGGCTTTTTCACTTCTTTCATTCTGGGCATATAGGAAGGCCTCTGATTTTTGCACATTTATTTTATATCCTGCCACCCTGCTGAACTTCTCAATTAGTTCCAGGAGCTTCCTGGTGGAGCTTTTGAGATCCCTCAGGTATAAGATCATGTCATCTGCAAATAGGGATAGCTTGACTTCTTCCTTGCCGATTTGAATCCCTCTTATGTCCCTTTCTTGTCTTATGGCTTCAGCTAAGACTTCAAGTACAATAATGAATAGAAGTGGTGAGAGTGGACAGCCTTGTCTAGTTCCTGATCGAAGTGGGAATGCTTCCAATTGTTCCCCATTGAGCATAATTCTTGCTGTGGGCTTGCTGTATATAGCTTTTATTATATTGATAAAGGTTCCTTCCATTCCTACTGTCTCTAGCGTTTTGATCATAAAAGGCTGTTGGATCTTGTCGAAGGCTTTTTCTGCATCTATCGAGAGTATCATGTGGTCTTGGACTTTGGACTAGTTTACATGATGAATTACATTTATTGATTTTCGTATGTTGAACTAACCTTGCGTGCCAGGGATGAAGCCTACTTGGTCCCTGTGAATGATCTTTTTGATATGTTTTTGAATCCGATTTGCTAAGACTTTGTTGAGAATCTTTGCGTCTGTGTTCATCAGGGAGATCGGCCTAGAGTTTTCTTTTTTAAGTGAATCTTTATTAGGTTTTGGGATTAAAACGATATTAGCTTCATAGAAGGAATTTGGTAGTGTTCCTTCCTTTGCTATTTGATGGAACAGTTTAAGGAGTATTGGTGTTATTAACTCCTTAAATGTCTGGTAGAACTCTGGCTGAATCCATCTGGTCCCGGACATTTTTTGGTGGGAAGATTCGAGATTACTTCCTCAATTTCCTTATATGTTATAGGACTATTTAAATAATTCACAACTTCCTGATTCAATTTAGGTAAGTTGTGTTTACTTAGAAATTCATCCATCTCTTTTGTGTTGTCAAACTTCATAGAGTATAAGTTTTTGAAATATGATGTTATAATTCTCTGGATTTCTTGGGTATCAGTAGTGATAACTCCATGTTCATTTCTAATTTTGTTAATTTGGGTTTTCTCTCTCCTGCTTTTGCTTAATTTAGCTAGGGATGTATCAATCTTATTGATTTTTTCAAAGAACCAACTTTTTGACTGGTTGATTTTTTTCTATCGATTTCTTAATCTCGATTTCAGATATTTCTCCCCTTATTTTGCTAATCTCCTCTCTTCTACTACTTTTGGGATCAGATTGCTCTAGTTTCTCTAAAGCTGTAAGCTGCATTTTTAAGTTGTTTATTTCTGATGTTTCCATTTTTTTGATGTAGGCATTTAGAGCTATGAACTTACCTCTTAGAACAGCTTTCATTGTGTCCCAGAGATTTTGGTAAGTTGTATTTTCGTTATCGTTCACTTTCAGGAAATCTTGAATTTCCTTTTTAATTTCTTCCTGAATCCAGTTCTCATTCAGCATCATAGTGTTAAGTTTCCAGGAGTTAGTGTATTTTCTCTTGTTTGTTGTGTTGTGGATGTCCAGCTTTAGGCCGTGGTGGTCTGATAGGGCACAGGTTAGAATTTCAACTTTCTTGTATATGTGTAGATTCGTTTTCTGGCCCAATATGTGATCTATTTTGGAGAAAATTCCGTGTGCTCCTGAGAAAAATGTGTATTCTTTGGTGCGTGGGTGAAAAGTTCGATAGAGATCGTTAAGGTCCATTTTTTTCAGGGTTTGATTAAGTTCCAAAGTGTCTCTGTTAAGCTTTTGACTTGTTGATCTATCCCATGTTACGAGGGCGGTGTTGAAGTCCCCAAGAATTATCGTTTGGGGGTTGATTTCTTGCTTTAGACGCTGTAGGGTTTTCTTAATGAATGTGGAGGGGCCCGTATTGGGTGCATATATGTTCAGGATTGTGAAGTCCTCCTGGTGAATTGTACCTGTGACTAAAATGTAGTATCCATCCGTGTCTCTTATAATTTTCTTTGGTTTGAAATCCACTTTGTCTGATATCATAATGGCTACCCCTGCCTGTTTTCTGCTTCCATTAGCTTGTAGAATTGTTGACCAGCCTTTTATTTTTAGAGCGTGCCTATCTTTTGTGGTGAGATGGGTTTCCTGCAGGCAGCAGTTTGATGGATTGTGATTTTTCATCCAAGTTTGTAATCTGTGTCTCTTGATCGGTGAATTAAGTCCATTAACATTTAGTGTTATAATGGAGAAACTATTAATTCCAGACATTTATTATGTTTAGTAGCTTTTATAAGTATATTGCTTCGCTTTTAATGGTGTTTCATTTGCCTTCTGTTCTCCTGGATATGCCTGTTTTTTTCTTCACGCTTGAGTATCATTTCTAGCATTTTTTGAAGGCCTGGTTTGGTGGACATGTATCCCTTCAAGTTGTCTTTGTGCTGGAAGATTTTTCTTTCTCCCTCGATCATGACAGATAGTTTTGCCGGGTAAATCAGCCTGGGTTGACATTTTTGCTCATTCAATACTTGAAGTATGTCTCTCCAAGCTCTTCTTGGTTTTACTGTTTCGACTGAGAAGTCATTTGTTATTTTAATAGGTTTACCTTTAAAAGTGACTTGTTTTTTCTCCCTTGAAGCTCTCAGCACCAGTTCTTTATCTTGAATGTGGAGTGTTTTAACTATTATTTGCCGCGGCGTGCTTCTATTTTGGTCATATCTGTTTGGGGTGCGGAATGCCTCTTGTATATGAATGGGCCTCTCTTTTTTTAGATGAGGAAAGTTTTCCTTGATGATCTTTTGAAAAATTTCCTCAAGGGTGGTATTTTGAGATTCTTGCTCTGGTATTCCATGAATACGCATGTTAGGCTTCTTCAGGGTGTCCCATATCTCTTGTATATTTCTCTCAAGTATCTTTTTGTCTTTAACAACCTCTTCCATTGAGCTGGTTAGTACTCCCACTTTATCTTCAAGATCTGAAATTCTGTTTTCTGCTTCATTAGTTCTGTTGATTAGACTCTCTGTGGCGTTCTGGGTTGAAGATAACTTGTCTTTTAGCTCAGTTTTAAACTCTTCTTGAGTTTGTTTTAACTGCTCTATGCCACTTTTTGTTTCTTGTACTGTTTTTCTCAACTCCTCCAGATGTCTGTTGTGTTCCTCTTCAAAGCGATTGATTCGATTTTTTAATTCCTCCGGGATTTCCTCTTTCATAGTATTGAACATGGTGATGATCATATTTTGAAAGACTTTATTCTGGGTGAGGCTTTCTTGGCCTTTTTCCGCAGGTTTGTTCTTGTTGGAGTCTAACATTATGGGATCAATTTCTACAGTGGGAAATTTGTTTACTTGAGTGTTGCTTCTCATGGATTTGCACTTTGACTTTGGCATTGTCATTTTAACTCTTAAGATCTCTCAATTTCACCAAACTGAATTATTTGGCCTGGGGTCCTGGTGGGCGGACGCGGGTAGAGACTTACCTAGTGCACGGGGTCAGGCCCGGCTGCACCACGCGCGCGTCCCGACCGGTGGAGCGTGGTGGGGTGTAAAGGGAGGATGGGGGCATAGGCGTGGATCTATTTAACCCGAGGGCAGCTGGGGCGGGGCCCGGGCACAGGGGGAGGTCCTCTTCGTCCCTCGGTCCCCGTGCGCGGCTCCGGCTGGATGGTGGGAGTCGGAGCCGGGTCCCTGTGGGCTGACCTAGGGTCCTGGTGGGCGGGGCCCGAACGGGGACTTACCTAGGGCACGGGGTGAGGCTTGGCTTGACCGCGCGCGGGTCCCGACCGGCGGAGCGGGGTGGGGTGTAAAGGGAGGATGGGCACGTCGGCGTGGAGCTATTTAACCCGAGGGCAGCTGGGGCGAGGCCCGGGCGCAGGGGGAGGTCCTCCTCGCCCTCGGCCCCCACGCGCGGCTCCGGCTGGATGGTGGGAGTCGGAGCCGGGTCCCTGTGAGCTGACCTGGGGTCCTGGTCGGCGGGGCCCGAAGGGGGACTTACCCAGGGCGCGGGGTAAGGCCGGGCTGGACCCCGCGCGCGCGTGTCCCGACCGGTGGAGCAGGGTTGGGTGTAAAGGGAGCAACAAGCAACTCTTTTAAAAGCCATGCATTTCAGATTTCTCGCCACTTGAGTTTGTGTGCATGTAATGATACAATTTACAGTAGCACCAGAAGTTTGCAAAAGACAAATGCTTAACTACATTTGTCAGGGAATCATGTTTTCAAATGTACATGCCATTTTCTGTGATGGAACATTTGTTGAATTTTGACTTTTATTTCAGTAATGTTTTAGTTATTTTTAAAAGAGTGAGATCTTAATGTTGTTTCTAGCATCTGGAGTCATTAAAGTAAAGCAACAGGATAAAAGATACTCAAAATGCAAGGAAAATTGTCTGGTACTTATAATAGAAAGATGACTGTAGAACTACATCAATTTCTTATTCACTTATCAAGGAAAAAAATCAGTATATTACCAACCACTAGATGTCTCTGAACTCCCTTGTAAAGAGGCTAAATTTCCTCCATTCTTTATTTATTTACCTCTGTGCTTGTTCTTTATACAAAAATTTAAACCTTAGTGCATGTTTTACAAAAAACAGATATTAACTATGTAGGTAATCACAAACTGTAAATCTATTCATTGTCTATTGAAAATGAAGATACCTATGTCCTTAATTACCATTTAGAAAGTACAATGTCTAATTCATGTAGAATCTTTAAAAATACTGTTGCTTATTCTGTTTAAACATGCTATTGTGAAGGTTCTTAAAGATTTTCTGTATGATAACGAATATTCTTTCCTTATGTTTCTGGGCCTGAAGTATAAATGCTGTATTTAAAAGGCCACATATTTATATCATCCTTTGGGTTGTATCTTGATATCAATACACACAGCACTATAGAAATATATTATTAATATTTCTCAACAATATTCCCTTGATTTTAAAAATGGTATCTTTATAATGAATCTTATAATCTAGAAGATCACCTGCCTTCCCTAAAAAGGCAGCTGTGACTTTTGAAATAAGAACTATTTGTTTCTTTGAAAAAAAACTCATCTTTAAAAAAGAGAATGTGAAATTTGACTCATTTACTGAATCTGTGTTTAAATTAAAATCTTAATGATGGAACACAGATTAGTAAAAAAGCTAGGACTCTTCTTTTCCAGGCACAGCAAGAAATACTGTCAAATCCTTTTTAGACAAAAATGTAAAAGTTGTAGTGGCTGTATTTTATGCACAAATCTCAAAGTACTGAATTCATGGCTTCTGAAGTAGCTAATAGTCATAAAGTGCTTAAAGGAACCAACTTCCACTTCCAAATATGCCTCGCTTTGAAAGCCTTCTACTAAAGGCAGATGATTTCAAGGCTTTTCTTCTTTTAAAAATGCTGGCTTGTGCAAAAGAGAAAACACAGTTCCAGTTCTATTTCTATGTGCTAAAAAGATTACGAATATTACTCTGAGAAACTGTGTGGTCTTTGAGCAATTAGCCTGTATTGAACTTCATAAATAAGTAGGAAGCATATGTTAAACTTGGATTTTGAAGCTGAGAACATATGAATTTCCTAACCACTTTTCTTCCTAAGAAAAATATCTTAGACTGGATCTTTGTGTTAGGATATTCAAATCCACTAGAATTAAAAAGTTCTGTACACAAATGACTGCTAAGAGGAAATGGTAAAATATTAGTTTATGTAGTGTTTTATTTTTTAGATATAATTTTGGACTGTCCCTTTACTAACTTTAACTCATTGATTTCTTGCCATTCTTTTTAGGAAGTGACTCTCAATGCGCTATTTCTGTTCTCTTCTTTAGTAACTAGTGATAGAGAGTTGAGAAGAATCTGAGAGGTCCAAAAGATCTAGCACATTAGTCACATCTCTGCACAGCTCACATGGAAAGAGTACCCAGATTTCAATCAGTAACACCTTGAACCTTGTTCTTTAGGTCCCTTTTAAGTATTTAGATAAAAAAAATAACAAAATTTAATTCTCAGAAAAAATATTCGTCAATGAAACATTTATTGTTTCCTTTCCAGGGTTGTTTTAAGTCTTAATTTCAGTTAAAAAAAAGTCCTTACCTTTCAACTGCTGAAGAGTTTTTTTCCTCTTCAGCCAGCGAAGCTATGCGTGCTTTGCCTGTGGCCATGAATGGTGCAGTTGAAACCCAGTATTAGTAATTAGTCATTACAATTACCCTGTGTTTTGTAGTCATTTAAATGAATTCCTGTGATAGTATCATGGAAAATTACATATTAGTGAATTCTGTGTGATAAAATTTTCATGTTATTAGTTTGTTTTCAAATCACAACTTTATTATTAATGAAATTGTGCCTTATTTAAAAGTAATAAAATGGCATTCTTCATTAGAACTGTAGGAGAAAAAGCACTTTCTGGAATATATTGCAGTAGCTTTTTATGAACTTGCTTCTGACTTCATAGGTTTATCCAGTGGCTAATAAATGTTAATTAGGCTATTGTTTCAGTACAGGCTAACTTTTAAATCCTCCATCTAGTCAGAAAAGATTTTGTTTTTAGATATTTTAGAATAAAAGTGAAATTAGAAAATGGCCTATTCCTTCTTTGCTCACAACAATTTGTTTTATATAATGCCTATTCTAGGAAATTTGATAAAGATTACTCATGACTTTAGATTTTATATGTCAATATTTAATTGCAAGCATATATAACAGTTCATATTGATGTTTTAGAACACAAATTTTTAGTGAAATGTTAGAAAGATTGATAACATGTTGGCAAAGCTGATAACTTGTAAAATCTATTGATGCGTTCTTTTTTGAGTATGGGAATATATATTAAAAGTTAAATGTATTTTAACTCATAGGGATCTGTTACTTCTCATGTGCTTGAAAGACTAAAAGGTCCTTTTGGGCCTTAATTTTGAAAACGTCCTAAACAGGGCTTGTATTGAGAAGGTAGCAATAAACCTTGACTTGTGGCAAAGGAATGAGAGATATAGCTTCACAGAAGAGGTCCTTTTTTGTTTGTGTTTGTATGTCTGTGTATCATAGAGCACTATGCGTGCCTGTAGAGGCCCCAGGGTGACATTGGGATTCTTCCTGGATTGTGCTACCTCCTTTTTTGCTTTGCTTGGGGTTCCCCAGACTGTATTCTGGGGGGGTAAGATGGGGGGAGTACAGGCCATAATCATTTCCATCTGGTGTTTTTTAACATGGGATCTAGGACTGGAACTTAAGTCCTTCTGCTTGTAAAGCAGAGGCTTAGCACCTGAGGCATCTCTCTAGTCCTTTTCCATTTTTCTTTTACTCCTATTATCTGTCCTGGACTCATTTTTTTTTCCTACTTCACTTTTAACCTTGAGGTAAAATTGGATACATTTAAAGAAACCAGTGTGGCAATTTACTCAGAGAAGGTATTCAGTGAGCAAGCGAACAGGGGCCTTTGGTAGTTTGCTTCTCCCCATGGACTTCTATAATTAGAGTACATTTGAGTGGGACCTGAGAAAATGTACTAGTAAGGCAGAATTTATTTTAGTCCTTTCCTTGTAATCTGCTCTTTGATAGTGATAGACGTCTATTGTCATTCCTACAACTTTTATTTATTCATATGTTTGAATATCAGGTTGTAAATGCCACATGTGTTATGCAGATATGGTGTTTCATTTGGACCCTGAAGTGTCCTGATGATTAAATATGCAATTACAAAACTAATAGGAGTACAGTTTAGGTATTTATACTAGTAGATTATCCTGCACAAAGATGAAATAATGTTTTGTAAAATAACAGTGCTTTCAAGTGGTGGCAGTTATATAAATGCAGCATAACACTTGATTCTTGGAAAAATGTAGGCTGCCGTTATTTGATCATGAATTTCTCTTTAACTGCCAATGTTCTTAGGCTAGGAGATTCTAGCATTTCATTGCTTTTTGTTAGCATTGCAGAGGGGTCAAAATGATTCCAAATTTATGAAACAGACCACAGAATTTACGGATGATGATATTGATTTTAAATAAATCATTTTCTGGAGGCAACACAGGAGGTGAATAAAAGAACAAAGGAGAAAATATGCTTATTTTGTTTTACTGAGAATTGTAGACCTTTCTAACCTTATAGAATTTTATGTACAAGTTCAAAGACACAAAATGGAAAGTGGTTGTTTATTTTAAATTTTTATTTTTTGCCCTTGCTCATTCAACCACTTTTGACTTTCAAGTACAACAGGCTCAGACCTTCTATCATTCAGACTTAGGTAGGCTTAGTGTCTAGGATTTTAGTACACAGGAAATGTAATATGGAGCCTCTTTAATCTCTTTCAGTAAGTCACTTCATCTACTGATGTTCCCTGTGCTCTTTGAATTGATGTTCTGAAGCAGAGTATTGGGGCAAAGGCTATTTGAACTTGGTGCTTGGAGTTATTGATATTCACCACACACTAAGGGGCATCATTGCACACTGCAAAAATTATATCATTTCTTAATAGAGATTCATATCCTAGTATTCTAAGGTAAAAGTTGAGTGACTTCTAAGCCATTAAATAGACATAAAAGCCTAAGCAGACTGCAGTCAAGTTCATTTGTTCAGTAGTTATCTGGAGCATCTCATTAACACTACTAGCACCAGCTACGGGTTGGAGTAAAACCAGCCAGAGGGCTGTCAGGAGAAAGCAAAGTTTCCATTGACTTCTGTGCCCCATGGCCTGGGGTGCCTCGTAGTTTTCACAGTCATGTCTGTTTTTACATACAAGAACCAAAAGGCAAACAGCACAAAGCCTGGGACAGAATAAACCAATGAATGGATGGATGGGACAATGAGCCCAAGACCTGCTGGCTAGAAACAGGCAGCACGTGGACTTGGGGATTTCTGACTCTGAGTTGTCCCCACCTCTGACAGACAAAGGAGGATAACAAAGTGCAGAAAAAGAAGAATCTAATGGCCAGGCCACAGTTAGGCCTGGAGTTGGCCTTGCAGGCTGGGATGTCCATCCTGCCCATTCCTCAGCATCCTGGGCCTGCTGAGGCCCAGAGGTACACGTGACTCTAATTAGTATGCTTATTGGGTCATAACTGTATTAGCTGAACCACTCGGCTCAACTATTCTTCTGAGGATCTGGCCAGGTGGGCTCTACTACCACGGTACAACCCAAATGGCAGGGTGGAGGAGTGATATCTCTGCTTCCTTGATCCACAGTCACTGTGTTAAAAAGTCCTCAAAGGAAAGACAAACACAGTTCAGTGTCCTTAGCAACATTCAGTTCACAAAGAAGACCCCTGCGCGTCTCCCTTTGGAAAGCATCTGTAATGTTGGCAGTCCCACAGACGCAGGGGTAGGATTTGATAGGGGAACTGGGGAGGCTCCATTCACCACCCCCTGCAGAGTGGTGAGGCTCCCATGTCTCCGCCACATTCTAAAGGCCTTTCTTTGTTCTCTTATCCCTGGAGCTGAGAAAATAACTAGTTTTCAAGCCAGGACTGGTCTTTCCCCAGCCTCGGTTTCTCTGCAGAATGAGAGGCCTCAAGTTTATTCTAAGCCCCTCTGATCTAACGATGGCACATATCTCCCAGGGAGTTCCCAGTATCCTTTAACAGAAACATTGTCCAGACCAAAAAAAAAAAAAAAAGCCTAAGCAGAACAATTTGTTTAAATATAACATCTATAGTTGACAAAAGGTTTTAATGAACTGTGATTCAACATTTGTTGTATATGGAATACAGGCTGAGAATGAATTTTACACTTTTACAAAGCTGAAAGAAATAAAAAAATGAATATTTCTAATATGTAAGAACTATATAAAATTTGAGTGTGAGTGTAAGATTTTATTGGAAAACAAGCACACATTTGTTTACATGTTTTCTGTAGCTATTAACATATTACAATGGAAGAGGTGAATCATTGTGCAAAGACTGTCATTTGCAAAGGTGAAAATATTTGCCAACTGGGTTCTTATAGAAAAAAATTCACAAACCCTGATTTAAAAGAATGCATGTGAGAAATGGAAAGAAAAAAGTAATATAACCAAGATCGGTATTTCGTATTTTCTGCCACTATGACAAATACCTGGACGAAACAAAAGAGGAGAAGTTTATTTTTGCTTGTATTTTCAAAGGTTCCCTTCCATATAAGGGTGGGAGAGTAGCTCACAGTATAGCAGCCAGAAAGCAGAGAGGAAGAATGCCTGTGCTAGTGGGATTTCCCCTTCCCCTTTTGTTCTATCTGGATCCTTAACTTATGAAATTGTGCTGCCCACATTCAGAGCAGGTTTGTTTTTTAGTTAATTCTTTCTGGAAATACTCTTTTTTTAAAGATGCATTTTTATATACTTTGAATGAACATACAATGTTATAGAAAATACTTTCCCACCCAACTGAGAAGAAAAGGAAAAGGGCAAGAAAGAATGAAAACACCTATAACTGAATCCTAGGTGGGAAAACTTTTGCAAGAAAATCGTTTTATTTGTTTAGAGTTTCACACATGAATATAGTGAATTTATGATATTTTCACATCTTAATCACTTATGTGAGAAAACTTAAGTCCTGTAATTCCATGTGCAGTATCTCGGGCACATGGTCATAAACTGTGCATTCCAACTAGCTTGGAGAATCCTAATCCCTTTGTCTTTGTGGCTGAAGTCTACATGGCATCTCTCTTGAGCTGTCTCTGCTCACACGCTGCATCTTTCTTCTATATTATTGACATATACAACTTTCTTGGATCTCCACCAAAGCTAAGACTGCACCTTTACAGTCTCGTGTCGTTTTCTCTTAGGGAATCTGCAGGAACTCTGACCCTGTCAAACAATTTCCTGACTTTTTAAGACTTTTCTTTTAACT
This sequence comes from Typhlomys cinereus, assembly GCA_023101885.1. NCBI lineage: Eukaryota > Metazoa > Chordata > Mammalia > Rodentia > Platacanthomyidae > Typhlomys > Typhlomys cinereus. The sequence goes on from JALPQD010000003.1 coordinate 19,453,283, forward strand.
TGGGGTTTGTGATTACAGGTTCCTGCAATTTTATGTTTTACATGTCTGCAAAATGAACATCTCATGGACTACACCAAGGTCTACTGTTAGCTGGTTTAATAGCATAGCCCTCTTACCCCACAGCTCAGTGACCTCTGAATAGTTTGAACATAGGGAAAATGCTTCCATAGGTGGTCCTGTGCAGGCAGCATGCTCCAGTGCTCCTTTTGTGAAGTGAAGTCTTTCAAATGAGTTAAAATCTTTCATCCTTGAGTCTGCATTAGGTGTAGTCTGGCCATTTCCTGAGACGCCCATCAGATTATTTTGTGGTTAGTCCCATTTAAAGTACTTGGATTCATTCTAATGATGATAATTTTAATAGTAACTATACCCTTCTTGTGCACACTTTCAATATGTTTTTTTCTGATCAGGTTGCATGATTTTCAAATACTGCTTTTCTCATTTTTTTGCTCTCAATTTTCACTGCAAATTCGGCTAAAAGCAGACAGCAATATCCATGTTATTCAGTATGAATGCTTGTGTGTGTGTATGTATTTGTGCTGAAGACTGCACTTGAATGTGTTTGCCTGTGGAAGTCCAAGGATGACACTGGGAATCATCCTGGATTGCTCTGGAATTCCCCAGACTCCACTTAGGGCCAGAATTGCAGGCTAACTCCATATCCACCCAGTATTATTACATGGGATCTGGGGATTCAAACTCAGGTTCTTTTCCTTGCAAGACACAGGCTTTCATCCCTGAGCCATGTCCCTAGCCTGTGACATTTACTTTTGCTCATAGTTTCAGAGGATTAAGTCCACCTGGTGTGGACAATTTGGTGAAACAGTATATTTCCACATGGTTTCCAGGAAGGAGGGAGAGCAAGAGAATGAGAGAGGAAGATGCACACACACACACACACACACACACACACACACACACACACACACACAAGTTGAGTGCTCATCTATATGCACCAAGGTTGCATGTTCAACAGAAAGAGAGAGAGAGAGAGAGAGAGAGAAAAAGAGAGAGAGAGGGAGCATGCCTGTTATAATGGACTTTCTCCTTTCCTCTGTTTCATTTTATTTAGGCTCCTGGCATGAAATAGTTATATGCATATTAAAGGCAATTCTGCCTATTTAATATTCTCTGGAAATACCTTCAGCAAAAGATCAGTGGGTATGTCTCATAAATCTTCTGGGTGCTTCTTAATCCAATCTAGGTAATATTCAAGATAAACCATCACAGGTAGATATAAATGTTTGCAGTCTTTTGGAGGGGGGCATATTAAATTTGGGATGTGAAAAGAGGGAGGATCCGTAGTCTGAAAGTGGTGTTTTTGTGTGCCTGCAGATGAGCATGGGACCTGCATTGAAAATGCAGTTTGTAAAGCACTTTCAGGCAGAGAGGGAATTGGCTTGTTCTGTATGCCTACAGAAATTAGATCTCCAGCCAGTCGTTGGAAAGCATAATGTAGTAAGTTGCAGCGTTGTGCAAGATAATGGTTTGGAATTTTTTACCTTTATCTTGTATGTGTGCATGCATACGTGTGTGTGTGTGTGTGTGTGTGTATGTGTGCGCATGTGCACACATACACATGTATGTGAGTGCATGTGCCACATTGCATATGCACAGGTCAGAGGACAACTTGAGAGAGTCAACTCTCTCCTTCCACATTGTGGGATCTGAGATTCCATCTTTCATTGCCAGGCTTGGTGGCATTACCTGCTGGGCTCTCTCTCCAGCCTAGAACATATTCTTAGTTTGTCTAGTATTAGAATAACCAATCTCAGGATTTACTAAGTCCTCTGACTTTGGAGGAATTCACATTACAGGCAACACGACTTTTTAAGAATGGCATAGAATTAGGGATTCAAATATCAGCCTGAATAATTTTGAAAGTTGAACCCTTTCTGATCTTGAGTATATAATGTTATGAGTCTCCTCCCGTGATAATCTGAATGAAGAGATGATTTCTGAGCACTAAATGCACATTTAGTTGTATTCCTCATTCTGTTCAAAAATTGTCATTGAGTGCCTTTTTTCAATTATGTTATGTGAAACCTTAGTTCCTTGTTGTAAGTTGTACTTAGCTTAGCCTTAGTCACATCAACACTACTATTACCATGTGCCTATTTAGCTTCTACTGAACATTGTTCCAGAACCAGAAAGATTTCCATGTTTAAATAGATCTGGGACACACACACTGACACTGAAGCATGCTACTGAGACTTTCCAACTGCATTAGAATGCTAACAGCTCTGAAAAATCCTGCCATGGTTGTCTGTTTGACCTTTTAAAAATCAAGCACTTTCCCTAGAATGAAGAATACTTAAAAAATTGCCATAGTTTTCAATAGAACAGAATCATTTTCCATTTGTCATTTTGCTATTGTCTCTTCTGTTAACTTTAATTCTTTCTGCATGTTTTCTCTTTTGTGTTATCTTTCATCCTTCTTCCTAATTCTTAAGTCAAGAGTAGAAAAATGGCTAAAAAGATAATTAGACTATGGAAACACAGAAACTGTCTGATGTTCCATGAGCCCTCAACCCCAGTAAAATAAGAAAGTTTATCATGGGAAGATAAGGATCTGGGAGAACGTATAAATAAATTATAGGGAAAAATGCTTGTCCACTTATTGATACCTTTCTCCAGAGGATTAGAATAATTTTCTGTGTCTAGAGTAAGTGACAAATTAAAAGGATTGAAGGTAAGAATTTTTATATATTTTTATATAGTTTTACCTTAAATTATTTTGAGATATTATACTTGCCTGCTTATGAGACTGTCTGAAAGTATTAGTATTTTTCTCTGAATCATTCATATGAACCATTAATATGTGTCTAAAGATATCTTCAGTCACAGGCAACTATTACTTATTGAGAATAATAATAGCCAGAGGGTATAGTGTAATGATTCAAGAGCCAGCTTCATACAAAGAATCTATGCAGTCTCCCTAGAAACCAGGGATCAGATCTCATCAGGGTCAACTTAGCCCTTTTTGTAATAGATAAATTGAATAACATGCTGTTTAATTTGTATGTGTATTATTGAATGAATCTCTGAAGAGTATTTGGTCTGCATATTAAACATATCACCACTATTTCGGGTAAGTATGGAAAATTATAATGCTATTTTTACAAAATTATTTAACCTTGGGTAATTGAGGATGTCCAAGCATTACTGCATGTTTTAATTACTATTCAGCTGCTATGATAAATATATGATTCAAACAATTTGGAACATGAGGGGTTTATTATTAATGCTTGTGGTTTCAGGTTATAATTTATCATGAAAGCAGAGACCATCAGGGGCCAAGGGAACAGGAATTGTGGAGAGAAGGGCATACTTTCTATCTTGTCAGTCTGTTAAAAATGGAATCAGTTCTCTCTCTTTCTTATCTACTTACCCAGGGAATAGTCCCATCTACTATGGGCTGGTCTTCCCACATTAATTAGATGACCTCCTACAGGTGTCCTCAGACGCCTACCTTAACTAAAAAATTTGTCATCCATGTGTCTAAAATCTCAGTTCTACACTTAACACTCAACCTAGAAATCTTCTTCTACAACAGAGGTAGAATATCTCAACACCCTGACAGGATGCAGCCTAGGGCAGTAGAAGAGCTTTGAAGTGGATAGCAACAGCCAGCCATAATGCAGTATACCAGCGACCTAGCAAAGTTCACCCAGAATCAGGCCAACCTAATCTCTCCCCATTCTAAGGCTTTGGGAACCTTGCAGAAGAGGCAGTGGTGAGATTGTAAGAACCTAAAGATGGGAAGGTTCGCTATTGGACAAGACATTCCATTCAAGGAAGGACTGCTGCATCTAGGAACTCATTTCAGTGAGACTTGTCCTTATAGACCTGCGTAACTAACATGCCAACATACCACTATAGACTATAGAAGATCTCAAAAGAGATAAGAACATATAGTGGAAATCTTGGGGACTAAAGTTGGATGAGTGAAGGTAAATGTTTCTATGGGCCACAGTGGAGTGACCCATAGAGAGGCAACATTTTTTGCCACAAGAGGACTAAACACCTACAAGAGTAGACAAGCAAGAGGGAGCCCTGAGGTCCATAGAAGCAGGCAGACAGGAGGGTGGGAAGGAGTGAGATAGATTAGTGAAGAGAAGGAAGAGAGATGGGAGGGAGAGGGATGGAAGGAAGCAGGGATGGGTATTTAATATGCTTGTAGAACTAGAAAAACAAAATAATAATTAAAAATCTCAGTTCTAGATTGTTTTTATTATATTAATACATTTTTTATTATTATTTCAGCTCATACAAACTTAATAGGTACACCAGTTCCCTCCCTCCCTCCTCCTCCCCCGTACCCCTTGCTCCTCCTCCCCACCCCCCTCCCTTCCCATCCCCCAGTGCCTCCCGCCCCCCAATTCCCAGAGAGTCCTTTCCTGTGCATGCCTGATTTTCCTCTGGGCCCTCCTCTCCGATGACGTACAAGGACCCAGTGGCCTTTCCCTGAACCCTTTCCCGTGTTCCCCTTAGGTATAGGAACACTGCTGTGTCTGCCAATCCCTTGCCTCCAAAGATCTTGATGCCTTTAGCAGATGCTAGACTTTGTGGGGTCAATAGTGTGTTGGACAATGCACAGGGCATGTAAAGTCCAATTATGATTGCTTCAGCCCTAACTTGTATGGAGTAACTTACATATCATTGCTCCTCCCATCCTTTTGCTCTTACACTCTTACCGCCCCATCTTCCACAAATTTCCTGAGCTTCAAGATGGGGAGAGATTAAGCTGGCCTAGTTCTAGGTGGTTGATATAGAGTCTCTGAAGTTCTGGATTGTGGTTTGTTGGTTTTCTTTTGCAGTTTTGCTGCTCCTACAATGCCCTTCACTCCATCCTGGTGGGCATTGTATGTTACTCCCTGGCCAGAGACAAAAAAGCTGTTAAACTAGAGTCTTGTGATAAAAGCACATTCAAAGGTAGATGTAATAAAAGTGGGAAACCACAGTGAGGGAGGGGTCTATCACCAATTTGCACAACGGTTACTTTTCATCTGCCACACTATATGCCCTCCTCTTCTGGTGAGATCATACCCCCTCAGTAGTAAATGATCAGGAACAAAAGTCTGTGAACTTAATCAGATGCCTCATTACTTACTTGAGTCGTTGGTGGAGGCCTATTTTCTCTGCTGTAACATGGTCCCTTCTTTCCTTATTTTTGGTGTGGCTCTCCTACCCCATCCCTCCTGTTCATAATCCTTGGAATTACTGTCTCTAGGTGGGCTGGGTGGGTTTGGTACTAGGAGCCACCTATTAGGGAGTACATACGGCACTTAATTTTCTGGGTCTGGGATACTTCACTTAATATAATTGTTTCTAATGACATCCATTTCCCGGCAAATTCCAGTAATTCATCATTTTTGATGGCTGAGTAGTACTCCATTGTATAGATGTACCACAGTTTCCTTATCCACTCGTCAACTGTTGGACATTTGGGTTGATTCCATGACTTTGCTATTGTAAAGAGTGCTGCTATGAACATGGTCGTGCTTGTGCTATCGAGGTGAACCTCTGCTGTATGGGGTGTTATTCCCAAAAGTGGGATAGCAGGGTCGTATGGCTTTTCAATCTTTAATTTATTTAAGAATCTCCAGACGGCTTGCCAGAGTGGCTGTATGAGCCTGCATTCCCACCAGCAATGTAGGAGAGTTCCCCTCTCTCCACATCCTTTCCAGCATTTGTTGTTGTTTGTATTGTGGATTTTTGCCATCCTGACTGGGGTGAGATGATATCTCAGGGAAGTTTTGATTTGCATTTCCCTGATGGCTAAGGAAGTGGAGCATTTTTTCAGATATTTGTTAGACATTTTAATTTCATCCCTGGTAAAGTTTCTTTTAAGTTCCAGGGCCCGTTTTTTAATCGGGCCATTGGTTTCCTTGGTGTTTAGTTTTCTAAGTTCTTTGTGCACTCTGGACAGTAGAGCTCTATCAGATATGTGGCTAGTGAAGATTTTCTCCCATTCTGTGGGTTGCCTTTGAGCTCGCGTTACAATCTCTTTATCTGAACAGAAGCTCTTTAATTTCACAAGATCCCAACTGTTGAGAGTTGGTAGCAGTGACTGTGCCATTGGATGTCCATTTAGGAAATGTTGGCCTAGCCCAATCAGCTCGAGGGAGTTCCCTATTCATTCAACAATGGTTTTTATAGTCTCTGGCCTGATATCAAGGTCCTTGATCCATTTGGAATTAAGTCTTGTACATGGTGACAAGTACAGGTCCAGCTTTAATCTTCTGCATGTGGAGATTCAGATTTGCCAGCACCATTTGTTGAAGATGCTGTTCTTTTTCCATTGGATTCTTTGGGCCCCTTTGTCAAAGACCAAATGGCTGTAATTTTGTGGACTTATATCTGGGTCTTCAATCCTTATCCATTGATCTGTGTGTCTATTTTGGAGCCAGTACCAGGCTGTCTTTATAACTATGGATTTGTAGTATAGACTTAGGTTTGGTATGGCAATACCTCCAGCAGTGTTTTTGTTACTCAGGATTGTCTTTGCTATCCTGGGTCTTTTGTGCCTCCATATGAACTTTGAGATTGTTTGCTCAACTTCTTTGAAGAATTGCTTTGGGATTTTGATTGGTATAGCATTGAATCTGTATATTGCCTTTGGTAGGATGGTCATTTTTACGATGTTGATTCTGCCAATCCAGGAACAAGGGAGGTCTTTCCACCTTTTGGTGTCTTCTGCTATTTCTTTCTGTAGGGTTTTAAAGTTTTCATTGTAAAGGTCTTTTACCTCCTTGGTTAAGTTTATACCAAGGTATTTCATTTTTTTAGGGGCTATAGTAAATGGGATTGTTTCTCTCAAGACTTTTTCACTTCTTTCATTTTGGGCATATAGGGAGGCCTCTGATTTTTGCACATTTATTTTGTATCCTGCCACTCTGCTGAACTTCTCAATTAGTTCCAGGAGCTTCCTGGTGGAGTGTTTGGGGTCCCTCAGGTATAAGATCATGTCATCTGCAAATAGGGATAGCTTGACTTCTTCCTTGCCGATTTGAATCCCTCTTATATCCCTTTCTTGTCTTATGGCTTTAGCTAAGACTTCAAGTACAATAATGAATAGAAGTGGTGAGATTGGACAGCCTTGTCTAGTTCCTGATCGAAGTGGGAATGCTTCCAATTGTTCCCCATTGAGTATAATCCTTGCTGTGGTCTTGTTGTATACAGCTTTTATTATATTGATTAAGGTTCCTTCCATTCCCACTGTCTCCAGCATTTTGATCATAAAAGGCTGTTGGATCTTGTCAAAAGCTTTTTCTGCATCTATCGAGAGTATCATGTGGTCTTGGTCTTGGACTTTGGATTGGTTTACATGATGAATTACATTTATTGATTTGCGTATGTTGAACCAACCTTGTGTGCCGGGGATGAAGCCTACTTGGTCCCCGTGAATGATCTTTTTAATATGTTTTTGAATCCGATTTGCTAAGACTTTGTTGAGAATCTTTGCGTCTGTGTTCATCAGAGAGATCGGCCTATAGTTTTTTTTTAAGTGAATCTTTATTAGGTTTTGGGATAAAGACAATATTAGCTTCATAGAAGGAATTTGGTAGTGTTCCTTCCTTTGCTATTTGATGGAACAGTTTAAGGAGCATTGGTGTTATTAACTCCTTAAATGTCTGGTAGAACTCTGTGCTGAATCCATCTGGTCCAGGACATTTTTTGGTGGGAAGATTCGAGATTACTTCTTCAATTTCCTTATATGTTATAGGACTATTTAAATAATTCACAACTTCCTGATTCAATTTAGGTAAGTTGTGTTTACTTAGAAATTCATCCATCTCTTTTGTGTTGTCAAACTTCACAGAGGATAAGTTTTTGAAATATGCTGTAATAATTCTCTGGATTTCTTGGGTATCAGTAGTGATAACTCCATGTTCATTTCTGATTTTGTTAATTTGGGTTTTCTCTCTCCTGCTTTTGGTTAATTTAGCTAGGGGTGTATCAATCTTATTGATTTTTTTCAAAGAACCAGCTTTTGACTGGTTGATTTTTTCTATTGTTTTCTTAATCGTGATTTCAGATATTTCTCCCCTTATTTTGCTAATCTCCTCTCTTCTACTACTTTTGGGATCAGATTGCTCTAGTTTCTCTAAAGCTTTAAGCTGCATTGTTAAGTTGTTTATTTCTGATGTTTCCATTTTTTTGATGGAGGCATTAAGAGCTATGAACTTAACTCTTAGAACAGCTTTCATTGTGTCCCAGAGATTTTGGTAAGTTGTATTTTCATTATCGTTCGCTTTCAGGAAATCTTGAATTTCCTTTTTAATTTCTTCCTGAATCCAGTTCTCATTCAGCAGCATATTGTTAAGTTTCCAGGAGTTAGTGTATTTTCTCTGGTTTGTTGTGTTGTGGATGTCCAGCTTTAGGCCATGGTGGTCTGAGAGAGCACAGGTTAGAATTTCAACTTTTTTGTACATGTGTAGATTCGTTTTGTGGCCCAGTATGTGATCTATTTTGGAGAAAGTTCCGTGTGCTGCCGAGAAAAATGTGTATTCTTTGGTGCGTGGGTGAAAAGTTCGATAGAGATCGTTAAGGTCCATTTTTTTCAGGGTTTGATTAAGGTCCAAAGTGTCTCTATTAAGCTTTTGACCTGTTGATCTATGCCATGTTGAGAGGGCGGTGTTGAAGTCCCCAAGAATTATCGTTTGAGGGTTGATTTCTTGCTTTAGACGCTGTAGGGTTTTCTTAATGAATGTGGAGGGGCCCGTATTGGGTGCATATATGTTCAGTATTGTGAAGTCTTCCTGGTGAATTGTACCTGTGACTAAAATGTAGTATCCATCCGTGTCTCTTATAATTTTCTTTGGTTTGAAATCCACTTTGTCTGATAGCATAATGGCTACCCCTGCCTGTTTTCTGCTTCCATTTGCTGGTAGAATTGTTGACCAGCCTTTTATTTTTAGAGCGTGCCTATCTTTTGTGGTGAGATGGGTTTCCTGCAGGCAGCAGATTGATGGATTGTGATTTTTCATCCAAGTTTGTAATCTGTGTCTCTTGATCGGTGAGTTAATTCCATTAACATTTAGTGTTATAATGGTGAAACTATTTTTGATTCCAGACATTTATTATGTTTAGTAGTTTTTATAAGTATATTGCTTCGCTTTTAATGGTGTTATACTTGCCTTCTGCTCTCCTGGATATGCCTGTTTTTTTCTTCACGCTTGAGTATCATTTCTAGCATTTTTTGAAGGCCTGGTTTGGTGGACATGTATCCCTTCAAGTTGTCTTTGTGCTGGAAGATTTTTCTTTCTCCCTCGATCATGACTGATAGTTTTGCAGGGTAAATCAGCCTGGGTTGACATTTTTGCTCATTCAATACTTGAAGTTTGTCTCTCCAAGCTCTTCTTGCTTTTAGTGTTTCCATTGAGAAGTCATTTGTTATTTTAATAGGTTTACCTTTAAGAGTGACTTGTTTTTTCTCCCTTGAAGCTCTCAGCACCAGTTCTTTATCTTGAATGTGGAGTGTTTTGACTACAATTTGCCGTGGCGAGCTTCTGTTTTGGTCATATCTGTTTGGGGTGCGGAATACCTCTTGTATATGAATGGGCCTCTCTTTTTTTAGATGAGGAAAGTTTTCCTTGATGATCATTTGAAAAATTTCCTCAGGGGTGGTATTTTGAGATTCTTGCTCTGGTATTCCATGAATATGCATGTTGGGCTTCTTCAGGGTGTCCCATATCTCCTGGATATTTTTCTCAAGCATCTTTTTGGCTTTAACAATCTCTTCCATTGAGCTGCTTAATACTCCCACTTTATCTTCAAGGTCTGAAATTCTGTTTTCTGCTTCGTTAGTTCTGCTGATAAGACTCTCTGTGGAGTTCTGGGGTGAAGATAACTTGTCTTTTAGTTCAGTTTTAAACTCTGCTTGAGTCTGCTTTAACTGCTCTATGCCAGTTCTTGATTCTTGCACTGTTTTTCTCAACTCCTCCATGTGTCTGTTGTGTTCCTCCTCAAAGCGATTGATTCGATTATTTAATTCCTCCCAGATTTCCTCTTTCATAGTATTGAACATGGTAATGATCATATTTTGAAGGTCGTTATCCTGGGTCAGGCTTTCTTGGCCATTTTCCATGGGTTTGTTCTGGTTGGAGTCTAACATTATGGGATTAATTCCTTCAGTGGGAGTATTTGTTTACTTGAGTGTTGTTTCTCATGGATTTGCACTTAGACTTTGGCATTTTCGTTTTAACTCTTAAGATCTTTAAATTTCTGTGCGTTTTTCACTAAACTGAATTATTTGGCTTTGGGCTCTGTGGGCGGGCAGGAACCGAGCTTACCTGGGTTGCGGCGTGGTGAGCCCTGTCTGGACCGCGCGTGAGTGTCCAGGGCGGTAGAGTGGAGGAGAAGGGGGGATGGGGCGTCAGCGGGGCGCTATTTAAACCCGGGCCACCCGAGGGCGGGGCCAGGCGCAGATGGGGTTCCCTCTCCTCCTCCTAGGCCCTGCGCGTGGCTCCGGCTAGATGGTGGTTGGAGCTGGGTCCACTTGGGCGGCCTGGAGCTCTGGGGGCGGGCGCGTACTGAGCTTACCTGGTTCGCGGCATGGTGAGGCCCGGCTGGACCTCGCGTGCGTCCCGGGCGGCGGAGTGGAGGGGAAGGGACAGTTCTAGATTGTTAAGTTGACACCTGTACTTAACTATCACACCAAGTTACATAAGAATTTTTAATTGGTGAACAATAATTTGTTAATATACAATGTCTTTTTGAATAGACCTTTGGTTTCTTGTTTCTTTGGATACTTCAATCAGAGAGTAGCACATTCTTGGATAGCTAATAGTATTTCTAAATTAACATTTCTTATGTTGTATGCCAGTTTTCTAGAATTTATTTTGAAGGACAAAGCTGTGCTTAAATAAAACATTTGCCATTTCTCAAAAGAAATTTACAGACTAGACCTAAATTCTCATTTTAGGAATTACAGGTTTATATAAAGAAAAAAGAGAAGTTTTTAGTGCAGTGATATAAGTGGATAATGGCAGCGTAACCTCTTTTGTCCTGGATCACATAACGTGGGTTGGGCAGCAAAGCTAGACCCCAAGTCTTAAGAGGAAAAGCATTGACAGACCTACTTTCAGAGACAATGGCTCTAACCTAGTACTCATATCGTTGTTAATATTCTTTTCAGCCACTCCTGGTGTCTGTATATTTCATTACCAAATTATCAAGAGTCTAATTAGTTCTTACTGTTTCCCTGTTAATACAGCTCTCAGCACTTTAAAAAATTTTATGCATTTCTTATTTTCTCCTGATAAATGTCTATGAATAGGGCTGTTAGGTCAGAGGATGTAAATCTTCTAAATTATTTCTTTTCAATTAGATTTCTATAAAAAGATTATCTTAGTTTGCTGGTCCTGCCATAACAGCATACCATAGAATGGGTGGATTAGGCAACAAAAATTTGTTTTCCCATAGTTCTGGAGACTGGAAGTCCAAGATAAAGGTGCCAAGATTAGTCTGTGAGGCAGACTTCCACATATGATGTGTGTATGTGTGCATGTGTGAGTTAAAGAATGTTACTCTTTTGATCTCATTTAATCTTAGTGAGCCCCAGAAAGATATCTTTTCTAAATATAGTCACACTAAAGGTTAGGGCTTCAACAGATGAATTTTGGGGAGACAGTTTATCCCATGACCAACAGTAGTAACATTGCCATTCATCATCAGAGAATAAGAGTTCTGTGTCAGGACTGTACCACATCTAAGTATACACACTACACCTATGTTTGCACGCAAGCATAACCACATTATTGCTATGTTTACTTTTGATTTCTTTGATCATTAGTTTCAGTGAAAACACTGTGTGTGTATTTGTGTATGTGCATGTGTACCTGAGTGCACAAACACACATATTACTAAACATGCTAGACAAATGATCTATCACGGAAGTACAGTCTCAGCTTTCAAAACTTAATTTTAAAAAAAATGCTTGGACATTTCTGAGTTTTCTTTTATTTTTGCGAATTTTCTATTCCTACACTTTGATAATTTTTCTCTTCTTGAGTTTGTTCTTAATTACCAGTAAGCTACATTTTCATTTGAGCATTTTGCTGTTTTGTATTTTGTTAGACATTTTTGCTTACACAGAAAAGAATCAAACATTAAAATGTTATTTATCCTTTGGTATTAATTCAGCATTTACCTTAAAACACAGCAAAGCACACAAGGTCAATAATATATGAGCTTCCATATTAACGAATCATATATTTAATGCTCACAATGCATTCATAAAATCTGTTTATAGTTTGGAAGCATTGATTTTCTGGCAGTAAAATATAATAGTGGCAAGGATAATGCAAAAATCTTTTCAGATTTGTTTACACAGAATTAGCAAGTACAGCAGTGTTTCATGAACTGTGTTTCCAAGAGTTTGGATCCCACAAGAGGTCTGGTGAAAGAATTCTGTTGGCTAGGTACCTTTAGTAACTACTACATCTTATATCCCCTGCCCTATGGCTCATAGCGAGCAGCAGGAATTTGAAAGATTAAGAAACCTCATGGTAAAGAAACCTGTTTTAACATTTGCAACCAGTATTTTCAAGACTTATTTAAGACATAGAATGTTCCCTTATTCTTTCATATTCGTGCAATTTATGTATTTTTGAAATATGTATAAATTAATGGAAGTTATAAAGAAATGTGCAGGGAGATGCCATGTACCTGGTTTTCTGCAGTGGTAACAAGTTGTGTAGTTGTAATGTCATATCACAATTTAGAAATTGATTATTAGTATAATTTACAGAGCTTGTATTGAGAATCAGTGGTATAGCCTATGTTGAGGATTTTTAGTATGGTTTACCATTTGTAGATTTGTGGAACCATTACTACTACAGGATTCCATTGTGTTCTCTATATTCACAACCCTTCTCCTAACCTTCCTACTGTCTCTCAACCATTGATCTGTTCTCTATTTGTATAATTCTCTCATTTTAAGAGTATTATATAGTCAGGTGTGGTGGCACATACCTGTAATTCCAGCATGTGTGAGACTGAGGCATGAGGATTGCAATTTTGAGATCATTGTGAGCTACAAGGAATTTCATTTCATCTTAGTCTCCAGAGTGAGACTATTTTTAAAAATCCTGTTATGTAAACTTTAACTTTTTTATTCAACATAAGTCTCTGAAGGTTTATCCTAGCTGTTTTTTGTGTATCAATAGTTTGTTCTTTTTGTTGCTGAGTGATATTCCATGAATGGATGGATAGGCTTGTTTAACCCAATGCTCATTGAATGGCAATTCTTATTTTTGATGGGACCTGTTAATACTCTATATGATTGTTGTTCTAAAGAGTATTAGTTGTGAGGAGACTAGGAATAAAAAGAATACCAGTTTTGGAAATTCTCATCTACAGACATGTTATAGTTAAAAAATTGCCCTCTTTTAAAAGATTATGACTAAGTCATAGGAATTAAGTTTGTTTATTATTTCACTTAGGAATTCCAAAGACGCTGCAACACTCTAATTTCATTGATTGAGAAAGAAAATATGGAAATTGAGGAAAGAGAGAGAGCAGAGAAGAAGAAACGGGGAACTAAAACTCCAATGGTAAAATTTTCAGCATTTTCCTAACTTTTAGGTAGATCCCATTTTTTTTACATAATTCAAATGTCTATATTATGTTTAATGCCATAATGATACCTGTTATCAAACTGGGTTTTATGAAATGCTGATTTGTTTTGGACAGAAAAAAAGCTCACCACAACCATGTTTTCTTTTTACTTGTAGAACGTATGGTTAGGGTCTATCTAGTAAGAGGACTCAGTATCTAAGAAATTCCTTACAAATTTAAGCAGAAGTAGAATGCAAGTAAATGAGTTGAGACTAGGGCACTGTAGGGATAGAAAGGATTAGAGGTGAGATGAAATGGTGCTTACGTTGAAACCACGAGTTCCGAGCTGACCAAATAATTCATTTGTGGAACCCTAAATGCAAATGGGAACATCAAGCAGACAAGAAAGCTTTACTTAGGTAACTGTTGGATAAAAACTTGACTTTAATCCAGGCAGGTTGCTCTGTATAAATATAAAGTATTCTTTAGTATATCATACTATTTGGGTGTGTTAAATAAACTGCCATATTTCATCAACTCTAAGATGCCTTCCATTGTAAGCACAGCATTATTTGCATCAATGAGAAAGAAAAAGATTCCAAGTATCATTTGTTATCAGTTGTATGATGCATCCTGAGAGCAGAGATGCAAAATGTGAAAGAAATGTGTATCATAGAAGATAGAAAATATGGAATGTTCACATCTAAAGTTTTAAAAAATAACACTCATAAATAAAAATTTTCTGAGAAACTTTATTAAATAGTTGTTGAAGATAAAAGTACCTTTATAAGCCATGTGTAAGTAGATACTTGATGACTATTTTTGATGGATATTTTATGTCTTTTCATAAAAGAAACATCTTTAAAAATTTTACATTGAGTATATAGTTTGTTGAGCTATATGAGAACATTAACTGTGAGTGTAATGTTAAAGTGCATATTCATGTTAAAAATTTTTAATGTATTTACATCCTAGATTTAACATTGTTGGGCCATTTAAAATGTGCATATTGGAGCAGAACATTAAATCTGTTTCCATTTTAGTCACAGAAAAGAAAAGCAGAGTCAGCCACTGAAAGCTCTGGAAAGAAGGATGTCAAGAAGGTGAAATCCTAAAGCCTAGAAATAAAGTTTTAAATGGGAAACTGCTATTTTCTTGTTCCCATGTTCAGATGCTAATTGCCAGTTCCAGTGTATTCATGGTACTCTAAGAAAAAAAACTCTTTGGTTTTGATTTCTTGCATATTTTATATATTTTACAATGCTTTCTACCTGAAATGTGTAGCATTCTATTTTCTGCATTCTAGTATTTTGTGTACTGTACTTTGTGCATTTCATGTCTTTATTGTATTCCTCTCAGTCCTTGTTTTTTTGAAGCTTGTGCTGAGGTTTTAGCTTTTCTATCTTTTATATGCCGCTGCTTTGAAAGAGAACCTAGATTCTATAGCTGTATTATTGTTGTTTCATACTTTAAATTTATATGGCTGTGGAAAATGAATTAAAATGATTTGAGGAGAAAGACTATTTCACTTCTTTGTTGCTTTCTTTTCTATAGAGTCTGGGCTTGTATGTGTTGCTGCATACTGTGATTAGCATAATAATTGTTTCTTTGAGGTCATCTAAATAATTTTTTTCCTAAAGAAATGAAGGGTGAGAAAAGAACTATTAAAAAAACTCAATATTTGATACTGTGTTTGCTGTCAGTATGCATTACATTTAAATTATTCTAAATATTCAAGTGGGAAAATATAATAAAGAAATGCCTATAAGAAATTTAATTATTTCCTGTTTTTTTGTGCAGTAGAAAGCAATTGTGTTTATTGTATTATATTGCTCACTTCTATGTATTTAGTTGAAAACTTAAACTTTGCTTACTGACTTGTGCATGATCTTCCGCCCCACAGAGCCAATTCAGAGGAATTTGGGTGTAGCATGTAGATTTATTAAGTAAATTGAGATGATGAAATAAAAACTATGCATTATAGAAGAAAAGAAGCTGTATTCATTAGGAATACAGTTATGCTCAGATAACATCCTCAGAGTGTAGAGGTTGAACACCAAGACTTCATTTCTTGCTTACACTGCATATCCCATGCAGGTCAGACGAATGGGATGGGGTGTCTGTCTGTTCCACACAGTCACTCAAGACTCCAGGTTGAATGAGCTTCTATTGATTTGATTTGTGCCATCCAGATATGTGGCATTTATGGCTGCCACTATAGGAGAAGAGTAAGAGGCTGTAGAAGTTCACATAGGCTCTTTATTGCTTCAGCCCAGAAATGACACATGACACTATCACATAGGTTGCATTGTTCTAAACTAACCACATGATCCTGTGTGCTTGCAAGAGAATTGGTAATGTATAGAAATAAATGGAATGCCTCATATTAGCTGCCTTCACTAACTTGTGCTTTAGCTCCAGAGCTTTTAAGTCTCAAATCAAAGTTTGGAATTTTCTACTCCATTGAGATGAAAGGCCACCATCAGTCATGTAAACTGGAGGAAATTATACTCGACAAGAGTTTTACTGATACTCCGACATTCTTTGCTCTAGAAGAGCCTTTCTCTTCCCTGGGGACATGAACATGCAGGGTGGGAGCATGTACAGTTAGGGTCATGGAAGATTTTCATGGAACTTTCACAGTTTTTACTACCTGTTTTTTCCCTGATAATCCAAACTGGTGAGTGATTGAGCTGCATTTGACTGTCAACCTTAAGGAGGAAAATCTGCAGGTAAGTTCTTTTTGTCTTCCTGGTGCTGCTGAATCCACATCATAACTCTTATGGGTCTTTCTTGGAACAAAGGGATGTGAAATCAACTATCATGTCTCTCAATGAATGTTTGAGATGTGTTCCTGAGAAATTTGTGAAATCGTTTTATGCACAAGTTAAAAACCATACTATAACTTGGAGAAAATTTTACTTTCATCTTATTTCTCATATTTAGTGATATTTTCACTGTTGAAATTAGCCTTTTATAAATATCTACCTATACACTGAGCACCAGATCATATTATGGTCCAAATAGTATGATGTTGGAGATGCAAAATGCCCTGTATGAAACTCTCTAACCATCAAATTTTCATAGAGAAGTTAAAATTTCATAGAAAGTTTAAATGTACCAATAAGGAAAGTTCAATTTAAGTGAAAGGCTCAGACCTGTGAGATAGTATACCCCCAAACCTGGCTGCCATATTGTGGAGAGAAAACAGTTCACCATATTAGCTGCTGACAGGCCAGAAGAAACACATGAGAGTACCACTTACATTAGGTCTTACAAGAGCATACTGACCCTACCCTTTACCTGCCAGCCACAGTGGTCTAGTTGATTGTACCAGAATCAGTCTCAAACTGATTCCTTGTTTGGATAGTGTGCAGGGATATAAGCAGGTACAGGAATAGGGACACCAAGGGATCCTTTTTACCTGTGTTGCAATGTGATTGGATCTTGCCTGACCTGCACAATGGCTGACATGTCAACAACCCCCCCCCCCAAGTCTAGAATGGATCACAGGGGAGAAGGCTTCAGGTAGTAGGATCATTAGAGACAAGGGGTTAAACAGTCATAATAGAATTCCCATACTAGTGAGCAGCCCAAGAAGGGGCCCCAAGCTATGCCACTGAGTCCTGAACCCTCACTAGTGTAGACAACTCAGAGGGAAATTCAGCGCCCACATAAACAGATGCTCTGGAGGATGGGAGGGAGAAAGCAGGAAGCACCAAGAGGAGGAGGGAAGGAAAAGGAGTGGAGGGAGTGGGAATGGGGGAGGGTGCAATGGAGGACAACATGGGAGAAGGGAAGGGGAGGGAGAAGGAAGGGGAGGGAGGAGAAGGGAAGGGGGAGGGAGAAGGGAAGGGGAGGAGAGGGAAGGGGAGGGAGAAGGGAATGGGGGAGAGGGAAGGACGGAGGAGGGGAGAAGGGAAGGGGAGGGAGAAGGGGAAGGGGAGGGGAGAAGGGAAGGGGAGGAGGAGAAGGGAAGGGGAGGGAGAAGGGAAGGGGAGGGAGAAGGGAAGGGGAGGGAGAAGGGAAGGGGAGGGAGAAGGGAAGGGAGAAGTGGGATACCTACTGAGGTTGTATAATTAGGCAAAAATGTAATAAAGATGTAATTAAAAATTTCTAAGTGTCGATGATAATAAAAACATAAAGGACTTGGAAAATTAAAAAAAAAAGAACCTGTGTTGAGTCTCCCTCAACCACCCCACGGCATCCCTTACAATATGTTTACTTGATCTATTAAATTCTCAAGCTTTAATTTCCCTACAGTCAAATGAAGGTGACATGTCATTAAGCTCTCCTTGTCACCATCAGTATCTCACATTTTGGTGTAATTCTTCATTCTCCCATGGCTCCTGTACACAGGAAAGTTGGATACTTGCCTGTTCATAGAATTCCTCCATGAAAAACTGTGTATTGGAGTCTGTCTTTTGATTGAGACCTTCCCAAGTTCAGACAAGTTATTGAATAGAATGTTAGCAACTATGTTATTGTTCCATGTTTGGTTTCAAAAGCTTCCATTGGACTGTTTATCCACGGTAACCAAAATAAAATTGTTTTTCCAATTACTGGTAAAGGTTTCTCCTGGTGGCCTACTGACCCTCCTCTTAGCAGTAATTAAGTTTTCCGGGCCAGAGTCCCAGTCCATGATTAATGCTGACAAAGCATCTTTCTCTTCAGGTGTTTTTACTAGCTCCTGAAATCTCAAGTTGTTGATATATTGCAAACTTCTACAAATATTTCATTACATGTCTTCTTTACTCAGGCTGCCTATGCTACTCTCCCTAGTGGAAAAGGGGATAAGATTTTGTTGTGGTTCAAATATAGGTAGCTATCATTGTTTTTTATGTCCTGTATTCCTTATGGTTTCTGGGTGTGCCAACTGATTTGTAAATACAAGTGTTCTTTGAGGGCTGCTTTAGGGGCATGAAAGACATCTCTATTTGCTGATTGATAAGCCATAAGAACTGGAGGTTAGAACTTCAAGGAGTGACTCAACCAAAAACTGATTTGAATTGGCATGGAAGTACTCCAGCTTTCTTACCCCTCATAAGGTAAACACATGGTTTGTGTGTTTCCCCAGAGTTTATCCATCACTAACTCCAGTTACCTACAGAAGCAGCTATTTGATAACACAGTCTTTCTGCTTTCCTGTATCAGTTTGCTACTATACAGTGGGTAGTTTTCTCCGGTCAACTTTCTCTCCTCCCTTTTCCTCTAACTTACATCTTCCCCTTTCCTTCTTAATCCCTCTCCCCCTTCTCTCTCCCTATTCCTCTTTACTTCTCTCTGTCTCTTCCTTCTTTCATTGTTCCTTCATTTTTCCTCCCTCCCTCCCTCCCTCCCTCCCTCCCTCCCTCCCTCCCTCCTTCTCTCTCCCTCCCTCCCTCTGTCTCCTCCCTGTCTTCCTCTCTTCTTTACTAGGTCTTGCTATGAAGCCCAGACTGACCTTCAGCTTTAACTCCTACTGCTTCACTATACTCAATGTGCTTCAGTTACCCACCAAGTGCGTCACCACAACTGGCTCTGAGGTCAGTTCCTAGATAAAATTACTGGCATCAGAAGCTTTGCTTTAGGATCTCCTTCCGAGGACTTAAAGTAAGAATCTTGCATTTATAGTGTTTCTTAGCTCTTGGTTAATTCAGAATTAAAAATATCAGATATGTTTAAGGAAAGTAATGATAGGATAATATCGTTGATCTGTTCTTACAAGATCTGTCTTTCTGTGGAAAGTTAGTAGGTTGTACAACTGGATCAGGATATTCTGTACTGGTTTAATGTATTGATCCTGATTCTCTCCATTAACAAAAAAGTTCCCATATCACCAATAGATATTGTATTTGAAATTGTGAGGCAGAGGCTACAAGATTCCCAAGGGTTTGGTAAAGCCAAAGTTGGTATTCAAGCTGCTGTCTCTAAGTGTTCTCTGTGCCAGCTGGTTCCCCTTCCATATACCAGAGTTTCATTTAGGTAGCTGAACAGACATTGGGTTTTCTTATTGTGCTATGAAATATTACAGTACATTTTAATATATTATGGCATGTTATAGAATTCTAGTGATAATCTAACTTTTTTAACCTGTTGGTCATTTTTCCCTTTACTTTTCTGCTGGGAAAAATTCACCTAGGCCCCTCTAGTCAGATTCAAGCTGTATTTTTAAATTTGTTTTCAGCTCTATTTTCTGTATTTCCCTGAGACTTATCTTCTGGATTTCTGGTTTTCTTTCTATGATACAGCTGTTAGAATTAATTAAAATGTTGGATTACCAAATTATGAGGAGTTTTATTGAGGGTTTCCTCACATCTGCAGTATGTTGATGGTCAGTACTATTCCTTTCCAACAGTTTACTTCTGATCATGAATATAATTACTAATTGGTGTGTCTTCTTCAGTGGAGACAAAGTGGAGAGAAAGTCTGTTTGCTATATCCGGGGGAAAAAACATCTTTGTAAAAGGCTCAGTTTTACTAGAATATTTGGTATATGACCAGTCATCATCATCAGTAGTATTGGTAACTCATTTAGCCACAACCTGAAATTAACTGTAGGTCTCCAATTATGGTTTTTGTAGTGACCATTTCGTTTTCTATTGGCAATCAGTCTTGCTAGAATATGACCATTAGGCCCTAGTTTACAAAGATTTCTATGGCATTCTATCTGGTGTTTCTCAGCATGTTCTAGCTCTGTGGTTTAGAGTTGAGTAGATGGCCTCCTTTGAATACAATTATATTGGGAAACTGAATGTATCTTTGTGGATATATCCCCCATTCCTCCTTATTTGTTTATTCTGCTCAAAGATCCAAACTTTTTTTTCCCTTCACTTTTTAATTGTTTCCTGCTTGCCTCTCATTGCTCCTAAAACTATAACCATATCCAGGACAAGAATTTTTGTTCATTAACCATTTCCTTCAGTCACTGTTAATTAAGAGTTTTTAAGTCAGTCTGGGTCAACCTAATTATCAAGGTGAAGGTATTCTGGATCTAGTCATTACTTTATGTATTTTCAACTTTCAATTTTTATTCTTTCATTCAGTTTTGCTCTCCATTTCACTCTAGGAATAATCTCCTTTTTCTGAATAATAAATGCCTTAGACCATTTTGTTAATGAATCCTCTGTACCTGCCTACAATGGTTGTACCTATATTCTGAAGTAGCTGGAATCTGTAACCACAAATACACATTTGGTCTAGATTCCTGGTTATAAAGTAGCTAAAAGAAGTGTGTTATCTCCTAGTTAGTCCTTGTGATTCATAAAGAGTTGTTAGGGATTCAGGAGAATTTACAAAAATCTCATAACAGCAATTTTATATCACGATCATTTTTTCTTTATCTCTGATCACATCTTAAAATGAGTAATGCAATGAATTTATATCATCTTCATCCCTTATTATCTGATCCCATTTTCCTCCTATTCCAGCTGCAACCCATCTTCCCAAGATGTGTCCCTCCTATCTTTATGTGTGAGGCCCATTGAGTATCATCTGGGTTACCTATACTGGCATGTTCCTGAGCATTTGTTAGAGAATGGATGAAATATTGAGGAAAAGTAGCTGTCCTCCTCCTAATCTAGCACTAACCATCAGTAGTCTCTTAGAGAGGTGTGGAGCCTCTTGACATTTTTCTCTTTCCATGGTGAAAGGTTGATAGGTGAAATCTTATGTAGGTCATGGAGAGGTTAGCAGAGTTGCTGTGAGTTCATGGCTGCAGCAGCACTGTGAGGTGGGTAGACCTTTGTAGTTTGTGGATTGTTTTGTAGTTTTTGTTTAATCAATGAAAACTATGCATCTATGCATGAATATTTGAATGGCAAATCTGTTCTCTATAGTAATTTCTCACAGTGCTGGCAGGTGCTATGATATAGTATTCTGCACTCTGTAAGCCTTATGGACCTGGAACTAGTAATTGTGTTTCAGGAAGGCATTTGGATTTCCTATGCTGAAGGAAAACACTTTTTGAGTCTTATTCAGAATTGTGAACAACAGCTATGTTTACTTTGGCTTCATTTTAGTTAGGCTGTATCAGATGTTGTTGTATAACAAGCCACCCTGAAGCTTAGTGGTTCAAAACAAGTGTTTGTTTAACATGCAGTTGTGTTGGTTTGGCATGTAGGGTTGAATTCAGTATCTCATATAGCTCATCTGCTTTGAGTATGTCAAATCCCTATATATGCCTCCAAATAATTGCCCAGAACTTGAAAAAGAGTATTAAATTAGACTCCCCAGTGAAGTTGAATGATATGAATCAAATTCCTTCATTCTGAGTGGAAGAAAGGGTAAAATGCAGAACAAACATGTTCCTGGGGTCAAAATGTCAGGGTCAGAAATAGATTAGCCTAAAATATCCTGTGTTGTCTGGGAATACCCTGAGGTCTATCATATTTCCTGAGGTTTAGTGATGGCCATGCTTCTTATTCTCTTCCTCCTCTTTCTCTTCCTCCCCCTCTTACCACCATCACCAGGCCAGCACTCAGGTAAGCCTTTCTGTCCAGCTGTTTATTTCAGAACAAATTTTTGTACTTTCCTGTAGTTGTCAACACTGATGTTGTCAAGGTCTGTGATCCCTGGATGGTCACTTCTTACCCCAGGGTACCTTTGTGTAAACTTCGACTCTTAATTCTAGCTGCAACAGTGCTTAAAATTTTGAATGTGAGCATCATATAAGTACAAATCATCTTTGAGATAAAGATGCCTGTAGGTGAGTGGCTCCACTGGCTTGTCTATAGCCAGGGCAGTGGGTATACTATATGACTAAAAGTTAAGATAATGTGCTATAAAATGTCATCATGAACATCGGGCTACAGGCAAGTGCACAGGCTTAGCAGACCATGTTGACATTTTCCTATATCCTGTTTTTTGCCCATTAGTGCACAGAGTGGTCTCTGCCTAAAGCAAGTTAGCCATTTTACAAACATCCATCCCTTCTTCTAGTAGAAAGACAGTCCAGATTTATTGGGGACCAATGTCCAAGGAACTCACTAAAAGCTATCTGTCAGACTCTGTTTATAATCTTTATGTGGTATCTTCAAATCTTCATTTTCTGGACTTGATCATGGTTGTTCCTGAGAGTATATATTGAATCCTGAAGCAATGTTGCATCCTGAGTGCTTGGCAATGTTGAAGTATCTATTGGAGGCCTTGAGCATAAATGTATTGCAGAAAAATGGCTTTATTTATCAGCATTTCTGAGAAACTAGAGAATCTGCCTTTGGAAGTATTGCCTCTGAGATGCCTCAAGGGCAGGCAGCAGTCTACTGCTGGGTAATTTCCTGGCAAGAGAGCTTATAGAATTGATTCTCAAAGTTGAACTTTGATCAGAACCACCTGGATGGTCTCTTAAAGCACAGACTGCTGAACTCTACCCTGAGCTTTTCCAAGTCAGCGTGAATTTGCATTTGTTACAAGTTTCCAGTTGTTGATGTTGGTTCAGAAAGTATATTTTGAAAACTGCTATTCTTCCCTTCCGGCTTGAATCACGTGACCAAGTAGGTCTGGGCTTTGTTGTACCATCAGTAGGTTCAATCTAAGGAAGTTCTCTGGGTTGTTTGAGAATTGTATTTCTGGGAGCCCTTCATTTTGTAAATGTCAAATCCTGTGTCATCATTCCTGATGGCCATCACTGCTTGTGGGCTGGTTGGAATGACCACAGTTGCTTTTGGGATTAATTACTGTCCCATTGGATTGAATCTCAACTTCTATCATTCCCTATGTATTCACTGATATCTTTGTCAACACCTCTCTCATTCTTAGTTCCTGCTAGAAATTGACCAACTACCATATATATCTATCTTCTCATGCTTCCTAACACAAAGACAGGAAATGTGATCAGGTTATCTTTTTTTTGTGCCAGCCATCAAGGTTTGATGTCTTATTGTGAGTTTATCCTCAGACATGACTGGTTGTAACTAGTAAAGGCATACTCATATATGATGAAATATGGCAACCTGGTAGGAGCTAAGAGTTTCAGTTTTGGGACAGATGGCTTGTTATTTTTCACACAGTGATGGATATTTTAACACTGCATATTAACTAATAGGGTTGATTTTTTTTCCAGATTGAATCCAAGTTAATGGTGATTTAAGGAATACATAGCATTTAGTATACAGTATTACATATAACATAAATTCAAATATATATTAACAATTATTTGATAACCAGCTGAGCTAGGTCCCAGGTGACTTGATTCTTTTCTGAAACTCTCAAGAGCTTTTGGCTATCCAGCAATTATAGGTCAGCTTGCAATATATTTATGTGTGTGTGTGTATATATATATATTTGTGTGTGTGTGTGTGTGTGTGTGTGTGTTTATATGTGTAGCAGAGAGCACTGTGTGTACCTGTGGAGGACCAAGGGTGACTTTGCAATCATCCTGGATTGCTTCTACCTCCTTTTTCTTTTGCTTTGGGAATTCTCAGGCTCTGCCTATCAGAGTTGAAAGCCTGCTGCCTTTTCTGCCTGGAGTGGTTACATGGGACCTGGGATCTAAACTCAGGACCTTCTGCTTGTGAGGCAGAATCTTAATCCTTTTTTTTTAAATACATTTTTTATTATTATTTCAGCTCATACAAACTTAATGGGTACACCAGTTCCCTCCCTCCCTCCTCCTCCCCCCGTACCCCCTGCTCCTCATCCCCACCCCCCTCCCTTCCCATCCCCCAGTGCCTCCCGCCCCAATTCCCAGAGAGTCCTTTCTTGTGCATGCCTGATTTTCCTCTGGGCCCTCCTTTCCGATGACGTACAAGGACCCAGTGGCGTTTCCCTAAACACTTTCCCGTGTTCCCCTTAGGTATAGGAACACTGCTGTGGCTGCCAATCCCTTGCCTCCAAACATCGTGGTGCCTTTAGCAGATGCTGGACTTTGTGGGGTCAACAGTGTGTTGGACAATGCGCAGGGCCTGTAAGGCCCAATTATGATTGCTTCAGCCCTAACTTGTATGGAGTATCTTACATATCATTGCTCCTACCATCCTTTTGCTCTTACACTCTTACCGTCCCCTCTTCCGCAAATTTCCCTGAGCTTCAGGATGGGGAGAGATTAAGCTGGCCTAGTTCTAGGTGGTTGATATAGAGTCTCTGAAGTTCTGGATTGTGGTTTGTTGATTTTCTTTTGCAGTTTTGCTGCTCCTGCAATGCCCTTCACTCCATCCTGATGGGCATTGTATGTTACCCCCTGGCCAGAGACAAAAAGCTGTTAAACTAGAGTCTTGTGATAAAAGCACATTCAAAGGTAGATGTAATAAAAGTGGGAAACCACAGTGAGGGAGGGGTCTATCAACAATTTGCACAACGGTTACTTTTTATCTGCCAGACTATATGCCCTCCTCTTCTGGTGAGATCATACCCCCTCAGTAGTAAATGATCAGGAACGAAAGTCTGTGAACTTAATCATATGTCTCATTACTTATTTGAGTCCTTGATGGAGGCCTATTTTCTCTGCTGTAACATGGTCCCTTCTCTCCTTGTTTCTGGTGTGGCCCTCCTATCCCATCCCTCCTGTTCATAATCCTTGCAATTACTGTCTCTAGGTGGGCTGGGTGGGTTTGGTACTAGGAGCCACCTATTAGGGAGTACATACAGCGCTTAATTTTCTGGGTCTGGGATACTTCACTTAATATAATTGTTTCTAATGACATCCATTTCCCGGCAAATTCCAGGAAATCATCATTTTTGATGGCTGAGTAGTACTCCATTGTATAGATGTACCACAGTTTCCTTATCCACTCGTCAACTGTTGGACATTTGGGTTGATTCCATGACTTTGCTATTGTAAACAGTGCTGCTATGAACATGGTCGTGCTTGTGCTATCGAGGTGAACCTCTGCTGCATGGGGGGTTATTCCCAAAAGTGGAATAGCAGGGTCATATGGCATTTCAATCTTTAATTTCTTTAAGAATCTCCAGACGGCTCGCCAGAGTGGCTGTATGAGCCTGCATTCCCACCAGCAATGTAGGAGAGTTCCCCGCTCTCCACATCCTCTCCAGCATTTGTTGTTGTTTGTATTGTGGATTTCTGCCATCCTGACTGGGGCATCATCTCAGTCTCATGATATCACCTCAGGGAAGTTTTGATTTGCATTTCCCTGATGGCTAAGGAAGTGGAGCATTTTTTCAGATATTTGTTAGATATTTTAATTTCATCCCTGGTAAAGTTTCTTTTAAGTTCCAGGGACCATTTTTTAATTGGGCCATTGGTTTCCTTGGTGTTTAGTTTTCTAAGTTCTTTGTGCACTCTGGACAGCAGAGTTCTATCAGATGTGTGGTTAGTGATGATTTTCTCCCATTCTGTGGGTTGCCTTTGTGCTCATGTTACAATCTCTTTATCTGAACAGAAGCTCTTTAATTTCACAAGATCCCAACTGTTGAGAGTTGGTAGCAGTGACTGTGCCATTGGATGTCTGTTTAGGAACTGTTGGCCTAGCCCAATCAGCTCGAGGGAGTTCCCTATCCTTTCAACTATAGTCTCTGGCCTGATATCAAGGTCCTTGATCCATTTGGAATTAAGTCTTGTACATGGTGACAAGTACGGGTCCAGCTTTAATCTTCTGCATGTGGAGATCCAGTTTTGCCAGCACCATTTGTTGAAGATGCTGTTCTTTTTCCATTGGATTCTTTGGACCCCTTTGTCAAAGACCAAATGGCTGTAATTTTGTGGGCTTATATCTGGGTCTTCAATCCTTATCCATTGATCTGTGTGTCTATTTTGGAGCCAGTACCAGGCTGTCTTTATAACTGTGGATTTGTAGTGTCGACTTAGATTTGGTATGGTAATACCTCCAGCAGTGTTTTTTTTTACTCAGGATTGTCTTTGCTATCCTGGGTCTTTTGTGCCTCCATATGAACTTTTAGATTATTTGGTCAACTTCTTTGAAGAATTGCTTTGGGATTTTGATTGGTATAGCATTGAATCTGTATATTGCCTTTGGTAGGATGGTCATTTTTACGATGTTGATTCTACCAATCCAGGAACAAGGGAGGTCTTTCCACCTTCTGGTGTCTTCTGCTATTTCTTTCTTTAGGGTTTTAAAGTTTTCGTTGTAAAGGTCTTTTACCTCCTTGGTTAGGTTTATGCCAAAGTATTTCATTTTTTTAGGGGCTATAGTAAATGGGATTGTTTCTCTCAAGGCTTTTTCACTTCTTTCATTTTGGGCATATAGGAAGGCCTCTGATTTTTGCACATTTATTTTGTAACCTGCCACCCTGCTGAACTTCTCAATTAGTTCCAGAAGCTTCCTGGTGGAGTTTTTGGGATCACTCAGGTATAAGATCATGTCATCTGCAAATAGAGATAGTTTGACTTCTTCCTTGCCGATTTGAATCCCTCTTATGTCCCTTTCTTGTCTTATGGCTTCAGCTAAGACTTCAAGTACAATATTGAATAGAAGTGGTGAGAGTGGATAGCCTTGTCTAGTTCCTGATCGAAGTGGGAATGCTTCCAATTGTTCCCCATTGAGTATAATCCTTGCTGTGGTCTTGTTGTATACAGCTTTTATTATATTGATAAAGGTTCCTTCCATTCCTACTGTCTCTAGCGTTTTGATCATAAAAGGTTGTTGGATCTTGTGAAAAGCTTTTTCTGCATCTATTGAGAGTATCATGTGGTCTTGGACTTTGGACTGGTTTACATGATGAATTACATTTATTGATTTTCGTATGTTGAACCAACCTTGTGTGCCAGGGATGAAGCCTACTTGTTCCCCATGAATGATCTTTGTAATATGTTTTTGAATCCAATTCGCTAAGACTTTGTTCAGAATCTTTGTGTCTGTGTTCATCAGAGAGATCGGCCTATAGTTTTCTTTTTTAAGTGAATCTTTATTAGGTTTTGGGATTAAGACAATATTAGCTTCATAGAAGGAATTTGGTAGTGTTCCTTCCTTTGCTATTTGATGGAACAGTTTAAGGAGTATTGGTGTTATTAACTCCTTAAATGTCTGGTAGAACTCTGGCTGAATCCATCTGCTCTAGGACATTTTTTGGTGGGAAGATTTGAGATTACTTCTTCAATTTCCTTATATGTTATAGGACTATTTAAATAATTCACAACTTCCTGATTCAATTTAGGTAAGTTGTGTTTACTTAGAAATTCATCCATCTCTTTTATGTTGTCAAACTTCACAGAGGATAAATTTTTGAAATATGCTGTAATAGTTCTCTGGATTTCTTGTGTATCAGTAGTGATAACTCCATGTTCATTTCTGATTTTGTTAATTTGGGTTTTCTCTCTCCTGCTTTTGGTTAATTTAGCTAGGGGTGTATCAATCTTATTGATTCTTTTAAAGAACCAGCTTTTTGACTGGTTGATTTTTTCTATCATTTTCTTAATCTTGATTTCAGATATTTCTCCCCTTATTTTGCTAATCTCCTCTCTTCTACTACTTTTGGGATCAGATTGCTCTAGTTTCTCTAAAGCTTTAAGCTGCATTGTTAAGTTGTTTATTTCTGATGTTTCCATTTTTTTGATGGAGGCATTAAGAGCTATGAACTTAACTCTTAGAACAGCTTTCATTGTGTCCCAGAGATTTTGGTAAGTTGTATTTTCATTATTGTTCGCTTTCAGGAAATCTTGAATTTCCTTTTTAATTTCTTCCTGAATCCAGTTCTCATTCAGCATCATAGTGTTAAGTTTCCAGGA
Organism: Typhlomys cinereus; assembly: GCA_023101885.1. NCBI lineage: Eukaryota > Metazoa > Chordata > Mammalia > Rodentia > Platacanthomyidae > Typhlomys > Typhlomys cinereus. Next base: position 19,481,469 of record JALPQD010000003.1, read on the forward strand.
GTTAGTGTATTTTCTCTTGTTTGTTGTGTTGTGGATGTCCAGCTTTAGGCCATGGTGGTCTGAGAGAGCACAGGTTAGAATTTCAACTTTTTTGTACATGTGTAGATTCGTTTTGTGGCCCAGTATGTGATCTATTTTGGAGAAAGTTCCGTGTGCTGCTGAGAAAAATGTGTATTCTTTGGTGCGTGGGTGAAAAGTTAGATAGAGATCGTTAAGGTCCATTTCTTTCAGGGTTTGATTAAGGTCCAAAGTGTCTCTATTAAGCTTTTGACCTGTTGATCTATGCCATGTTGAGAGGGCGGTGTTGAAGTCCCCAAGAATTATCGTTTGAGGGTTGATTTCTTGCTTTAGACGCTGTAGGGTTTTCTTAATGAATGTGGAGGGGCCCGTATTGGGTGCATATATGTTCAGTATTGTGAAGTCTTCCTGGTGAATTGTACCTGTGACTAAAATGTAGTATCCATCCGTGTCTCTTATAATTTTCTTTGGTTTGAAATCCACTTTGTCTGATAGCATAATGGCTACCCCTGCCTGTTTTCTGCTTCCATTAGCTTGTAGAATTGTTGACCAGCCTTTTATTTTTAGAGCGTGCCTATCTTTTGTGGTGAGATGGGTTTCCTGCAGGCAACAGATTGATGGATTGTGATTTTTCATCCAAGTTTGTAATCTGTGTCTCTTAATTGGTGAGTTAATTCCATTAACATTTAGTGTTATAATGGTGAAACTATTTTTGATTCCAGGCATTTATTATGTTTAGTAGTTTTTATAAGTATATTGTTTCGCTTTTAGTGGTGTTATACTTGCCTTCTGTTCTCCTGGATATGCCTGTTTTTTTCTTCACGCTTGAGTATCATTTCTAGCATTTTTTGAAGGCCTGGTTTGGTGGACATGTATCCCTTCAAGTTGTCTTTGTGCTGGAAGATTTTTCTTTCTCCCTCGATCATGACTGATAGTTTTGCAGGGTAAATCAGCCTGGGTTGACATTTTTGCTCATTCAATACTTGATGTATGTCTCTCCAAGCTCTTCTTGCTTTTAGTGTTTCCATTGAGAAGTCATTTGTTATTTTAATGGGTTTACCTTTAAGAGTGACTTGTTTTTTCTCCCTTGAAGCTCTCAGCACCTGTTCTTTATCTTGAATGTGGAGTGTTTTGACTATTATTTGCCGTGGCGAGCTTCTGTTTTGGTCATATCTGTTTGGGGTGCGGAATGCCTCTTGTATATGGATGGGCCTCTCTTTTTTTAGATGAGGAAAGTTTTCCTCGATGATCATTTGAAAAATTTCTTCAGGGGTGGTATTTTGAGATTCTTGCTCTGGTATTCCATGAATACGCATTTTGGTCTTCTTCAGGGTGTCCCATATCTCCTGGATATTTCTCTCAAGCATCTTTTTGGCTTTAACAATCTCTTCCATTGAGCTGCTTAATACTCCCACTTTATCTTCAACATCTGAAATTCTGTTTTCTGCTTAGATAGTTCTGCTGATAAGACTCTCTGTGGAGTTCTGGGTTGAAGATAACTTGTCTTTTAGCTCAGTTTTAAACTCTGCTTGAGTCTGCTTTAACTGCTCTATGCCAGTTCTTGATTCTTGCACTGTTTTTCTCAACTCCTCCATGTGTCTGTTGTGTTCCTCCTCAAAGCGATTGATTCGATTATTTAATTCCTCCCAGATTTCCTCTTATAGTATTGAACATGGTAATGATCATATTTTGAAGGTCGTTATCCTGGGTCAGGCTTTCTTGGCCATTTTCCATGGGTTTGTTCTGGTTGGAGTCTAACATTATGGGATTAATTCCTTCAGTGGGAGTATTTGTTTACATGAGTGTTGTTTCTCGTGGATTTGCACTTAGACTTTGGCATTGTTGGTTTAACTCTTAAGATCTTTCAGTTTCTGTGCGTTTTTCACTAAGCTGAATTATTTGGCCTGGGGCTCTGGGGGTGGGCGGGGACCGATCTTACCTGGGTTGCAGGGAGGTGAGGCTGCGAGCATGTGTCCTGGGTGGCAGAATGGAGGGGAAGGGGGGATGGGGCTTCGGCGGGGCGCTATTTAAACCCGGGCCTCCCGAGGGTGGGGCCGGGCGCAGAGGGGGTGCCCTTTCCTCCTCCCAGGCCCTGCGCGAGCGAGCGGCTCCGGCTGGATGGCGGGGGGGGGGGGGAGCTTGGTCCACTCGGGCGGCCTGGGGTTCTGGGAGCGGGTGGGGACCGATCTTACCTGGGTCGTGGCGTGGTGAGGCCTGGCTGGACAGTGTGCGCGTGTCCAGGGCGGCGGAGTGGAGGGGAAGGGCCAGAATCTTAATCCTTGAGCCATCACTCCAGCCCATTTCAGCTTGTGCTTTAAGTGTTTGTTTCAGGATTGAGGTTCACCTCCATTTTGATCTGGTGATGTCTGTGTTGTTACTGATTATTAAGGTTTTAATGCCACACACAGACTTAAAGAAAGGATCCTAAATTTCCAGTAAAAAGGTACTTGTTTAATATAATATATTCTATGTATCAGTGCAGCGAGAAACAGATGTGTTTCATGGTTAGATTTTTCTCTAAAGTATCTTCAAAATTTCTTTCTATTTTGAAAATTTCAAGCATGTATCATTTGTTTTTGTTGAAACAAGGCAGAATGATGAGTTAAAAGTTATAGTTTTTACTTAAGTTCATTATCTTTTGTCAGAAAAATAAATTTTTGCACCAGATCAGAATGATTAGATTGCCTGCAGGTTAATATAACCTTCTGGAAAGACTGACCTAAAGAAAAAATCCAAATCTTCTTTTCTTTATAGAGAACTATTTTATTCTAGAAACAAATTTATTAAGATGTCCTACAGAGCTGTAATAGAAAACAACATCAAAGGAAATCAAACATTGTTGAATATTTTTATTCCTCCTAGGGATTTGACATGATGAGCAGTGTCTGTTCACAGCACAATATAATGATGGATCGAAGGATTTGGTAAATAACAGGGTCCATAAATGAACATATATAATGATTCATGGGGAGCATATAATGCTTTGAAACAGGGTAGAATTTATCAATCAATAGTTAAGTATATAGGACCTAACATATTTCACAGTCCATCATTATGTTACATATGTTTTCCAGTAGTTGAAGTATATTTGCTGAAAGAAGCTGCCTTATATAGCACAAATTTAATGAATGAAGACTTCAGCAAATGCTAAGGTAGCCAAGAGCATCATTCAATGATTGTCTGCCATTGCTAAACGTTTCAACTCATGAACTAGTAAAAATGTACTGCTCAGACTTTTTAAAATAGAAAGCTTGTATATAAAATGTTACAAGTGCTTTTTGTATGTGTGTGTACAACACATTACCGTAGAGTGAGTGTGAAACTGATTATTCCTCTTTTGGGAGGTGAAGTAAACTAATGAATAAGCATATATTGTACAAGATGCCCAGAAAGTTCTGACAGTCTGCTTAAGCTTCAGAGACAATGCATCAAGATATAAAAAGCATTCAGATTTTCAAAATATGACTTATCTGGTACCTACTTTTTCATTTGGCTAGCATGCCATGTTGACACATAAGCTTATTTCTCAGCATTCTTTTTCCCATCTGCAATGTGGGCATGATATGCTAAAGACTGACATTGAATTCATATTTACAACAGGGGGAGAACATGTGCTTTTAGCTGAGTTTTATTCTCTTTGGGTTGTTGTTCACTCTGACAGCTGCTTGTGACATCCTAGTTTTGAAACATTTTTACTGTTACTACTAAGAAGACTTAATGAGCAAGATTGTTAAGGAGATATTATGTGTCATCCTAATATATAAATGCTACTTGCTAAATATAGTTTTTATTTATGTCATTTTCTTATGTAGAACTTAAAATGTATCTTTCAAATGATATAAAAGGAGAGAAAAATTTCTGACAAATTTATATATGATGTTACTAAGTTAACAAAATTGTGCAGTGTTTCTAATCATTTGAAATTGTGGTATGACATTGCTATCTATGTCTGGCCATATTCATCACTATATTGGACTGCAGGTTGGACATGCATGGCTATACCTTGTACTTATTTAGCATCTATTACAAGACACTAACTTCTTATTTGTGCCAGGCACTGAATTCTGAGAACAAAGATTGATGGATGTTATACATTTTTGATTCATGATGATTTCCCAGTGTCACAAGAAATACTCTTGCTTTTGATCCAACGGTTGTAAGAGTCAACATGACCTTTAAGTTACTTTGTGCAAAGTTAGTAAAGAGACTACTTTCTTGGCAGGAACATGCTGATTTGGCTTAATTTGACAGCTAATTTCAGGCTGAATTTCAGTTCCCTCTTGTTTCTTTCTCTAAATGTTCTTCAGTAGTGTGCAACATGGATGGTCACATATACAGGCCCTGAGAATTGTGATAACAGAGGTATTTGTCATATAATACAGATGTACAGTGGTAGAGAATAGGAGTTTCACAGGATAAACGACATTTCAGGAAATACATATCAGGAGAAGATATTAGGGTTTGTAAAAAGGCATAGAGATGTGAAAGAGCTGGATGATTAGGGGAATTGGGATGCTCTTACCAGATAATATATTTGGACTCTTGAAGAAAGGGATGATAATTCAATTAATTGTTAAAACTGCATTATGTGTAAATTAATGCATCTTACTTTATTTTGGAAAAATGCAAAAAACCTCTTCTGCTTCTTTTTAAATTTTCATTAAATAATTTGTTTTGAGTTTATGAGGACACAGTGTACCGTAAAGTTATTTGAGGTCATCTAGTGATTTTCCTGTGGGTCATAAGCATAAACAAAGATTAGCAATCAAACAAGAATAAATGAGTCAGTAAGACAATGTTTATTGAAAAAGATTATCCAACATTTTTGTCACAGAATTCTGGATCTGTACTAACTTCATAGAACATTAAATCAGAGTTTTAGAGTTTTGAGCTTTTTGGAGACCTTTGATTCAAATCTCATTTCAAAATGCTTTTATCATTGTTCTAAAAATGATACATGTTCATTATAAAAATTCTAGCAACTCAAAATAAAAAGTTGAGTGCTGAAACTGTATTTAATACTGTTATGGGATTTTATGTCCAGACTCTTGTGTTCCATATTTGAAAATTGAGAACATATGTAGAGTATCAACATAGTTTATTAGAGGAAAGAAAGTAACTCATGGATGCAAAGTCCATGAGGGTCAAGGAAGTTGAAAGAAACTCAGGGCCATGGAGTCCATGAGGGACAAGGAAGCCATCTGATGGCTGACAGGGTCAGGGGGATGTGCAAACTTGGGCAAGTCTAGGGAAAGTGACTTTTCCTCAAAGAGGAGTTCTTGCTTCTACTAACCTGATTGGGGATTTTGGTCCCCTACATCTGGTTGGTCTGTTCATATGGGATCCAGCTCAGTAGGCCAGACCTCATGGCTTGCCTAGTGGCTGAGTTGTTTGTTTTAAGGAATTTAATTTATCTGCATTTGAAGAGCTTTTCTCCATCTGCAGTTGAGGCGCTCATATCCATCCTTCATAAACAAAGGATTGGGGGAAGTTGGTGACCTTATCTCAGTGGGGGACTAGGGCCAGTTTCTGCACAGCTGTGGTGGTAACTTACCTTCTAAAAGACCTTTCTGTGCTGTCTAAAACTGCCTGAAAGAACTATCTTAACTAAAAACCCTATTCTAAACTACCAAACAAAAATTATTCTCTCTCTCTCTCAATACCACCATGCTGATATGATGACAGTTAATGTAAAGGTTACCAGAATTATATATATTTTGTTTTTTATATATATATATTCATATATATATGAAAAGTGGAAAGAACCAAGTTTTGATAAAACGGATCATATGGTGTATATTTTAATAAAATGTATTTTCACTAGGATTTAACAGAATATGTAAAATAATAAAATGTAGAGAACTTTAGACTTTAGATGAACATTTATGCCCCATAGAGATATTAATTTCCAATAGATCCCTGCAAGGCTCAGGAAAAATGATAAGAAAAAGTCAAAAAGTTAGTGTCCTTGTGTTCTTTGTCTGTTTTCAGTTTCAAGTAACATTGACTCCCCACTATGAACAATGAATAAATTTTGTGTATGTTTTCTTCTCTTCCATTTTTTGTTCTATAAAATAAAACAAGACATTATTAGAGCTATAACATTTGTTTCAAGTTTTAGGAATCATTTCTAGATAAATGGTTTCCAGTTAATAGAGACATAAATACAGAAACTTAAACATATAAGTATATATCTGTCCATTCATTGGTTGGTATTTCTGTTTTGGTTGCTGTGAGTAGTCATATTCAAGTTTTTGTGTGGACATGTGTTTTTAATTCTCTTAGGTATATGTCCAGTCATGAAATTACTAGCTTATATAATAAATCTGATTTACATTTTGAGAAACCACTGGTAATGATTCTTCTTATTGATGAGGTTTCCTTTATTTTTGTTTCTTCCTTATTTGGATGTCAAACATCTTATCTCTTCTTTTACTCATCTATTTGTTTATCTAACAGTTCATTATGACCTTGAAATTATATACCTATATAATTTAAAAAATATGTCTTTGGGAGTGGAATCACATTAGTATAGGATATAAGAAGACTTTAATTTACATGAGATCCCAAAAAGAACAAAAGTATTTGTTTTACTATATATATCTTAACTTTCATAGAAAAATGTGGCTAACAAATTCTAACAAATATTTTTCTATATAAAATCTTTCTGTGTAGCTCAGGCTGTTTTCAAACTCATGATCAATCTGCCCTTTCTGCCTCAGCCTACCACTGCTGGAATTACCAGCAGATGCCACCATGCCTATAACAAAGTCCAATGTTAACTGAAAACTTCTGACTCGATTCAAAAGACCAAACCAGACCAGATTATAATAAGTCAAAAGCCAGCTTTAATGGAAAGGTTCTCTGACAAGATTCTGTGGTCCAAACAGGGTTGGACTGGAGTAGTATGGCCCAGGGCAAGGTGTGTGGCTTTTTATAGGTCACCGGATTGGAAAGGGCCTGGAAGGGGTCCCAGTGAGAGTTTGGAGACATCTGCTGAGGAGGTTGCAACAGTCACCCTGTGGGTCTTCCAGATTTCTGGGGATTTTCCAGATAAGGTGGGGGAGGGGGGAATAGAAACAAGAGAAATATGTAACTGATCCAACCTAACATCCCGAACTCTTTGGTTTATATGGTCGTCATTTCGATCTGGCTGTTTCCTGCTGAACATGGGCATTGTGGGAATGGGGGTCCAGGGGTTAGAGAATTGGTGTGAAGAGTCATATATGGATAAAGAAGCATCTGTTATACCACCACATGTGGCATCTCTTGAATACATTCTTGGAAAAATTTTATAAGGCAGGGAGCAAACATGGAAAAGAGGCAGAAGATCAGCAGTTGGTTTATGAGGGATGTGTTCTTCCAAGGTAATCCCAGCAGTGGGGGATGACCTTCCAAGACCTTCAGAGACTGTCTCAGCATGGGCTGCTCTAGACCTGCTTACTTTACCCATTAACCTTTTGAGGACCCAGACTACTCATGAGATGAGGGGTGATGACTGCTCTTGCTACTTCCTGCTGAGTTGGAGTGAACAAAGTGTAAACAGCCAATGATCCTCATCTATGAGATGCTGGGATGGTCCAGAGGTCCCCATATTTGAAACTTTATGGTATTAGTCTGGAAGAGACAGATAAATTAAGCCTAGAAGATCTAAGCATGGGGCTGGAGAGGTGGCTCAGGGGTTAAGCCTCCGCCTTGCAGGCGAAGGGTCCTGAGTTCGTGTTCCCAGATCCCACGTATAGACGCCAGGCAGAAGCGGGGGCGGCCTGCGCTTCTGGTCCTGGTAGGGCGGAGCCTGGGATTCTCGGGGCAGAAGGAGGTGGAGGCGTCCATGGTGGTTCGCGAATTTGTCCGTGGGTCTACACACACACAGACACATACACAGACACACACAGACACACACGCGCGCACATACACACGTACATGCGCACAGTTGAATAAATAATAATAATAAAAAAATTTTAAAAAAAGATCTTATGAGGATTAAACCATTGTAATTGGGAAGGCAGATAGGATAACCAAAGGAGTTTAGCAGTCTTATTGTGGCGACAGGCAAGAGTTAGTAAGGAAAACCTGTTATCTTGCCTGGAATAGTCACTACCTTTGGTGTGAATCAAAGAGCAGGAGGTAATCTACATGCTGGAGGAGACCTTTTTCCTCTGGCAACTGTAACTATGTAAGGTCACATCCTAAGGCCTGTCCAAAAATATGTGGACTGTTTCTGAATCCTTGGGCAGAACAATCTGAGTTAACAGACCCTTGCTTTGGAGCTCCACCCTTTAGCTCATTCCTTCCAAAAGAATTCTCATGGGTGGGAGACTCTTATGGCTTGACCCATGTTTTGGGATGAGGCCCATATCTGAACAGGAGCTTGTATTAAAATTTCCTCCAGAACATCCTAATTCATTGTAACATGGACAATTTTGTAACAGTGTTAACATATTCCATAAATCTGAACTCAGGATATTCAGGCATGTAAACAAAGGAATACGAAAAGATAACTGCCATTGAGTATGTAAGAAACTTCAATAGTTACTTTGCTAAGTCTGCTTTTTCCTGATTTTAACAGTTCTAATTAAATCAAAGGTTGACAGAAGCCTAGGAAGGAAGTTGAGCACCAAAAATTTGTGCTCCCTTGTCTATTAACAGAGAAACAAAATGGCTTCCCATTTACATGTTAAACTCAAAGTTCTCATGAGATACTATTATCAACCTGGCATTTTTGGGCTTTCTTTTGCTGGATATCAGCGGCAAACTCCTTTTCCCATCAGAGGGAAGGTAAGAGCCTCAGGCCTTGTCATCGGTCCCCAGCAGAAGGGCTTGACCCTTGGGCCCTGGGATTCAGGGGGCAAGCCTTCCTCCAATGGAGATTCCCACAGTCAAGACATGGACCATGTGGAAGCTTTTTTTGTGCTCAGGACAGTTTTTTCAGAGGTGCTGGTAGCATTTAAAGCATCTTTTCCTTCTTTCCTGTTTTTCTCTTGTCAGAAGGGGTCCCAGTGTGGCTGTGTTTGGACATGCCTGTTAGTATTTTATCTATTCCCCTTTGTTTCCTGGTTCTTTCCTCCTTTTTAGTTGGTAAAAATATCTATGACTTTATCTGACTCCTTAATTCCCTTAAAAAAACTTGGGCCAGATCTTGCAAGGAAAAAAGAAACATGAACTCAAGTTGGCCCAAATGCACTTAGAATCTCTTGAGGACAGACAATGCTGGATCCAGATTACATTGATCCTGTTTAGTTTTGAGGGAATGGGGTCTGGCTAAGGTGGAAGCTTGAAATTCCTGTTCCATTTTAGTCTTGAGGGCATCTCTATTGGGAGATAAAGTTGTTTTTTTTTTTTAAGCACTGAGGTATTACAGGTCTTCCACCTTAGGTGGACACTCACTCACACATTCACACAGAGTTTAAATATTTCCTCCCCTGTTTCAAAAGTATCCTTCTCCTCCCTCTCCCCAGAAGCCTGCTTGGAAAAGTGAGCAGAGATAGGCTTCAACTCTATAAGATCTTAAGCAATTAGACCCTTTAGGAATTAGGATTTTATGAGTGACCATAATAATTAATATGAACTTCTAAGTAAATATCAAGACACTATTAAATATGGAATGAATGAGCGGCACATGGTTCTTAGAACTCCGTAGGCACAGTATAGCATCTATAATTAGGCACATGGCAATAAAAACATTTACAAATCGTTATATCTGAATTAAGGTAGCAAGGTTGTAGCAGAACATAGGAGTACACATGGGAACATGGAATTAGAAGGCAGATTTGTCTTCAAGAAAGGAAGCTTATACATACCAGAAGAATGAAGAAATTCCAATGAATTTCTTAGAAATCGGTTACATTTTTTCTTTCTGGCTTCTAGATATCGTGGTTTAAGATTCCATAAAAGAAGTTGGAGGAATGAGTAAGTTTATAGTGGCTTTATTTCTCTGGGAACACATGGAAAAAAAATCTTCAAAGGAATTTTGAAAGTGATGTTATCAGATCCTTCAGTAAGAACACAATATCTGGGGCTGGAGAGGTGGCTCAGGGGTTAAGCCTCTGCCTTGCAGGCAGAAGGTCCTGAGTTCGGATCCTAGACCCCACGTATAGACGCCAGGCGGGGCCGGCCTGCGTTTCTGGTCCTGGTAGGGCAGAGCCTGAATCCCAGGGCAGATTAAACAAGGAGGAGGTGGAGGCGTCCATGGTGGTTCCCAAATTCGTCCGTGGTTCTACACACACGTGCGCACACACCATACATGCACAATTGAATAAATAATAATAAAAAATAAAAAAGAAGACAGCTTTAAAAAATAAAAAAAGAACACAATATCACTTTTTGTGAAGCTCCATCAAAATAATGATCAAACAAGATAGAGTATTTAAGTCAGTATGTACTTATGCCATTCAATGTTATCAAAACAGTTAATTTTAAATGTGCACATTTATTTTAATTGGGCATGCCAAATAATAAACAGAGTCAAAAACCAAAATAAGAATATAAGTGTGCAATAAAATGAAAAATATTGAAGTGGCCACAAAATACACATATTCCAGGTAACCAAACACTTTTTAAAGTAACTCTTAAAATGAGTTCATCACAGACAAAACATAAAGAAAATAGACAGTTTTTCTGGTCCCTCCAATGGAGGGAGGGGGTGAAGGTGGGGGTGGTGGCAGAGGCTTTCTTTTCCTTGATTGCTTTAGGAACTAGAATAGAGGTGTTACTGGGGGAAATTAAATAAGAAAAAGGTTGAAAGTTTGGTTTATGAGAAGGCTGAAAGACTTTTCTGCTAGCCAGTCTACGCTAAATGGACAAATCTTAATTTTTTCATTATCCAAGTTCAAGCTAAAGAAGACCAGTGATGCCCAGGAGTTTCTTATTGGGTCTCCAAGTGAAGCTCTGGAGCATCCTCCAGCTGCTTCGAGCTTGGGGAACAGTGCTGTGTGCAGCTTCTCCCCCTCTTGCTTACCAAGTGTGTGCACACCCAAGTGTGGTGACTGTGATTCTGAGTGACACAGGTTCTCAGGGAAGACCTCAGCCTGGGAGGCCTGAAATTTTCAGGTGGCGCCTCTCCTAGGGGTGAGTTCTTTCCCTCCCCTGCCTTTTGCCTGATCAGCAAGCCTTCCACCAAGTTTGAACAAAGACAACAAACAAACAAAGACAACAAATGACTTACCTCTTCCTCAGAAGTCTAAGCATCGGTCAGAAGTCTAAGCATCGGGAGGCAGCAGTTGACCTCTGGGACTGAGCACCTGCAGTGCCCCAAAGGCTGATCCGAAAGTGAGGTGAATGGGGCTAAACCCCCCTCATCCTGAGCAAGCCCCCAGAATGCTATGGATTTGGCGGTCATCCAGAGATTCACCATAGACCGAAAGCATTAAAAATTAATAACTATGAGCTTTATTAAAAAGAGAGAGAGAGAGAGAGAAAGACTGGTAACAGGATTTACACACATGGGCAGGGTGATGTGTGTGCAGCAGTGTCTTTTTCTTTGACAGTGGAGGGGGTTAAGCCAGGTGAGAGATCTGAGTTGGAGGGAGCAGTTCTTGCCAAGAGGACTTGGGTGGTAGAACATTGGCTACAGAAGGAGGGGTGAGAGCATAGGTCCCAGAAGGCTTGGACACAGGGAATCTCAGATCATTTGCCTAAGTCTAGAAAGGTATTATAATAGAAAGTGTTCCCTCCCCACCCCAAGCCAGGGCAACTTGTCCAGCAGGTACTGAGGCCTGGCCCCAGTTAAGAAAAAGACTAGGTGGGGCTGGAGAGGGAGGAGGGAGGGTTGGAGGGGGAGGAGGGAAGAGGGAGGGGGAAGGGAAGGGGGAGTGGGGAGGAGGGGAGGGGGGAGCCGGGAGGAGGGGGGAAGCGGGGGGGGGGCAGCCTGTGTTTCTGGTCCTGGTAAGGCGGAGCCTGTGAATCCCGTTGGTCGAATTTTGACTCAGAAGTTCCCATATTGAAATCCTGTGTCGGAGACCAGAGGCTGGAAAAGGGTATCCCCCTGATCGAGCCTAAGATGCGAAAGAAAGGAACTTCAGGAAGGGACGTCTCCCAATCCGTTGAGGAACCCTCAACCAGCAGGGACAGGGCTTGAGCCGGTGCAGCAGAACTACAGACAGAGCCCTCAGAAGACAGGAGAGATCGGCAGGGGCTTACCAGAATCAAAAATAGCCCATGTTGAATGGAAGAGAGAGGAGCTGCTTCTCCATCAGGCAACGGGCCTGGCCCGTTGATGAGGGGCATGTCTCCTCCCGGTTTGGGCACAAGATGAAAAGTTCTGACTCGACACAGAAGACCGAATCAGACCCGATTATAATAAATCAAAAGCCAGCTTTAATGGGAAGGCTCTTGGGGGAAGTTCTGTGGTCCAAACAGGTTTGGGCCTGAGAAGTCAAGTCCAGGGCAGGGCATGTGGTTTTTTATGGGTCAGGGCATCAGATAAGGACTGGAAAGGGCCAGGAAGTGGTCCCAGTGAGAGATTGGAGACATCTGCTGAGGAGGTTGCAACAGTCACCTTATGGGTCTCCCAGATTTCTAGGGACTTTCCAGATTTGGGGGGATCTACAGTAGAAACCAGAGAAATATGTAACTGATCCAACTTAACATTAACCATTCATTGCATTTTTCTGAATAATACAAGAACACCAGGTCACATCATCAGCACTTTTCCACCTTATTTTCTGGTGTATCAAATTATTATTAAATTGTTCCTGTTATTATGATTAATTTTTATACTGTATGCTTTTTTCTATTTGAAAGCATGTCTTCCTTTTTTTCTGTTCACGATTGTTTCTTGTGTCCTAAATTTTTCTTCTGAAATTTCTCATTCCTCACAGAAATACATATTTTCATTGTCTTTCAGCAAAAGTGTATGAGTGGAAAATGCTACTAGTCTACTTTATCAGAAAATGTCTTTTGTTTATTCTCCCTTCTTAATGATTGTTTAGCTAGGTATAAGCTTCAGGGTACCAATATTTTTCCTCATCACTTCGAAGCTATCATACCATTTTGTTTGAACCTCCATTGTCAATCTCATGGTCATTCCTTTGTAGGACTGTTTTGTTTTATCTTTGGTATTCTGCATAGTGAGTTGCCAAAAAGCCAGTGATTGGCACTTAGGAGAGAAGAGTTCATTACTTTGAAGCTAAATATAAAGCTGCATTATGAATATTCAGCCAGTAAGAAAAAAACAGTCTGCTGGTTTGTGGTGATTTGGGAAGTTAATTTAAACTCCACATGGGGCTGTGTTAAAGAAAAGACCTTTTTATAGGTTCTGTACAACTGATATATTCTCCATATCTTGAGCTACAATTCAGTGTCAATGGGGTCAAGTGACTTTTCTTGCAAACAGAAGACCAGAGGAGAAATAAAAAAAAAGATTAAAAAGAAATAAAACACAAAGAAATAATGTACAGCATTATGCACCAGATCTTAAAAAAACATCCAGGGGAAGTCGTGAACACTTGCTGTGTTGCACAAAAATACACTCTACGTTTTTAATAATGACACAGATCAGCATGAGTTTTCTTTAATTTATCAAAACCAGTGGTTTACAAACTACAGCAGGTGTCTTTAAATGCAAGGCAAATGAACTAGAACAATGCTGTCTTCCTTTCTTTGGTTAAAGGAGGCTTAGTTGTTGGCATCACAGAGGTTTTATGAAAAGGCATTTGCAAGGTATATGTGAAAGAATAAAGGCATTCAGCTCACAATTGGGTCTTAGCAACTGTGTTATGTCCTCATAAAGTTTAGGGAGTAGCATCATGTTAGAATGGGAATAAGAAGTGGGGTGACTAATTCCAATGAGTTTCCAAAATGAGCAAAAAGATTTCAAGAAAGGTGTTCATTTATGAATCATTGCCTCTTTTTCATTGGTATCATTTGATTTTGGGGTCCCATGCTATATTTTCAAATTTTCAAATAAAGGAAACCTGCTAAATTGAAGAATATCATCCTTGAAGGGGCATTATTGATCATGCAAGATCATCCTTGCATTTTATAAAATAGGAATCTTAAGCTGAGAGAGTTAATGTCTCAAATCAAGTTGGGGCCAACTCCCATAGTCCAGTGTCTATTTATCTATTATTCTGTTAAATGATAAAAAAAATGAGGGATTACTTTAAATTATTTTTTAAAATCATGTTTGGGATCTGTTGCAGTTAGCTTGCACAGTTGCTGATAAATGACCATCAAATGACTTAAGGGAACAAGGGATTTATTTTCTCTTACGATTACTGGTTATGGTTCTTGGTCCAATCTGATGGGAGAGCATACACCCACACCAGGGCCGAGGGAACCAGCCACACCATCACCACATAACAGCTGAGAGAGGGACAATACTTACTTGCCAGACCAGCATGTCTGGCCAAGTGCACAGAAGGATTCCAACTTCCTCAACCAATTCTCAGTATTTTATTCATTTGCTCAGGGCCTAGTCCCACCCACCATAGGCTGTGCCTTCCCCATTAGCTAGACAATCTCCTGCAGGTTTGCTCTTGGCTTAACCCAACTATTAATTCACCACAAATGTGCCCAGAGCTCAAACCCTCAACAGTCAAGTTGACCCTTGTGCCTAACTATGACAGGATCCTAGAACAGCTCACCAGTGGAGTGTTGACCTTCCATGTACAAGGCTTTAGGTTTGATCTGAATACCAAAGGAAAGGAAAATAAGTTTTGTTTCCTAGGATTGCTATAATAAAATACCATGAACTGGGTAGCTTAAAACAATGAACAATGCCTCATATTTGTGAAGGTGAGAAGTGAGAATTGAAGGTGTCATCAGAGCCACACTCTCTTCCTTCCTAAACTTCCTAAACTCTCTCTAGGCTTTGAGAATGATCTTTAGTTCATGTTCCTTGCTTTGCAAGTATAACACTCCATTCTCTTCCCCTCTTGTCATATGACAAGAATATTTCATTTTATAATATTTTATAACATTGTATAACATTTCATTGTATTCACATTTGTGTAACTATTTATTAGTTGATGGAGATTTATTTCCACTTTAGGGCTACTATAAGCAATCCTACTGTGACTATTCATGTTTTCATTTCCATTTAATATATAACCAAGAATGGAATTAGCTAGGTGATGATGGTAGCTGCCAGAGAGTTTTTTATAGTGACTTCAGTGTTTTACATTCCCATAAGGCATTGATGAAGGTTTTAATTTTTCTCTATTTTTTTAACACTTGCTATTGTTTATCTTTTGTTACTACAGTAATCATACTGGATGTGAAGTAGTATTGCATTATAGTTTGATTGTGAATCTCACTGATTAATTAATGCCTCTTGCATTAATATTACTGGTCATTTGTAGGTATTCTTTGGATGGATGCATTTTCAGAACCTATGGCCATATTTTAAATTAAGCTATTTGCTTTTTATTGATGAATTGCAAGAGTCCAGTACATAGTCTGCATACATAGTTTGCAAAGATTTTCTCCCATTGTATTGACTCTTTTTTCACAATTTCATAATGTCTTCTGAAACACAACAGTTTTAAATTTTGATGAAGTCTAAATTATGTAATTCTTCTTGGGCGTGTTCTTCATGTCATATCAAAAAAATCCTTTGTCAAGTTCAGGTTTGTGAAGATTTTGTGCTTATGTTTCCTCTTAAGAACTTTGTGGTTACAGAAAATACACTAACTCCTGGAAACTTAACAATATGATGCTGAACAAGAACTGGATTCAGGAAGAAATTAAAAAAGAAATTCAAGATTTCCTGAAAGCGAAAGATAATGAAAATACAACTTACCAAAATCTCTGGGACACATTGAAAGGTGTTCTAAGAGGTAAGTTCATAGCTCTTAATGCCTACATCAAAAAAAAAATGGAAACATCAGAAATAAATAACAACAATACAGCTTAAAGCTTTAGAGAAACTTGAGCAATCTGATCCCAAAAGTAGTAGAAGAGAGGAGATTAGCAAAATAAGGGGAGAAATATCTGAAATCGAGATTAGGAAAATGATAAAGAAAATTAAACAGTCAAAAAGCTGGTTCTTTGAAAAAATCAATAAGATTGATACACCCCTAGCTAAATTAACCAAAAGCAAGAGAGAGAGAAAACCCCAATTAACAAAATTAGAAATGAAAATGGAGTTATCACTACTGATACCCAAGAAATACAGAGAATTATAGCATCATATTTCAAAAACTTATACTCTGTGAAATTTGACAACACAAAAGAGATGGATGAATTCCTAAGTAAACACAACTTACCTAAATTGAATCAGGAAGTTGTGAATTATTTAAATAGTCCTATAACATATAAGGAAATTGAGGAAGTAATCTCGAATCTTCCCACCAAAAAATGTCCGGGACCAGATGGATTCAGCCAGAGTTCTACCAGACATTTAAGGAGTTAATAACACCAATACTCCTTAAACTGTTCCATCAAATAGCAAAGGAAGGAACACTACCAAATTCCTTCTATGAAGCTAATATTGTCTTAATCCCAAAACCTAATAAAGATTCACTTAAAAAAGAAAACTCTAGGCCGATCTCTCTGATGAACACAGAGGCAAAGATTCTCAACAAAATCTTAGCAAATCGGATTCAAAAACATATTAAAAAGATCATCCACGGGGACCAAGTGGGCTTTATTCCCCGCACACAAGGTTGGTTCAACATACGCAAATCAATAAATGTTATTCATCATATAAATCAGTCCAAAGTCCAAGACCACATGATACTCTCAATAGATGCAGAAAAAGCTTTTGACAAGATCCAACAGCCTTTTATGATCAAAACGCTAGAGACAGTAGGAATGGAAGGAACCTTTATCAATATAATAAAAGCTATATACAGCAAGCCCACAGCAAGGATTATGCTCAATGGGGAAAAACTGGAAGCATTCCCACTTCAATCAGGAACTAGACAAGGCTGTCCACTCTCACCACTTCTATTCAATATTGTACTTGAAGTCTTAGCTGAAGCCATAAGACAAGAAAGGGACAGTAAGAGGGATTCAAATCATCAAGGAAGAAGTCAAGCCATCCCTATTTGCAGATGACATGATCTTATACCTGAGTGATTCCAAAAACTCCACCAGGAAGCTCCTGGAACTAATTGAGAAGTTCAGCAGGGTGGCAGGTTACAAAATAAATGTACAAAAATCAGTGGCCTTCCTATATGCCCAAAATGAAAGAAGTGAAAAAGTCCTGAGAGAAACAATCCCATTTACTATAGCCCCTAAAAATTGAAATACCTTGGTATAAACCTAACCAAGGAGGTAAAAGACCTTTACAATGAAAACTTTAAAACCCTAAAGAAAGAAATAGCAGAAAACACCAGAAGGTGGAAAGACCTCCCATGTTTCTGGATTGGCAGAATCAACATCATAAAAATGACCATCCTACCAAAGGCAATATACAAATTCAATGCTATACCAATTAAAATCCCAAAGCAATTCTTTAAAGAAGTTGGCCAAACAATCTCAAAATTCATGTGGAGGCACAAAAGACCCAGGATAGCAAAGACAATCCTGAGTAACAAAAACACTGCTGGAGGTATCACCATACCAAACCTAAGTCTATACTACAAATCCATAGTTATAAAAACAGCCTGGTACTGGCTCCAAAATAGACACACAGATCAATGGATAAGGGTTGAAGACCCAGATATAAGCCCACAAAATTGCAGCCATTTGGTCTTTGATAAAGAGGTCCAAAAAATTCAATGGAAAAAGAACAGTATTTTCAACAAATGGTGCTGGCAAAACTCCACATGCACAAGACTAAAACTGGACCCATACTTGTCACCATGTACAATTAATTCCAAATGGATCAAGGACCTTGATATAAGGCCAGAGACTATAAAAATCATAGTTGAAAGTGTAGGGAACTCCCTCGAGCTGATTGGGCTAGGCCAACAGTTCCTAAACAGACATCCAATGGCACAGTCACTGCTACCAACTCTCAACAGTTGGGTTCTTGTGAAATTAAAGAGCTTCTGCTCAGATAAAGAGATTGTAACACGAGCTCAAAGGCAACCCACAGAATGGGAGAAAATCTTACCTAACCACATATCTGATAGAGCTCTATTATCCAGAGTGCACAACGAACTTAGAAAGCCAAACACCAAGGAAAGTAATGGCCCAATTGAAAAATGGGCCCTGGAACTTAAAAGAAACTTTACCAGAGATGAAATTAAAATCCTTACACAATAAAGGACTCTCTGGGAATTGGGGGGGAGGCACTGGGGGATGGGGAGGGAGGGGAGGGGGAGCAGGGTGTTCGGGGGGAGGAGGGAGGGAGGGAGGGAAATGGTCTACCTATTAAGTTTTTATGAGCGGAAATAAAAAAAATGTATTAAAAAAATTAAAATGCCTAACAAATATCTTAAAATATGCTCCACTTCTTTAGCCATCAGGGAAATGCAAATCAAAACTTCCCTGAGATATCATCTCACCCTGGTCAGGATGGCAAAAATCCACAATACAAACAACAACAAATGCTGGAGAGGATGTGGAGGGAGGGGAACTCTCCTACATTGCTGGTGGGAGTGCAGGCTCATACAGCCACTCTGGCGAGCCGTCTGGTGATTCTTGCAGAAATTAAAGATATGTGCCTGTGGAGGCCCAAGTGTGACTTCAGGAATCATCCTGAATTGTTTTAATTCCTGTTTACTCTGCTCTGGAGATTCCCAGGCTCAGTCTTCCAGGGCCAGAAGTGCAGGCTGCCACCATTTCCACTGTCATAGATAGGCACAGGTATCAACTTCACAGTTGTGGATTTGAGCTCTGGGCACATTTGTAGAGAATTAATGGTTAAGTTAAGCCTAGAGCAAACCTTCAGGAGATTTTCTAGCTGATGGGGAAGGCCCAGCCTATGGTGGATGGGACTAGGCCCTGGAATAAAACACAGAAAGGTGGTTGAGAAAGTTGGCATCCTTGTATACATTTGGCCAGACATGCTGGTCTGGCAAGTAAGGATCGTCCCTCTTTCAGCTGTTATGAAGAGATGTTATGGCCAGTTCTCTCAGCCCTGGTGTTGGTGCATGCTCTCCCATCAAGCTGGACTATGACCTGTTACCAGACTGTCTTTTTTTTTATTATTAAAAATTTAATTATACATTTTAAAATTTTTTACCAGTTCCCTCCCTCCCCCCTCCTCCCCCTCCCCTTCCCCCAGTGCCTCCCCCCCAATTCCCAGAGAGTCCTTTATTGTGTACGCCTAACTCTCCACTGGGTCCTCCTCTCCGATGACATATAAGGACCCAGTGGCATTTCCATAAGCCCTTTCTCTTGTTCCCCTTAAGCATAAGATCACTACTATGGCTGTCAATCCCTTGCCTCCAGGGGTCTCGGTGCCCTTAACAGATGCTAGACTTTATGAGGGCAACAGTGCGCTGGACATTGCGCAGGCATGCAAAGTCCCATTATGATTGCTTTGGCCCCAACTATTGTTGAGAATCTTGCAAATCGTTGCTCCTCTCATCCTTTTGCTCTTACAATCTTACCGCCCCCTCTTCCGCAAATGTCCCTGAGCTCCAGGATGGGGAGAGATTAGGCTGTCCTAGTTCTATGTGATTGATATAGAGTCTCTGAAGTTCTGGATTGTGGTTTGTTGATTTTCTTTTTCAGTTTTGCTGCTCCTGCAATTCCCTTCACTCCATTCTGCTGGGCACCGTATGTCACCCCCTGGCCAGAGACAAAAAGCTGTTAAACTGGAGTCTTGTTGTAATAGCACATTCAAGGGTAGATGTAATAAGAGTAGGAAACCTCACTGAGGGAGGGGTCCATCACCCATTTGCAAAATGATTACTTTTTATCTGTTAGACTATATGCCCTCCCCTTCCTGTTACCAGACTATCTTAAGAAAATAAACCCCTCGTTCCCTTAAGCCATTTGATGGTCATTTATCAGCGACTATGGACGTGAACTGCAACATCTGCCTGGCATTTTTATGTGGGATCTGGGATTCGAACTCAGGTCCTTCTGCTTACAAGGCACAAGCTTAATCCCTGAGCTATGTCCCCATTTCTCTGTCCCACCCCACTAATCTCTTTTGCATGTCCCCATACTATTTATTTATTTTTAAAACTTTATTTATTTTCTTGTGTGTGTGTGTGTGTGTGTGTGTATCAGAGGGCAGTGTATGTACCTGTGAAGGACCAAGGGTGACTTTGAGAATCATCCTGGATTGCTTCTACCTACTTTTTGCTTAGCTCTGTGATTTCCCAGACTCTGCCCACCAGGGCCATAAGTGCATACCATTGTTTCCACCTGGCATTTTTACATAAGACCTGGGATCCAAACTCTGGACCTTCTGCTTGTGAGGCAGAGTCTTAATCCCTGAGCTATATTTCTAGCCCCTGCCCACTATTTACTAAAAAGAACACCTTGCTCCATCGAATAGCCTTAGCAATCTTGTTATAAATCAATTCCTTATTGACACATAGTTTTATTTCTGAACTCATGCAGAAAATGTATTGAGTTATATGCTTATCTTATGACAACAATATTGTAATTGCTTTTTAGCAAATTTCATATTGAGAAACTATCAATCCTCCTGCTTTTCTTTTCTTTTTCAAAGTTCTTTTGATAATTTGGAGAGCCTTAAGTTCCATGTTAATTTTAGAATTGCTTTTCCATTTGGCATTCTGATAGATATTTTGTTGAGTTTTTATATCAATTTGGGAAGTATATTGTCATAGTTAAGCCCAGGTTTCAACTTGACAGTTGAGGGTTTGAGCTCTGGGCACATTTGTAGAGAATTAGTGGTTGAGTTTAACCCAGAGCAAACCTGCAAAAGATTGTCTAGCTGATGGGGAAGACTCAAGTGCGTGAGATTAGGCTCTGGAATAAAATGCAGAGGGCTAGTTGAGAAAGTCGACATCCTTGTGTACACTTGGCCAGACATACTGGTCTGGCAAGTAAGGATTGTCCCTCTCTCAGTAGTTATGTGGTGATGGTGTGGCCAGTACCCTTGGCCCTGGTGTTGGTGCATACTCTCCCATCAAGCTGGACTATGAATTGTAACCGGACTATTATAAGAAAATAAACCCCTGGTTTCTTTAAGCTGTTTGATGGTCATCTATCAGCAACCATACAGGTGAACTGCTACACATGTCATTTTAAAATCATTATGTCTTCCAGTTCACAAACGTAATATGACTTGTGAATTTATTTGGATTCTTTAATTATGCTTGTAGCTTTCAGAGAATTTTCCCTTCCTGTAAGATTTGTTCTTTTTTTTTCTTTTTTAATTTTCATGTGTATGTGTTGCATCGGGTGTGTTCATTGCATGTGAAGGTCTGAGGGTCACTGGGAATTGTCCTTATTCATATTTCTACTTCATTCTTTTGAAACAGGGTCTGTAATGATACTTTCTGAGGCTGGAATGACAATCATACTGTCATGCCCATCAGACACATTATTTGGGATCTAGGGATCCAAATTCTCATCCGTTTGGTTGTGTGTCAAGCACTTTAACTGTTAAGCCTCATTTATTTCTTTTAGATGCTGCTGCAGATGCAGTTGTTGGCTTAAGTTTTGTTTTTCTGTTGAAATTGTACAGAAACACAGTTGATTTTTGTATATTAATATTTTATTCTGCAGCTTTGACAAGTTTTATTATTAGCTCTAATAAGTTGTAGTGAATTCTTCAGTGTTTTCTATATATAATATTATATCATCTGTAAAAATAAGTAGCTTTATTATTTCCTTTTTTCTTGATTAGCTGACTAGGCTAGACTTGCCAGTTTAATGTTGAAAAAAAAGAGGGCTAAAGGTAACATCCTTATTTGTTTCTAACTACAGAGGGAAGGTTTTCATTTTTTCATTGGTAATTATGATGTTAGTTGTGGGCTTTGAAGTTCCTTTCAAGCAGTTCCAGTGATTTTCTTCTGTCTTTTTTATATTGATAATCATTGTGTGCCTTTTGCCCAACTCTCCAACCCCACACTTAGTCACAAAAACCCAGTGGTCCAACTGACCTGATTTTCCCCCCTTCTTATCACATGCCCTATTTATTTTTTGCTTCTGTATTCATTAATCATAAAGTTAAAGAGAATGCCTCATTTCCTCAGAAAACCTAGCTTATATATTTCCTCAGTGTAAAACTCCATTTCCCAGATTATTGCACCACTACCTCCCCAGTAAACACAGTGGACACCATACACATCTGGACACACATTCTTGACATCATGCGATTCTTTAACTACACATTTCCTGAGTACTTGAAGTTAATTTCCATTTTATTTAAGCTCATACCAGCTTATTTCAGCTCCTAAATGTTATTTTATTTCTTTCTTTTATCTTTGTCCTGGCTCTACCAACTATACTGTAAGTTTCTCCAGAGGGAAAACCAGAAACACTGTATTCGAATTTTATCCCCCACAGGGCTCAACACAAAGACTTACATAAACAAAATGCCTCACAAAATCTGACTGAATTCATTTGAATTTTGTTCTTCCAGAAAGTTCCCCTCTCCTTTGTGAGCTACTATGAACATCAGGGACTGCTTGGATGCCTCTCAGCCCTCCATCAGTGCCCCATCTCTATTTCCAAACCATTTCTTTTCTTCTTCTTATATTGGCTGAGTTTCAAGAGGGAGATAATTGGCTCCATCAATTTTTACAGCTTAATGAAAGTCTCACCTATGTTTACCTGCTTTCTTCCAGGGTAAATGCACTAGAAGTCAAGGCAAAGTCATTCCCACAGCCCTTGTTTAGAGAATATGATTTTTATATTGTCCCCTGGCTATAACCTCAAACATGACCTTCTTTAAAAATGCGTGCCTCTCAGTATGAAATGTTCATTTTCAAGGCCAGACCCATGCTGGGGTTTGAGAGTTTGTAACAAAGGTCTCAGATTACTGAGCATAGTGCCTAATGTTGCTTTGCTTTCTGTGGCATTTGCTTGTTTTTTGTGCTTTATTGCAACTAAAATATTGACATCTTCCTGCTCCACCCCCACTAACCATGGCAAATGCCAGAGAAGGAAAATCCTTTACAAAAAGTACACCACAAATAACAGCGTAGGTCTTGGTTTTGCTGCCCTAATAGCTAAAAAAGCAGGCTGCATCTCCAAGTGGACTTTATCAACATTTGCTCTGCACAAAGCCTATTTCAGGAACTACAGGACAGGTAAGCAAAATCCATAGTTGCTGCTCCAGGGGAAGTTTATAATGTCGATGGAGTAAGACTGATGTACCTCAAAAGAGAAAGTATTTCTTTAGGGGGAATGAACGCTATTTGTCTAAACATGGGCAGGGATGCACATGATCAAAGTGAGTTGATGAAGGAAGGCCTTTGAGAGAAGGCAATGTTTCAGTGTTGACTTGGAAAGAGTTTAATGGCTAGAGCAGTGCAACAGACAAAAAGAAACATGATATTAGGGCTGGGGTGGGCAACTCAGTCAGGAAAATGCATGGAAACCATAAAAACCTGAGTTTGATCCCAAGGAACAATGTAAAAGTTGGCTGTAATGCTATACACTTATAATTCTCACCCTGGTAAAGCAGAAATAGTTGGATCCCTGAGGCTGCTGATGTATTTAGTGGCTGCTCAATGAAAGATTCTGTTTCGATAATCAGGTGGCTGACTCCTGAGCAATTAACATCTGAGATGGATCTCTAGCCTTCATATGCATGTGCATACATGGACATGTGTGTGCACACATTCATACCTAATCCAATCCAAACACACATGGAGAAAGGGAGAGAAAGGAAGAAAGAGAGAGAGGGAGGGATGGAGGGAGGGAGGGAGAGAGAGAGAGAGAGAGAGAAGGAGAGAGAGAGCAAATTGTTAATATAAGGAAAGCAAAACCATTTAATAAGTTAGAAGATCTGTATCAGGAATCATTTGGAGAAGATGTTGCTAAAGTAGGATGGATCTAGGTTTGCACAGACTTGCTATTACTAAGTGAAGGCCGAGGAACTCTTCAAAACCAAGACAGAATACTGAGATGACTACCTAGTATTTCCAGATCCTTGCTACTATTAGATAAAGCATTCACAGATGAGACAAAGTAAGAAATTGAAAAGAAACATGTTACAGTACAATGGTACACATTCAAAGGATGAGTCTAAGTTTCTCAAAAAGGAGTCACATTTTGGGTTTTTGGATTGGAATGGAAAAAATGGTTTTCATTAGTAAGGTGGGGGGAAAGTAGCAAATTTGAGGGATGAGTTTTTTTTTTAATTTTTTCCAGAATAGGGTTTACTTTCCTTTTTGTTCACATATAGGGTTTTGTGTGTGGAAAGGTGTCTGATCAACGATGGAAACAGGCAGTTTTGCAAGGATAGCAATGTGGAGATGACATTATAATGAAGCAAAGGATATTTATAGTGATTATGATCAGTCGCTTTGCTCTGGATGGTTTTGCATGATTTGCTGTGTGCAGTACAGCTCTGTGATTGCATCAGGCAGTATTCACCTTGTAGTCTGTTCCGTGCATTTTTCTATGCCTATGTAGCATACCTCAGAATCACAGAATATTAGTGCTAGATGGTCTTGTTTATTATTCCAGCTATAAGTAGAATATATAGTCCAGTGCCTATTTCTTACAGTTTCATAAGATTTTTCAATCCATTTAATTTTTTCTTCAAATCAAATATTTTTTTAAAGTCTTAATATATAGAGGAGTCAAAAATGAAAGTACTTTGGATGAATTTCATCAAGATCAGTCCAACTCCCACATTTGGAGAGTGAGAAAACAGTGACCCAGCAATGAGAAATTATCTTCAGGTCACTGAGTAAATTGAACATTTACTCTCCATGCTGCCTGAATTCTTAGCAGGATAATGTGTTCTTTACCATTCCCTCTTGCTCATCACATCCTGTATCTATGGTAAAACGCTCTAGGTTACTTTTCTAGGCTTCTCAGTCTCTGTTGATTGTTCATACTCTTACACTTAGATTTTTAAATTTTAATTTTATTTATTTATTATTTTGGTTTGCGGGCGTGCACACATGTGCACGCGTGTGTGTGTGTATCAGAGGGCACTTTGTGTCCCTGTGGAGGACCAAAGGTGACTTCAGGAATCATCCTGGATTGCTTCTACCTTCTTTTTGCTTCACTGTAGGATTTCCCAGCCCACCAGGGCCGGAAGTGTAAGCCACTGCCCTTTCTACCTAGTAGTTTTACCTGGGACCTGGGATCTGAACTCAGGACCTTCTGCTTGAAAGGCATAATCTAAACCCTGAGCCATCTTTCCAGCCCATCTTACATTTAGACTTGTAATGCTGCTTTTCCCAGGATTGAATCCCAGACCTTTGTACTTTCACTACATTCTCTCCTTACATAATTTTATCTGATGGATCCACATACTGTTCGTTTCTATGATAATAACTCAGCTCAAGTCCATTAGTTTATTAATGACAAGAACTTCATGTAGATATATCATTTGCATTGCATAGTGAAATTTTCCTGAAACTATCATATTTTACTCCCTTTAGCCTTCTATGATTGCACCATCTCCTGTACTTCTTATCTCAGTGAATTGCATCAGCAACCAGTTTCCAGAGCCCTACATCAAGGAGTCATCTTTCATCTCCTTTGTACCTTCAGTAACTGGGTCCTTTTTGTCCTAACTCCTATGTATTTCTTGAATCTCTCAATTGCTCCTCTTGCCGTCATCATTTCTCTGTTGTGTTGCCAGCAATAACCTTCTAACTTGTTTCCCTATTTGCGTTATTACCCTTTCTTCTAATTAGTTTCAGTATTGTTCCCAGAATGTTTTTCCTCCCTTTGGGACATGGTCTCATTATGTAGCCCAGTTAGTATTGAACTCACTATATAGCCCTCGATGGTCTCAAGTTTGTGAACTTCTTACCTTTGTCTCTTGAATTATGAGAATACAGGAGTATACTCCCTATCCAGTCTAAGTGATAAATCTCGAATATGTCACCTTTCTGTCCAGAAGCCTTCGGTGGTAGTCTACTGCTTAAAGATATCTAAATTCCTTAACTTGTCTTTGGAAACTGCTCATAACTTAGCTTGTATCCACTCATCCAGTCTTAGTTTTCTAAATCAGCTTTCTCTCTTTTACATTGATATTTCAACTGTAATGAAATTGGTTCAGTCCCAATATGTGAAATGTTTTCAGTATGTGTCTTGCCAGGCTGATTCATCTCTCTGGTCTCTGCTGATATTTTATGGCCACTGGGAAGTCTTCCTAATTCCATTCCCACTTTGAAATCAGCTGTCATATTCTCACAGTCCCTTGAGAATTTACACTTTTGCAGAATCATCACTTGCAGCTCCTGCTTTAATTGTATTTCACCCCCCCCCCACAAAATTTGCCCTTAAATTCAGTGAAGGCAGGATTCATCTTTGATATAACTGAATCTTCAGTAGGGAATATGGTGTCTTGGAAGTAGTTGAATTTTTGCAATTTTGAAACAACATAAAACCTTTTTGTTAACATGTTGAGTAGGATTTATGGGTAAGAAGTGATGTTTCAATGTATTAATATATTGGTATGTGCAGATTGATTAAATCAAGCTAATTAGCATATCAGTACTTATTTTTGTGATGAGAACATTTAAAATTTGTTCTCATAGCAACTTAGAACTATCTAATATAGTAATATTTTCTATAGTCAACGTTCAGTTCATTAAATCTCAGAAAACATTTCTTTTACGTAAGTGCAGCTCCATAACCTAGACTAATGTCTTCCCATCCCTTTTACTTCCTAAACTCTGATAATTACAATTCTGATTTCTGTTTCAATGAGTTTCATCATTTTAGATTCTATATTTAAGTGATATAATGTCACATTTGTTCTGTGTGCCTGTTTTATTTCACCTAACATAAGGGTTCATCTATATTTTCACAAAAGGCTGGAAATATAATATTTGATTCATTTATTCATTGATGCACATTTAGATTGCTTCCTTATCTTCACTATGGAGCAGTGCAATTCTGTGTAGGACATATTTCCAGGCCACTTGAAATCTCTATTTGGGTTCTGCAATTGAAGGTAAAGGGCTCGGCTGCAAAGGTGCATGGAATTGTTGCTCCTAGAGAGATGAGAAGTTGCATTCTTCAGAAATGGGCTGGGGAGATGGCTCAGGGGGTTAAGTCCTGAGTTTGGATCCCTAGAAAAACTGGAGATGGTAGTGCATACCTGAAATCCCAACTCTCCTACAGCAAAATGGCAGAGAGAGACAGTATAATCCCTAGAAACTCTCACTACAGTTAGCTTGTCATATACAATAACAAACAGGAAAAATTGTGTTAAACGAGGTAGAAGGCAAAGACTGACACCTAAGTTTGTCTTCTGACCTTCTCCATTCTATGACATATTCATGCCCAGACACATGCGCGCACACACACATGCACACACACACACACACACACACACACACACACACAACACACGCACCAGAGAGAGAGAGAGAGAAAGAGAGAGAGAGAGAGAGAGAGAGAGAGGAGAGAGAGAGAGAGAGAAAGAGAGAGAGAGAGAGAAAGAGAGAGAGAGAAAGAGAGGAGAGAGAGAGAGAGAGAGAGAGAGAGAGAGAGAGAGAGAGAGAGAGAGATGCAATACAGGTAATCTTCTGACCAAGTGGGACCCTGGAGTAGGCTCTGAGGTTAGACAGAGCTGCTGTTTGAATGCTCTGGCTAGATCTATTTCCTAAGTTATGAAAAAAAATACTCAATGAGAGTCTTACTGTAGACTTTGAGAATGAGAAGAGCTGCTCTTCGGATTCCTAGATCTTTTAATTCTAACCCCTGTGTTCTATCAAAATCAGAAAAGACAGTATCTTTCCGAGGGGTGCTTAGGTGCTGAGACAGGAAATAAAAGCCATCTGCCTAGGGATTTCAGCCATTTCAGAAATTTGTGCATGCTTTTGAAAGTGGTTTGCTTGTTTTGCCAACAGGCTTTGCCAATGACTGGTGTGCCTGACCAGATGCTACTGCTAGTTTAAATGTCAAATTTGGAATATGACTATTGCAGTTACTCTATATGGTTGCTGATAAAATCATGACAAACAGGTTAAGGTAACAAGGGGATAATTTTTATTTTATAGTAGTCCAAGTACAGTTCCTTTTCCAGCTTTGCAGCAATACCAAGAATCAAGGGAACTGGCCACACCATATCGTATAATGGTGGAGAAAGGGACGATGCTTATTTGCCAGACCAGCATGTTTGGCCAAGTATGCAGAAGGATGCCAACTTTCTTAACCAATTCCCTCCATTTTGTTCACCTGCCCAGGGACTAGTCCCACTCACCACAGGCTGGGCCTTTTCCATCTACCACTCTGGGCTTAACTCAACTATTAATTCTCTACAAATGTGTCCAGAATTGAACCCTCAACTGTGGAGTTGACTCCTGCATCTAACTATGACACTTCATCCCTTGTCAACTTGACACAAACACAAAAAATCACCTTTAAACTGTAACCTTCAATTCTTGTCCCTACAGGTGTTAAATTTATCTTATAATATAAATACATTTAACTATTAGTTCTAAAAGTCTGAAATTGAAAGTTTTCATAATCCAATTTTGAAATGTCAATCATTAAAGGTTCAGTTATTAAAATGTTAGAACTGAAAGTCTCTTTTTAAAAGATGCCCATAATATTTTAACCATAAGGTCCTATCAAATCAATTCAAATTAAATACATCCACACAGAATAAATATTAAAATGAAAACATTAGATCAGAACATGAAAAATCTAATTAAGACTAAAGTCTAGCAAGTACCACATCCTGTAGTCCAAAGTCTCTCTTATGTTGCTCATTATGTAGTCATGGTGATTCAAAGATTCTGGGCAATACCAGTCCCTCTTTGAAGCTCAAAGTTGTACAAATAGCTGCTCTGGACCAGGTTGAATCTCCCATTGCAGCCATCCTCATCACACAACCTATGGTTCTGTCATCTCCAACAACATTCTGGGTTCACATCTGCAACAAAAAACTTCATGCTCCTTTGCAGGTACTCCAAACCTGCCACTTGGTGACATACTTCAGTTGTTCTCCATGAACCCCCTCACATGAAAACCAGTACCACCAGGATAATGCTGATATTCTGTAGTGATGTTGAAACATAACTTGGTCCACTCAAACCACAGCCATACCAACTTCTGTATTCTGACTCTGTAAAACTCTTTGTATAGGCAGCCACACTTCTAAAGAGCAAGAAATGATTTCAGCTTGGGCTTTTAGCCTTTGAAGGACTCTGGGTTTTCAAATCATAGAATCTCCATATGGTGGTATTCATTTCTTCCACTGTCCCGGTGCAAAATACTAGATTTTTCGTTTTTTGGTACTCATTTCTCCAATAGCAGCAACTGCTCTGCTATCTGCCCTTTCCTCATCCAAAATTTCAAGACTGCCAACACAAGCTCTCCTCTATCAAGCAAGCCAGTACATCATCTTTAAATTCAACTTTGCCAAATTCCTTGTTCCCTTCATCAAATCTGAGCCCAAACAATTCACAACTCTCTCAGCATCACTATCTTCCAAATGGCCCATGAACCTAATGGTTCTTTGAACACATAATCTCAATGTCTTTAAACATTGCCATATTTCTCCAAAAAATAGTTCAAAATCCACAAAGTCCACATAGCCTGATTTGTCAGCAACACTCACCTCTCTGGTACCAAATTCAAATTCTATTGCAGTTACTCTGTATAGTTGCTGATAAAAATCATGAAAAAACAATATAAGGGATCAAGGGGTTTATTCTCTTTTATGAGAGTTTATTTACAGTTCTTTATCCAGCTAGGCAGGCGAGCCCAAGAGAACACAAAAGGGTGAGGGAACTGGTCACATCATATCCATGTAATGTTGAGAAAGGGATAATCTTTGCTTGCCAGACAGGATGTCTGGTCAAGTGTACAGATGGGTGCTAACTTTCTCAATCTGTTCGCTCCATTTTTTTAACTTGTTCAGGGACTAGTTCCACCTACCATGGGCTGAGTCTTCCCCACCAGCTAGACATTCTCTTTCAGGTTTACTCTGGGCTTAACTTTTTGACAAATGTGTCAGAACTTGAACCCTCAACTGTCAAGTTGACACTTGTATCTAACTATGACAATGATATTGCCACCAACTTCTGTGTTGCTTATTGTGAATGCTTTTTCTTTGTTACCACTTGACACGAGGCAGTCCAACTCTCCTATTACAAAACCTCAGTGTTCCTGATGAGGCAAGACAGTAATGGACATCCTAAAAACATCTTAGAGTTTTAGGGAAGCTGAAATTCCATCCTGGTTCTCTTTTCCAATGGGACCAGTGAAATCCTCTCTGGCACTTTGATTACAAAAGAGAAGGCGAGTGATGACACAGTCAAAACAGAACTATTTCTTTTTATTTTTTTCTGAGGTGACTTTTATTTGATTCTGTGGTCAAAGCGGACATATCAGTTTTGTTCCCAAATACTGAGGTTTTCACCAAGGTGTTCTTATTTATGGATAGTTCTAGTCGTTCTTTTCAACGACAGAAATAAAGTCTGTGACCTCTTGTCTCACCATTTTACTGACATCACTCCTGTGGATTCTTAAAAACAAATTGCTGAATGAGAGAATGAGTCAGACAATACACTGAAGCTTATACTATAGAGTGACATTGCCAAATTTGTCATGATCCTCCATTTTTAAAAAAATTTGGAAGCCTTCTTAAGAGGCTACGCTTTGAGATCTTGGAAAATCTTTGCAAATGCCAAGGGCATGCTTGCATATAATAATTAGATATTTGGTCAAGATGATTATGGCTGAAAATCTTGCCAGTTGTGCTGTGGGGAGGGTTTCCTTTTGGTCTGTAATTGTGGTTACCTAACTTCTGCAAAGATCCACTGGGAAAATTAAAAAATGAAAGTTAATTAAAAACATAAGGGATGACACATTTTAAAGTTATGTAGCCAACTAAGGCATAGGCTCTCTCTTTCTCAGCTATTTATCTTTTATGAACCTCAAAGTATTTTGTTGAGAACAAGATATTTTCCTGGAGCTATGGACATGATGGCAGGAGACTGGACACAAGAAAGCACAGATGAGAATTGAGAGACTATTAAAATCCACTTCAGCAAATGAACATTGCAAACTTATGAGCTTCCAAATTCCCTGATTTTCATTGTTAAGAAGAGGGAGCCAATTTTGAGCCCTGGACCAAGAATCCTGACATTTCATCTGCCAGGCAGGTCAGCAGAACTTCAGGGCAGCTTTTTGGTCATGACTCTGTGGCCTTACTTCCAACTCTTAGATAATAGCAGCTAGCTGAAAGAAGATCTTAGGTTCCCGTGGCTGTGGCTGACAGGGAGGTGGTCCCTCCCAGAAGTAGCTGAATATACAAACATATTCCAGATGCCTTATCTTCAAAGCGCCTACTTACTACTCTGGGCAGCCTTTTGATCTTTAAAAGCAAAAATGT
Source organism: Typhlomys cinereus (assembly GCA_023101885.1). Lineage (NCBI taxonomy): Eukaryota > Metazoa > Chordata > Mammalia > Rodentia > Platacanthomyidae > Typhlomys > Typhlomys cinereus. The sequence goes on from JALPQD010000003.1 coordinate 19,512,799, forward strand.
CAACCTTCAGTGAAGGAACTTATGAGCTGAGCACTAAGCAGTGTTTTATGATGCCATATTGGGGAGCTTAGCATTAGAAGAACTTCTTCCAACAATTCACCTACTAATCCTAAAAGGCTTTATTTTTTTAAGAGGCCTTATTTTTTTCTCCCACATTTTATTTTTTTTTCCAATCATATAAGCTCAATAAGTACCCCTGTCCCCTCCCCCTCCCTTCCCCCCCACACATTACCCATTCTCCTCTTCCCCTTTCCCCTCTTCCTTTTATCCCCCTTTCTCCCCCTTTCCCAGTGCTTTCGCCTTCCTCCCTCCTATCCCCTGGAGCATTTGTTTATGTGTGTGCCAAACCTCCCTCCTGAGTCCTCCACCTTAGTGAGGGTTCTGGATTCAATGGTATAGCCTGGGGCCACTTCTTGGGGTCCCCATTAGAATGGGAACTATATTATGACTGTTTAATCCATTGAAGAGGCCTTATTTTTAAATTATTTTATAATTTCTTTATTCTATGATTATTTCATACATGCATATAATAAATTTAAGCCTTTCTAATCTCAAATGACCCAATCTTTTTTTTAAACATATTTTATTACCTCCACTCATACAAACTTAATAGGTACACAGGTTCCCTCCCTCCCTCCTCCTCCCCCCGACCCCTCTGCTCATCCTCCCCTCACCCCCTCTCCCCACCTCTCAGTGCCTCCCCTCCCCCAATCCCCGGCGAATCCTTTATGTGCATGCCAAACTCTCCTCTGGGTCCTCCTCTCCGATGATGTACAAGGACCCGGCGGCATTTCCCAGAACCCTTTCCTTTGTTCCCCTTAGGCATAGGAACACTATTTTGGCTGTCAATCCCTTGCCTCCAAGGATCTTGGTGCTTTTAGCAAATGCTAGGCTTTGTGGGGTCAATAGTGTGTTGGACATTGCGCAGGGCATGCAAAGTCCAATTATGGTTGCTTCCGCCCTAACTAGTGTGGAGTATCTTGCATATCATTGCTCCTCCCATCCTTGTGCTCTTACACTCTTACCGCCCCCTCTTCCGCAAATTTCCCTGAGCTTCAGGATGGGGAGAGATTAGGCTGGCCTAGTTCTAGGTGGTTGATATAGAGTCAAATGACCCAATCTTATTCCCCTACTTTCTCCCACTGAAAACTTCCTTTTTTTAAGAAATTATTATTATTTTTTAATACATTTTTATTATTTCTGCTCATACAAACTTAATAGGTAGACCAGTTCCCTCCCTCCCTCCTCCTCCCCCAAACCCCTTGCTCCCCTACTCCTCCCTCCCCATCCCCTAGTGCCTCCTCCCCAATTCCCAGAGAGTCCTTTATTGTGTATGCCTAACTCTCCTCTGGGCCCTCCTCTCCGATGACGTACAAGGACCCAGTGGCTTTTCCCTGAACCCTTTCTCGTGTTCCCCTTAAGCATAGGAACACTACTGTGGCTGTCAATCCCTTGTCTCCAAGGATCTTGGTGCCTTTAGCTGATGCTAGACTTTGTGAGGTCAATAGTGTGTTGGACATTGCGCAGGGCATGCAAAGTCCTATTATGATTGCTTCGGCCCTAACTAGTGTGGAGAATCTTGCAAATCATTGCTCCTCCCATCCTTGTACTCTTACAATCTTACCGCCCTCTCTTCTGCAAATGTCCCTGAGCTTCAGGATGGGGAGAGATTAGGCTGGCCTAGTTCTAGGTGGTTGATATAGAGTCTCTGAAGTTCTGGATTGTGGTTTGTTGATTTTCTTTTGCATGAAAACTTCCTTCTTGCCATCCAGCTTCCCTCTTACCTCCGTGATTTTCTTGGTGTGTATCCCTCTAAGTTTACTAAGGGTTGTAAGAATTAGCACATGCCTAAGCTCTTTTTCTGGAGTGTGGGTGATACATCAGTGAATATACATACCACTGAAGAAAGTCGTTACCCTTTCCCCAGCCAGTATTAACTATTAACAGTCCATTAGGGAGGGTTGGTAAGAGGTCTTCTAATTTTAAAACTATTTTATTTTTATTTAATTTATGTAGTGTGTCAGAAAATTAGACACCATATGTACTCCCTAATAGGTGGATCCTAGTACTAAACTCACTTAATGACATATTCAAAAGTAAATCTGGGTAATACCTACAGTAATCGCAAAGATTATCAACAGGAAGGAAGGGAAAGGAGGGCTCCCTTAGAAAAAAAAGAGAGAGGGAATCATGCTTCAGTAGAGAAAATAGGTCACTGTCAGGTATTGCATGTAAGTCGTGAGACATCTGGTGAAGCTCACTTACTTCCCTTCCTGGTCACCTGCAACTGACGAGATTTGATCTCACCAATCAGGGAGGGTATAGGGACTGGCAGATAGATGGAAACCAAGTGGCAAATGGAATACTGAACTCCCCCCTCCATGTTGTGTCCTACTCCTATTCTTCCATCTACCTTTGAGTCTCCTCTTATATTAAGATCTTCATTTAAATAGTCTTTTATCTTTGATTAAGAGGTGACTTTCAATACCAATCAGGATGTAGCCAAGGGTGGTGCAAGACAAGCAAAACTGAAAACAACAACAAACCATAATTCAGAACACCAAAGACCCTACATTAATCACTTGGCACCAGACCAGCCAAATCTCTCCCCATCCTAAAGCTCAGGGAACCTTGCGGAAGAGGGGGCGGCAAGATTGTAAGAGCCTAAAGATGGAAAGAACCAACAATATACAAGATACTCTTTATGGGTTGGGGCTGCAATAGCCAGAATTGGACTTTGCCTGATGTGCACAATGGCTGACATGTCAAGGATCCCCCAAAGTCTAGCACGGATCACAGGGGAGAAGGCTCCTGGAAGTAGGATCCTTAGAGGCAAGGGATTAACAATCATAATAGAGTTCCCATACTAACAGGGAGCCCAAGAAAGGACTCTGGGTTATGCCATTGAATCCTTACTCCTCACTAGTGTGGAAGACTCAGAGGGAGGTTTGGCATTCACACAAAAGGATGCTCCAGGAGATGGGAGGGAGGAAGGGGGAGGCACTGGGAGAAGGGGAAGAAGAAGAGGGTGAAAGGAAGGGGAAAAGAGGGGGAGAGTGCAAGAGGGGACTGGGTAAGGGAGGAGGAAGGGAGAGAAGGAGGGTACCTATTGAGCTTGTATGACTGGGAAAAAATGTGGGAGAAAAAATTTATTTAGCGCTCCTGTGTGCGTGCATGCGTGCGTGCATGCGTGTGTGTGTGTGTGTGTGTTTGTGTGTGTGTATCAGAGGGCACTATGTGTCTCTGTAGAGGACCAAGAGTGACTTCCAGAATCATCCTGGATTGCTCCTACCTCCTTCTTGTTTTGCTCTGGGATTTCTCAGGCTCTGCTTACCAGGGCTGGAAATGCTGACCACCACTGATTCTGCCTGGAGTCCAAACTCAGGACCTGCTTCTTGGAAACAGAATCTTAACCCTTGAGCTATCTCTACAGGCCTTCTCTTTAACAAAAATAGACCTCCAAAGAGAGACATTATGCTTTTCGATGCTTAGTTAGTACGAAAATTTCTTAGATTATAAATTATGAAAATAATAAATGAATACATTATTATGAAATGAAAATATTATCTCTTGGTTACTATAATTTCAACCTCCTTTCTCTATAAAGTAATTATTATGTTATCACTTTAATTGTATACTTTTAGTCCTTTCCCAGCCATTTACATTTAAATTCAGGAAACTTTATCAGAATATGTCAGTAAATGTAACATTGTTTGGGGGTTGGGTGTAACAATTTGGCTATTAAAATTTCTTCTGTTTTTTAAAATTTTTCCATTTTTATAATCATACTGAATATTTGTCCCTCCATCCCTCCATCCCTCTATCCCTCCACCATCCCCTCCCATCCCCCCATCAATCCTTCCCACTCTCTCCTACCCTTGCTCCCACATGCTTCTATGGACCCCAGAATTCACCCCTGCCCATCTACTATTCTGGGGATTCAGGCCTCTGTGGCATATTAAGTTACCTCTCTTCAGGGAGCTTCGTTTCACTTATCCAGCTTTAGACCCAAATGTTTCCACTGTATGTTCTTATCTTGAGTTCCGAGGTAATCTATGGGGTCATGTTGGTATATCAGTCATTATGCAGGTCTGGGAAGGACAAGTCTCACTGCAGTGAGCTCCCAGATGCATTAGTCCTGCCCTGGGTGGTATCTTGTCTACTAGAGAACATTCCCACCTTTAGGTTCTGTAACAGTTACTCTTAACTATTGCTGTGAGAGAGCACCCAAAGTCAATCAACTTAAGGGAGAAAGGGAGGTTTATTTAGCTTACGGTTTCAGAGGGAAGGTACCATCTCTCAAAAAGAGGCAGCATGGCTGCCTGGCCAAAGCTGGAGGAGGCTAAGTCACCACAGACATCTTGGAAGCTGAGAGCTTCAGACTGCTTGCAGCAAAGGCAGACTTCTCCTGAGGTAGGGTGTGACTAATCCACCTCAAGGCCCACCCCTTGTGACTGCCTTCCTCCAGCAAGGCTCCACCTCTCAAGGTACTATGATCTTGCCAAACACATGCGACTGTGGGGGACACATTTCAAACCATGACAGGTTTTTATAATCTCATCACTCCCTCTTCTGTGAGGGTCTCAAAGCCTTAGAATGAGAGGAGATTAGGTTGGCCTGATTCTGGGTGAACCTTGCTGAATTGCTGATACCCTGCATTATGGTTGGCCATTACTGTCCATTTCACTGTTCTTCCACTGCCCTAGGCTGCATCCTGTCAGGATGTTGAGATTTTCTACCTTTGTTGTGAAAGAGGACTTCTATGCTGAATGTTAGGTGTTCTTCCAATCTATGGGTATAATAATAGCTATTTATAGAGCAGTTTGATGTAATGTCTTCCTACCTATAGGTTTATTGGCTGTTTTCCCTATTCATCTATTTCCTTCCCTTTTTCTAGGTTCTTGTTCTAGTTTGCAGTAACAAGGATGTGTACCCTTTTGACAAGCAGGTTTTGAGTCCTATCAGAAAGCTATTGGTTGTCTCCCTGACATTCACGGCACTATTACCCTGGTGGTCACCTGTTGCCATGGTGCAACTTATAGATCTCATGTCATTGATGGGCCTTGTGGTTATTTCCCTCCCCCAGCAGCTTGGTACTATGTAAGCTCTTCAGCAAGGAGAAAGTCCTCAGACCAGTTCCAGTCGATGCACATTGCCCATGTTCTAGGATCCAAAAGTGTTGCATCTTCAGTAATAAGGTTTTACTGACAGTTTTTGGAGAGCAACAAAGAGCAATGGCAAAAGTTCATAATGTTTGGGGGCCTTTGAGAGCTCTCTGACCAACATCAGTAAGTGCCACATTCCTGTTACTTCTAGTATAATTTTGTCCCTGGGTTCTAAGTGGATCAGCTCAGGGCTTTTTCTTTTTTTCTTTTCCCCTGAAAACAGAGGGAAAAAAAGAAAAAGTCTTGTTTTTGATCCATTCAAGATCCTTTGTTTATTCATGGGCCAATTCTGGTAATTTGTACTTTTCTTGAATGTGACAGTTTTTTCTAGGTTTTTGAATTGTGTGTGACCAATTTGTACATAGTATTTTCTTAGAGTTTCTTATAGCTCCATTTTTTATCGCTATGTTTTGTTTGTGCAATTTTGCCTTCTCTCTTTAAAAAATTGTTAAATCTACCAAAGTTTTGTTTACATTGACATTTCAGAATGCTCAACTTTTGTTTTCAATTTAATATTTCTCATTATATGTTTTTTAGGTATTTTTTTCCATTTTGCAGTCATTAGGTTTATTTTCGTGACTTCTTTTTACCTTCTTGAATTGAAACCTTATTTTTTACCTTGAGTGATAATACATGATAATACAAGGCTAAGTTTTATTTGTGAGCCAATTTGGCCATCTCTATATTGACCCATAACATTCAAGGGAAAATGCATAAATCAGAAGTATACATTTTTAAGGCTGGGGAGATGATTCAGTGGTTAAAACCTTTGCCTTGCAAGCAAAGAAACTGAGTTCATATCCTTAGATTCTGTGCAAAAATGCCACTGATAGATATGATAGTTGCTTGTAATTCTGGCCCTTGAAGGTATAGTTTGGGAAACCTTAAAGCAAAACAATAAGGTGGAAGAGCAATCCAGGATGATTTCTGATGTCACCCTTGGATAGGCTAACACATTCAAGTACTCTCTCATATACATGCTTACAGAAACATGTACACCCACCCATGTGCAATACTCTGCACACACACACAATCAATTTTTTTTACATTTTTTATTATTTCCACTCATACAAACTTAATAGGTACAACGGTTCCCTCCCTCCCTCCTGCTCCCCCCAACCCTCCTGCTCCCCCCCTCCTCTCACTCCTTCCTCCCCATCCCCCATTCCTCCCAATCCCCGGAGAATCCTTTAATGTGCATGCCAGACTCTCCTCTGGGCCCTCCTCTCCGATGACATACAAGGACCCAGTGGCATTTCCCTGAACACTTTCCTGTGTTCTCCTTAAGTATAGGAACACTACTTTGGCTGTCAATCCCTTGCCTCCAGGGATCTTGGTGCTTTTAGCAAATGCTAGGCTTTGTGGGGTCAATAGTGTGTTGGACATTGCGCAGGGCATGCAAAGTCCAATTATGGTTGCTTCCGCCCTAACTTGTGTGGAGTATCTTGCATATCATTGCTCCTCCCATCCTTGGGCTCTTACAATCTTACCGCCTCCTCTTCTGCAAATTTCCCTGAGCTTCAGGATGGGGAGAGATTAGGCTGGCCTAGTTCTTTTTTTTTTAATTTTTTTTATTATTATTTATTCAACTGTGTGCATGTGCGCGTGGGTGTGTGTGTCTGTGTGTGTGTGTGTCTGTGTATGTGTAGAACCACGGACGAACCCGCGAACCACCATGGACGCCTCCACCTCCTTCTGCCCCGTGATTCACAGGCTCCACCCTACCAGGACCAGAAGCGCAGGCCACCCCCACTTCCGCCTGGCGTCTATACATGGGATCCGGGATCTGAACTCAGGACCTCCGCCTGCAAGGCGGAGGCTTAACCCCTGAGCCACCTCTCCAGCCCTTTTTTTTTATTAATACATTTTTTATTATTATTTCAGCTCATACAAACTTAATAGGTACACCAGTTCCCTCCTTCCCTCCTCCTCCCCCCGTACCCCCTGCTCCCCCTCCACACCTCCCTCCCTCCCCATCCCCCAGTGCCACCCGCACCAATTCCCAGAGAGTCCTTTCTTGTGCATGCTGGATTTTCCTCTGGGCCCTCCTCTCCGATGACGTGCAAGGACCCAGTGGCCTTTCCCTGAACCCTTTCCCGTGTTCCCCTTAGGTATAGGAACACTGCTGTGGCTGCCAATCCCTTGCGTCCAAGGATATTGCTGCCTTTAGCAGATGCTAGATTTTGTGAGGTCAATAGTGTGTTGGACAATGTGCAGGGCATGTAAAGTCCAATTATGATTGCTTCAGCCCTAACTTGTATGGAGTATCTTACATATCATTGCTCCTACCATCCTTTTGCTCTTACACTCTTACCGCCCCCTCTTCCGCAAATTTCCCTGAGCTTCAAGATGGGGAGAGACTAAGCTGGCCTAGTTTTAGGTGGTTGATATAGAGTCTCTGAAGTTCTGGATTGTGGTTTGTTGATTTTCTTTTGCAGTTTTGCTGCTTCTGCAATGCCCTTTACTCCATCCTGGTGGGCATTGCATGTTACCCCCTGGCCAGAGACAAAAAGCTGTTAAACTAGAGTCTTGTTATAAAAGCACATTCAAAGGTAGATGTAATAAAAGTGGGAAACGACAGTGAGGGAGGGGTCTATCACCTATTTGCAAAATGGTTACTTTTTATCTGCCAGACTATATGCCCTCCTCTTCTGGTGAGATCACACCCCCTCAGTAGTAAATGATCAGGAACAAAAGTCTGTGAACTTAATCAGATGTCTCATTACTTATTTGGGTCCTTGGTGGTGGCCTATTTTCCCTGCTGTAACATGTTCCCTTCTCTCCTTGTTTCTGGTGTGGCCCTCCTACCCCATCCCTCCTGTTCATAATCCTTGCAATTACTGTCTCTAGGTGGGCTGGGTGGGTTGGGTACTAGGAGCCACCTATTAGGGAGTACATATGGCCCTCTATTTTTTGGGTTTGGGATACTTCACTTAATATAATTGTTTCTAATGACATCCATTACCCGGCAAATTCCAGTAATTCATCATTTTTGATGGCTGAGTAGTACTCCATTGTATAAATGTACCACAGTTTCCTTATCCACTCGTCAACTGTTGGACATTTGGGTTGATTCCATGACTTTGCTATTGTAAACAGTGCTGCTATGAACATGGTCGTGTTTGTGCTATCGAGGTGAACCTCTGCTGTATGGGGGGTTATTTCCAAAAGTGGAATAGCAGGGTCATATGGCATTTCAATCTTTAATTTCTTTTAGAATCTCCAGACGGCTCGCCAGAGTGGCTGCATGAGCCTGCATTCCCACCAGCAATGTAGGAGAATTCCCCTCTCTCCACATCCTCTCCAGCATTTGTCGTTGTTTGTATTGTGGATTTTTGCCATCCTGACCGGGGTGAGATGATATCTCAGGGAAGTTTTGATTTGCATTTCCCTGATGGCTAAGGAAGTGGAGCATTTTTCTAAGATATTTGTTAGACATTTTAATTTCATTCCTGGTAAAGTTTCTTTGAAGTTCCAGGGCCCATTTTTAATTGGGCCATTGGTTTCCTTGGTGTTTAGTTTTCTAAGTTCTTTGTGCACTCTGGACAGCAGAGTTCTATCAGATGTGTGGTTAGTGAAGATTTTCTCCCATTCTGTGGGTTGCCTTTGAGCTCGTGTTACAATCTCTTTATCTGAACAGAAGCTCTTTAATTTCACAAGATCCCAAATGTTGAGAGTTGGTAGCAGTGACTGTGCCATTGGATGTCTGTTTAGGAAGTGTTGGCCTAGCCCAATCAGCTCGAGGGAGTTCCCTATCCTTTCAACTATGGTTTTTATAGTCTCTGGCCTGATATCAAGGTCCTTGATCCATTTGGAGTTAAGTCTTGTACATGGTGACAAGTACGGGTCCCGCTTTAATCTTCTGCATGTGGAGATCCAGTTTTGCCAGCACCATTTGTTGAAGATGCTGTTCTTTTTCCATTGGATTCTTTGGGCCCCTTTGTCAAAGACCAAATGGCTGTAATTTTGTGGGCTTATATCTGGGTCTTCAACCCTTATTCATTGATCTGTGTGTCTATTTTGGAGCCAGTACCAGGCTGTCTTTATAACTATGGATTTGTAGTATAGACTTAGGTTTGGTATGGCAATACCTCCAGCAGTGCTTTTGTTACTCAGGATTTTCTTTGCTATCCTGGGTCTTTTGTGCCTCCATATGAACTTTGAGATTGTTTGGTCAACTTCTTTGAAGAATTGCTTTGGGATTTTGTTTGGTGTAGCATTGAATTTGTATATTGCCTTTGGCAGGATGGTCATTTTTACGATGCTGATTCTGTCAATCCAGGAACAAGGGAGGTCTTTCCACCTTCTGGTGTCTTCTGGTATTTCTTTCTTTAGGGTTTTAAAGTTTTCCTTGTAAAGGTCTTTTACTTCCTTGGTTAGGTTTATACCAAGGTATTTCATTTTTTTAGGGGCTATAGTACATGGGATTGTTTCCCTCAAGGCTTTTTCACTTCTTTCATTTTGGGCATATAGGAAGGCCTCTGATTTTTGCACACTTATTTTTGTATCCTGCCACCCTGCTGAACTTCTCAATTAGTTCCAGAAGCTTCCTGGTGGAATTTTTGGGATCACTCAGGTATAAGATCATGTCATCTGCAAATAGGGATAGCTTGACTTCTTCCTTGCCGATTTGAATCCCTCTTATGTACCTTTCTTGTCTTATGGCTTCAGCTAAGACTTCAAGTACAATATTGAACAGAAGTGGTGAGAGTGAACAGCCTTTTCTAGCTCCTGATCAAAGTGGGAATGCTTCCAATTGTTCCCCATTGAGCATAATCCTTGCTGTGGTCTTGTTGTATACAGCTTTTATTATATTGATAAAGGTTCCTTCCATTCCTACTGTCTCTAGCGTTTTGATCATAAAAGGCTGTTGGATCTTGTCAAAAGCTTTTTCTGCATCTATCGAGAGTATCATGTGGTTTTGGACTTTGGACTGGTGTTGAACCAACCTTGTGTGCCGGGGATGAAGCCTACTTGGTCCCCGTGAATGATCTTTTTGATATGTTTTTGAATCCGATTTGCTAAGACTTTGTTCAGAATCTTTGCGTTTGTGTTCATCAGAGAGATCGACCTAGAGTTTTCTTTTTTAAGTGAATCTTTATTAGGTTTTGGGATTAAAACGATATTAGCTTCATAGAAGGAATTTGGTAGTGTTCCTTCCTTTGCTATTTGATGGAACAGTTTAAGGAGTATTGGTGTTATTAACTCCTTAAATGTCTGGTAGAACTCTATGCTGAATCCATCTGGTCCAGGACATTTTTTGGTGGGAAGATTCGAGATTACTTCTTCAATTTCCTGATATGTTATAGGACTATTTAAATAATTCACAACTTCCTGATTCAATTTAGGTAAGTTGTGTTTGCTTAGGAATTCATCCATCTCTTTTGTGTTGTCAAACTTCACAGAGTATAAGTTTTTGAAATATGATGTTATAATTCTCTGGATTTCTTGGGTACCAGTAGTGATAACTCCATGTTCATTTCTAATTTTGTTAATTTGGGTTTTCTCTCTCTTGCTTTTGGTTAATTTAGCTAGGGGTGTATCAATCTTATTGATTTTTTTCAAAGAACCAGCTTTTTGACTGGTTGATTTTTTCTATCGTTTTCTTAATCTCGATTTCACATATTTCTCCCCTTATTTTGCTAATCTCCTCTCTTCTACTACTTTTGGGATCAGATTGCTCTAGTTTCTCTAAAGCTTTAAGCTGCATTGTTAAGTTGTTTATTTCTGATGTTTCCATTTTTTTTTTATTTCAGCTCATACAAACTTATTAGGTACACCAGTTCCCTCCCTCCCTCCTCCTCCCCCCGTACCCCCTGCTCCCCCTCCCCTACCCACCCCTATCCCTCCCCATCCCCCAGTGCCTCCCACCCCAATTTCCAGAGAGTCCTTTCTTTTTTTTTTTTTAACTTTTTATTTATTTATTTATTTTAATTTCAGCTCATACAAACTTATTAGGTACACCAGTTCCCTCCCTCCCTCCTCCTCCCCCCGTACCCCCTGCTCCCCCTCCCCACCCCTCTCCCTCCCCATCCCCCAGTGCCTCCCACCCCAATTCCCAGAGAGTCCTTTATTGTGCATGACTGATTTTCCTCTGGGCCCTCCTCTCCGATGACGTACAAGGACCCAGTGGCCTTTCCCGAACCCTTTCCCGTGTTCCCTTTAGGTATAGGAACACTGCTGTGGCTGCCAATCCTTTGCCTCCAAGGATCTTGGTGCCTTTAGCAGATGCTAGACTTTGTGAGGTCAACAGTGTGTTGGACAATGCGCAGGGCATGCAAAGTCCAATTATGATTGCTTCAGCCCTAACTTGTATGGAGTATCTTACATATCATTGCTCCTCCCATCCTTTTGCTCTTACACTCTTACCACCCCCTCCTCTGCAAATTTCCCTGAGCTTCAAGATGGGGAGAGACTAAGCTGGCATAGTTCTAAGTGGTTGATATAGAGTCTCTGAAGTTCTGGATTGTGGTTTGTTGATTTTCTTTTGCAGTTTTGTTGCTCCTGCAATGCCCTTCACTCCATCCTGGTGGGCATTGTATGTTACCCCCTGGCCAGAGACAAAAAGCTGTTAAAGTCTTGTGATAAAAGCACATTCAAAGGTAGATGTAATAAAAGTGGGAAACCACAGTAAGGGAGGGGTCTATCACCCATTTGCAAAATGGTTACTTTTTATCTGCCAGACTATATGCCCTCCTCTTCTGGTGAGATCACACCCCCTCAGTAGTAAATGATCAGGAACAAAAGTCTGTGAACTTAATCAGAAGTCTCATTACTTATTTGGGTCCTTGGTGGTGGCCTATTTTCCCTGCTGTAACATGGTCCCTTCTCTCCTTGTTTCTGGTGTGGCCCTCCTACCCCATCCCTCCTATTCATAATCCTTGGAATTACTGTCTCTAGGTGGGCTGGGTGGGTTGGGTACTAGGAACCACTTATTAGGGAGTACATATGGCCCTCTATTTTTTGGGTTTGGGATACTTCACTTAATATAATTGTTTCTAATGACATCCATTTCCCGGCAAATTCCAGGAATTCATCATTTTTGATGGCTGAGTAGTACTCCATTGTATAGATGTACCACAGTTTCCTTATCCACTCGTCAACTGTTGGACATTTGGGCTGATTCCATGACTTTGCTATTGTAAACAGTGCTGCTATGAACATGGTCGTGCTTGTGCTATCGAGGTGAACCTCTGCTGTATGGGGGGTTATTCCCAAAAGTGGAATAGCAGGGTCATATGGCATTTCAATCTTTAATTTCTTTTAGAATCTCCAGACGGCTCGCCAGAGTGGCTGTATGAGCCTGCATTCCCACCAGCAATGTAGGAGAATTCCCCTCTCTCCACATCCTCTCCAGCATTTGTCGTTGTTTGTATTGTGGATTTTTGCCATCCTGACCGGGGTGAGATTATATCTCAGGGAAGTTTTGATTTGCATTTCCCTGATTGCTAAAGAAGTGGAGCATTTTTTAAGATATTTGTTAGACATTTTAATTTCATCCCTGGTAAAGTTTCTTTTAAGTTCCAGGGCCCATTTTTTATTTGGGCCATTGCTTTCCTTGGTGTTTAGTTTTATAAGTTCTTTGTGCACTCTGGACAGCAGAGTTCTATCAGATGTGTGGTTAGTGTAGATTTTCTCCCATTCTGTGGGTTGCCTTTGATCTCGCATTATAATCTCTTTATCTGAACAGAAGCTCTTTAATTTCACAAGATCCCAAATGTTGAGAGTTGGTAGCAGTGACTGTGCCATTGGATGTCTTTTTTGGAACTGTTGGCCTAGCCCAATCAGCTCGAGGGAGTTCCCTATCCTTTCAACTATGGTTTTTATAGTCTCTGGCCTGATATCAAGGTCCTTGATCCATTTGGAGTTAAGTCTTGTACATGGTGACAAGTACGGGTCCAGCTTTAATCTTCTACATGTGGAGATCCAGTTTTGCCAGCACCATTTGTTGAAGATGCTGTTCTTTTTCCATTGGATTCTTTGGGCCCCTTTGTCAAAGACCAAATGGCTGTAACTTTGTGGGCTTATATCTGGGTCTTCAGTCCTTATCCATTGATCTGTGTGTCTATTTTGGAGCCAGTACCAGGCTGTCTTTACAACTATGGATTTGTAGAATAGACTAAGGTTTGGTATGGCAATACCTCCAGCAGTGTTTTTGTTACTCAGGATTTTCTTTGCTATCCTGGGTCTTTTGTGCCTCCATATGAACTTTGAGATTGTTTGGTCAACTTCTTTGAAGAATTGCTTTGGGATTTTGATTGGTATAGCATTGAATCTGTATATTGCCTTTGGCAGGATGGTCATTTTTACGATGTTGATTCTGTCAATCCAGGAACAAGGGAGGTCTTTCCACCTTCTGGTGTCTTCTGGTATTTCTTTCTTTAGGGTTTTAAAGTTTTCATTGTAAAGGTCTTTTACCTCCTTGGTTAGGTTTATACCAAGGTATTTCATTTTTTTAGGGGCTATAGTAAATGGGATTGTTTCTCTCAAGGCTTTTTCACTTCTTTCATTCTGGGCATATAGGAAGGCCTCTGATTTTTGCACATTTATTTTGTATCCTGCCACCCTGCTGAACTTCTCAATTAGTTCCAGAAGCTTCCTGGTGGAGTTTTTGGGATCCCTCAGGTATAAGATCATGTCATCTGCAAATAGGGATAGCTTGACTTCTTCCTTGCCGATTTGAATCCCTCTTATGTCCCTTTCTTGTCTTATGGCTTCAGCTAAGACTTCAAGTACAATATTGAATAGAAGTGGTGAGAGTGGGCAGCCTTGTCTATTTCCTGATCGAAGTGGGAATGCTTCCAATTGTTCCCCATTGAGCATAATCCTTGCTGTGGGCTTGTTGTATATAGCTTTTATTGTATTGATAAAGGTTCCTTCCATTCCTACTGTCTCTATCGTTTTGATCATAAAAGGCTGTTGGATCTTGTCCAAAGCTTTTTCTGTATCTATTGAGAGTATCATGTCGTCTTGGACTTTGGACTGGTTTACATGATGAATTACATTTATTGATTTGCATATGTTGAACTAACCTTGTGTGCCGGGGATGAAGCCTACTTGGTCCCCGTGAATGATCTTTTTGATATGTTTTTGAATCCGATTTGCTAAGACTTTGTTGAGAGTATTTGTGTCTGTGTTCATCAGGGAGATTGGCCTATAGTTTTCTTTTTTTTTTTTTTTCTTTTTTTTTTTATTAAAAATTTAATTATACATTTTAAAAATTTTTTACCAGTTCCCTCCCTCCCCCCTCTTCCCCCTCCCCTTCCCCCAGTGCCTCCCCCCCAATTCCCAGATAGTCCTTTATTGTGTGTGCCTAACTCTCCACTGTGTCCTCCTCTCCGATGACATATAAGGACCCAGTGGCATTTCCATAAGCCCTTTCTCTTGTTCCCCTTAAGCATAAGATCACTACTATGGCTGTCAATCCTTTGCCTCCAGGGGTCTCGGTGCCCTTATCAGATGCTAGACTTTATGAGGGCAACAGTGCGCTGGACATTGCGCAGGGCATGCAAAGTTCCATTATGATTGCTTTGGCCCCAACTATTGTTGAGAATCTTGCAAATCGTTGCTCCTCCCATCCTTTTGCTCTTACAATCTTACCGCCCCCTCTTCCGCAAATGTCCCTGAGCTCCAGGATGGGGAGAGATTAGGCTGTCCTAGTTCTATGTGATTGATATAGAGTCTCTGAAGTTCTGGATTGTGGTTTGTTGATTTTCTTTTGCAGTTTTGCTGCTCCTGCAATTCCCTTCACTCCATTCTGCTGGGCACTGTATGTCACCCCCTGGCCAGAGACAAAAAGCTGTTAAACTGGAGTCTTGTTGTAATAGCACATTCAAGGGTAGATGTAATAAGAGTAGGAAACCTCACTGAGAGAGGGGTCCATCACCCATTTGCAAAATGATTACTTTTTATCTGCTAGACTATATGCCCTCCCCTTCTGGTGAGATCAGGAAAGAACGTCTGTGAACTTAACCAGGTTTCTCATTACTTACTTGCAGACCTTCATGGAGGCCTATTTTCTCTGCTGTAACATGGTCTCCTCTCTCTTTGTTTCTGGTGTGGCCCTCCTAACCCATCTCTCTTGTTCATAATCCTTGCAATTACTGTGTTACATAGGTTTACTTTTGAGTGTCCCAATGTGGGCTGGGTGAGTTTGGTACTAGGAGCCACCTATTAGGGAGTACATACGGCGCTTAATTTTCTGGGTTTGGGATACTTCACTTAATATAATTCTTTCTAATGACATCCATTTCCCAGCAAATTCCAGTAATTCATCGTTTTTGATGGCTGAGTAGTACTCCATTGTATAGATGTACCACAGTTTCCTTATCCACTCGTCAACTGTTGGACATTTAGGTTGATTCCATGACTTTGCTATTGTAAACAGTGCTGCTATGAACATGGTCGAGCTTGTGCTATCGAGGCGAACCTTTGCTGCTTGGGGGGTTATTCCCAAAAGTGGGATAGCAGGGTCATATGGCATTTCAATCTTTAATTTCTTTAAGAATCTCCAGACGGCTCGCCAGAATGGCTGTATGAGCCTGCATTCCCACCAACAATGTAGGAGAGTTCCCCTCTCTCCACATCCTCTCCAGCATTTGTCGTTGTTTGTATTGTGGATTTTTGCCATCCTGACCGGGGTGAGATGATATCTCAGGGAAGTTTTGATTTGCATTTCCCTGATGGCGAAGGAAGTGGAGCATTTTTTAAGATAATTGTTAGACATTTTAATTTCATCCCTGGTAAAGTTTCTTTGAAGTTCCAGGGCCCATTTTTTAATTGGGCCAGTGTTTTCCTTGGAGTTTAATTTTCTAAGTTCTTTGTGCACTCTGGACAGTAGAGCTCTGTCAGATATGTGGTTAGTGAAGATTTTCTCCCATTCTGTGGGTTGCCTTTGAGCTCGTGTTACAATCTCTTTATCTGAACAGAAGCTCTTTAATTTCACAAGATCCCAACTGTTGAGAGTTGGTAGCAGTGACTGTGCCATTGGATGTCTGTTTAGGAACTGTTGGCCTAGCCCAACCAGCTCGAGGGAGTTCCCTATCTTTTCAACTATGGTTTTTAAAGTCTCTGGCCTGATATCAAGGTCCTTGATCCATTTGGAATTAAGTCTTGTACATGGTGACAAGTACGGGTCCAGCTTTAATCTTCTGCATGTGGAGATCCAGTTTTGCCAGCACCATTTGTTGAAGATGCTGTTCTTTTTCCATTGGATTCTTTGGGCCCCTTTGTCAAAGACCAAATGGCTGTAACTTTGTGGGCTTATATCTGGGTCTTCAATCCTTATCCATTGATCTGTGTGTCTATTTTGGAGCCAGTACCAGGCTGTCTTTATAACTATGGATTTGTAGTATAGACTTAGGTTTGGTATGGCAATACCTCCAGCTGTGTTTTTGTTACTCAGGATTGTTTTGGCTATCCTGGGTCTTTTGTGCCTCCAAATGAACTTTGAGATTGTTTGGTCAACTTCTTTGAAGAATTGCTTTGGGATTTTGATTGGTATAGCATTGAATCTGTATATTGCCTTTGGTAGGATGGTCATTTTTACAATGTTGATTCTGCCAATCCAGGAACAAGGGAGGTCTTTCCACCTTCTGGTGTCTTCTGCAATTTCTTTCTTTAGGGTTTTAAAGTTTTCATTGTAAAGGTCTTTTACCTCCTTAGTTAGGTTTATACCAAGGTATTTCATTTTTTTAGGGGTTATAGTAAATGGCATGGTTTCTCTCAAGGCTTTTTCACTTCTTTCATTCTGGGCATATAGGAAGGCCTCTGATTTTTGCACATTTATTTTGTATCCTGCCACCCTGCTGAACTTCTCAATTAGTTCCAGGAGCTTCCTGGTGGAGTTTTTGGGATCACTCAGGTATAAGATCATGTCATCTGCAAATAGAGATAGCTTGACTTCTTCCTTGCCAATTTGAATCCCTCTTATGTCCCTTTCTTGTCTTATGGCTTCGGCTAAGACTTCAAGTACAATATTGAATAGAAGTGGTGAGAGTGGACAGCCTTGTCTTGTTCCTGATCGAAGTGGGAATGCTTCCAATTGTTCCCCATTGAGCATAATCCTTGCTGTGGGCTTGTTGTATACAGCTTTTATTATATTGATAAAGGTTCCTTCCATTCCTACTGTCTCTAGCGTTTTGATCATAAAAGGCTGTTGGATCTTGTCAAAAGCTTTTTCTGCATCTATCGAGAGTATCATGTGGTCTTGGACTTTGGACTGGTTTACATGATGAATTACATTTATTGATTTGCGTATGTGGAACCAACCTTGTGTGCCGGGGATGAAGCCTACTTGGTCCCCATGAATGATCTTTTTAATATGTTTTTGAATCCGATTTGCTAAGACTTTGTTGAGAATCTTTGCGTCTGTGTTCATCAGGGAGATCGGCCTATAGTTTTCTTTTTTAAGTGAATCTTTATTAGGTTTTGGGATTAAAACGATATTAGCTTCATAGAAGGAATTTGGTAGTGTTCCTTCCTTTGCTATTTGATGGAACAGTTTAAGGAGTATTGGTGTTATTAACTCCTTAAATGTTTGGTAGAACTCTGTGCTGAATCCATCTGGTCCAGGACATTTTTTGGTGGGAAGATTCGAGATTACTTCTTCAATTTCCTGATATGTTATAGGACTATTTAAATAATTCACAACTTCCTGATTCAATTTAGGTAAGTTGTGTTTACTTAGAAATTCATCCATCTCTTTTGTGTTGTCAAACTTCACAGAGTATAAGGTTTTGAAATATGATGTTATAATTCTCTGGATTTCTTGGGTATCAGTAGTGATAACTCCATGTTCATTTCTAATTTTGTTAATTTGGGTTTTCTCTCTCTTGCTTTTGGTTAGTTTAGCTAGGGGTGTATCAATCTTGTTGATTTTTTCAAAGAACCAGCTTTTTGATTGGTTGATTTTTTCTATCGTTTCTTAGTCTCGATTTCAGATATTTCTCCCCTTATTTTGCTAATCTCTTCTCTTCTACTGCTTTTGGGATCAGATTGCTCTAGTTTCTCTAAAGCTTTAAGCTGCATTGTTAAGTTGTTTATTTCTGATGTTTCCATTTTTTTGACGTGGGCATTAAGAGCTATGAACTTACCTCTTAGGACAGCTTTCATTGTGTCCCAGAGATTTTGGTAAGTTGTATTTTCGTTATCATTTACTTTCAGGAAATCTTGAATTTCCTTTTTAATTTCTTCCTGAATCCAGTTCTCATTCAGCATCATAGTGTTAAGTTTCCAGGAGTTAGTGTATTTTCTCTTGTTTGATGTGTTGTGGATGTCCAGCTTTAGGCCGTGGTGGTCTGATAGGGCACAGGTTAGAATTTCAACTTTCTTGTATATGTGTAGATTCATTTTGTGGCGCAATATGTGATCTATTTTGGAGAAAGTTCCGTGTGCTGCTGAGAAAAATGTGTATTCTTTGGTGCGTGGGTGAAAAGTTCGATAGAGATCTGTGAGGTCCATTTCTTTCAGGGTTTGATTAAGTTCCAAAGTGTCTCTGTTAAGCTTTTGACCTGTTGATCTATGCCATGTTGAGAGGGCGGTGTTGAAGTCCCCAAGAATTATCGTTTGGGGGTTGATTTCTTGCTTTAGACGCTGTAGGGTTTTCTTAATGAATGTGGAGGGGCCCGTATTGGGTGCATATATGTTCAGTATTGTGAAATCTTCCTGGTGAATTGTACCTGTGACTAAAATGTAGTATCCATCCGTGTCTCTTATAATTTTTTTTGGTTTGAAATCCACTTTGTCTGATAGCATAATGGCTACCCCTGCCTGTTTTCTGCTTCCATTTGCTTGTAGAATTGTTGACCAGCCTTTTATTTTTAGAGTGTGCCTATCTTTTGTGGTGAGATGGGTTTCCTGCAGGCAACAGATTGATGGATTGTGATTTTTAATCCAAGTTTGTAATCTGTGTCTCTTGATCGGTGAATTAAGTCCATTAACATTTAGTGTTATAATGCAGAAACTATTGTTAATTCCAGACATTTATTATGTTTAGTAGCTTTTATAAGTATATTGCTTCGCTTTTAATGCTGTTATATTTGCCTTCTGTTCTCCTGGATATGCCTCTTTTTTTCTTCACGCTTGAGTATCATTTCTAGCAGTTTTTGAAGGCCTGTTTTGGTGGCCATGTATCCCTTAAAGTTGTCTTTGTGCTGGAAAATTTTTCTTTCTCCCTCGATCGTGACTGATAGTTTTGCAGGGTAAATCAGCCTGGGTTGACATTTTTGCTCATTCAATACTTGAAGTATGTCTCTCCAAGCTCTTCTTGCTTTTACTGTTTCGACTGAGAAGTCATTTGTTATTTTAATAGGTTTGCCTTTAAAAGTGACTTGTTTTTTCTCCCTTGAAGCTCTCAGCACCAGTTCTTTATCTTGAATGTGGAGTGTTTTAACTATTATTTGCCGCGGTGTGCTTCTATTTTGGTCGTATCTCTTTGGGGTGCGGAATGCCTCTTGTATATGAATGGGCCTCTCTTTTTTTAGATGAGGAAAGTTTTCCTTGATGATCGTTTGAAAAATTTCCTCAGGGGTGGTATTTTGAGATTCTTGCTCGGGTATTCCATGAATACGCATGTTAGGCTTCTTCAGGGTGTCCCATATCTCTTGGATATTTCTCTCAAGTATCTCTTTGGCTTTAACAACCTCTTCCATTGAGCTGGTTAGTACTCCCACTTTATCTTCAAGGTCTGAAATTCTGTTTTCTGCTTCATTAGTTCTGTTGATAAGACTCTCTGTGGCGTTCTGGGTTGAAGATAACTTGTCTTTTAGCTCAGTTTTAAACTCTGCTTGAGTTTGTTTTAACTGCTCTATGCCACTTTTTGTTTCTTGCACTGTTTTTCTCAACTCCTCCAGATGTCTGTTGTGTTCCTCTTCAAAGCGATTGATTCGATTATGTAATTCCTCCCGGATTTCCTCTTTCATAGTATTGAACATGGTAATGATCATATTTTTTTTTTATTAAAAATTTAATTATACATTTTAAAATTTTTTACCAGTTCCCTCCCTCGCCCCTCCTCTTCCCCCAGTGTCTCCCCCCCAATTCCCAGAGAGTCCTTTATTGTGTGCGCCTAACTCTCCACTGGGTCCTCCTCTCCGATGACATATAAGGACCCAGTGGCATTTCCATAAGCCCTTTCTCTTGTTCCCCTTAACCATAAGATTACTACTATGGCTGTCAATCCCTTGCCTCCAGGGGTCTCGGTGCCCTTAACAGATGCTAGACTTTATGAGGGCAACAGTGCGCTGGACATTGCGCAGGGCATGCAAGTTCCATTATGATTGCTTTGGCCCCAACTATTGTTGAGAATCTTGCAAATCGTTGCTCCTCCCATCCTTTTGCTCTTACAATCTTACCGCCCCCTCTTCCGCAAATGTCCCTGAGCTCCAGGATGGGGAGAGATTAGGCTGTCCTAGTTCTATGTGATTGATATAGAGTCTCTGAAGTTCTGGATTGTGGTTTGTTGATTTTCTTTTTCAGTTTTGCTGCTCCTGCAATTCCCTTCACTCCATTCTGCTGGGCACTGTATGTCACCCCCTGGCCAGAGACAAAAAGCTGTTAAACTGGAGTCTTGTTGTAATAGCACATTCAAGGGTAGATGTAATAAGAGTAGGAAACCTCACTGAGGGCGGGGTCCATTACCCATTTGCAAAATGATTACTTTTTATCTGCTAGACTATATGCCCTCCCCTTCTGGTGAGATCAGGAAAGAACGTCTGTGAACTTAACCAGGTTTCTCATTACTTACTTGCAGACCTTCATGGAGGCCTATTTTCTCTGCTGTAACATGGTCTCCTCTCTCCTTGTTTCTGGTGTGGCCCTCCTAACCCATCTCTCTTGTTCATAATCCTTGCAATTACTGTGTTACATAGGTTTACTTTTGAGTGTCCCAATGTGGGCTGGGCGAGTTTGGTACTAGGAGCCACCTATTAGGGAGTACATACGGCGCTTAATTTTCTGGGTTTGGGATACTTCACTTAATATAATTCTTTCTAATGACATCCATTTCCCAGCAAATTCCAGTAA
This sequence comes from Typhlomys cinereus, assembly GCA_023101885.1. Taxonomy (NCBI): domain Eukaryota; kingdom Metazoa; phylum Chordata; class Mammalia; order Rodentia; family Platacanthomyidae; genus Typhlomys; species Typhlomys cinereus. The sequence continues at coordinate 19,533,987 of JALPQD010000003.1, forward strand.
TTCATCATTTTTGATGGCTGAGTAGTACTCCATTGTATAGATGTACCACAGTTTCCTTATCCACTCGTCAACTGTTGGACATTTAGGTTGATTCCATGACTTTGCTATTGTAAACAGTGCTGCTATGAACATGGTGGAGCTTGTGCTATCGTGGCGAACCTCTGCTGCATGGGGGGTTATTCCCAAAAGTGGGATAGCAGGGTCATACGGCATTTCAATCTTTAATTTCTTTAAGAATCTCCAGACGGCTCGCCAGAGTGGCTGTATGAGCCTGCATTCCCACCAACAATGTAGGAGAGTTCCCCTCTCTCCACATCCTCTCCAGCATTTGTCGTTGTTTGTATTGTGGATTTTTGCCATCCTGACCGGGGTGAGATGATATCTCAGGGAAGTTTTGATTTGCATTTCCCTGATGGCGAAGGAAGTGGAGCATTTTTTAAGATAATTGTTAGACATTTTAATTTCATCCCTGGTAAAGTTTCTTTGAAGTTCCAGGGCCCATTTTTTAATTGGGCCAGTGTTTTCCTTGGAGTTTAATTTTCTAAGTTCTTTGTGCACTCTGGACAGTAGAGCTCTGTCAGATATGTGGTTAGTGAAGATTTTCTCCCATTCTGTGGGTTGCCTTTGAGCTCGTGTGACAATCTCTTTATCTGAACAGAAGCTCTTTAATTTCAAAAGATCCCAACTGTTGAGAGTTGGTAGCAGTGACTGTGCCATTGGATGTCTTTTTTGGAAGTGTTGGCCTAGCCCAATCAGCTCCAGGGAGTTCCCTATCCTTTCAACTATGGTTTTTATAGTCTCTGGCCTGATATCAAGGTCCTTGATCCATTTGGAGTTAAGTCTTGTACATGGTGACAAGTACGGGTCCAGCTTTAATCTTCTGCATGTGGAGATCCAGTTTTGCCAGCACCATTTGTTGAAGATGCTGTTCTTTTTCCATTGGATTCTTTGGGCCCCTTTGTCAAAGACCAAATGGCTGTAATTTTGTGGGCTTATATCTAGGTCTTCAACCCTTATTCATTGATCTGTGTGTCTATTTTGGGGCCAGTACCAGGCTGTCTTTATAACTATGGATTTGTAGTATAGACTTAGGTTTGGTATGGCAATACCTCCAGCAGTGCTTTTGTTACTCAGGATTTTCTTTGCTATCCTGGGTCTTTTGTGCCTCCATATGAACTTTGAGATTCTTGCTCTGGTATTCCATGAATACGCATGTTAGGCTTCTTCAGGGTGTCCCATATCTCTTGGATATTTCTCTCAAGTATCTTTTTGGCTTTAATAACCTCTTCCATTGAGCTGGCTAGTACTCCCACTTTATCTTCAAGGTCTGAAATTCTGTTTTCTGCTTCATTAGTTCTGTTGATAAGACTCTCTGTGGCGTTCTGGGTTGAAGATAACTTGTCTTTTAGCTCAGTTTTAAACTCTGCTTGAGTTTGTTTTAACTGCTCTATGCCACTTTTTGTTTCTTGCACTGTTTTTCTCAACTCCTCCAGATGTCTGTTGTGTTCCTCTTCAAAGCGATTGATTCGATTATGTAATTCCTCCCGGATTTCCTCTTTCATAGTATTGAACATGGTAATGATCATATTTTGAAAGTCGTTATCCTGGGTCAGGCTTTCTTGGGCTTTTTCCGCGGGTTTGTTCTTATTGGAGTCTAACATTATGGGATTAATTTCTTCAGTGGGAAATTTGTTTACTTGAGTGTTGCTTCTCATGGATTTGCACTTTGACTTTGGCATTGTCATTTTAACTCTTAAGATCTCTCAATTTCACTAAACTGAATTATTTTGCCTGGGGTCCTGGTGGGCGGGGCTCGAACGGGGACTTACGTAGGGCGCGGGGTGAGGCCCGGGTGGTCTCCGCGCGTGTCCCCACTGGCCGAGCAGGGTGGGGTGAAAAGGGAGGATGGGCGCGTCGGCATGGAGCTATTTAACCCGATGGCAGCTGGGGCGGGGACCGGGCGCAGGGGGAGGTCCTCCTCGTCCCTCGGCCCCCGCGCGGCTTCGGCTGGATGGTGGGAGTTGGAGCCGGGTCCCTGTGGGCTGACCTGGGGTCCTAGAGCGTGTGGTGAGGCCCGGCTGGATGGAGCGTGCGCGTCCCGAACGGCGGAGCGGGGTGGGGCGAAAAGGGACCTTAACTTTCTTGTATATGTGTAGATTCATTTTGTTGCCCAATATGTGATCTATTTTGGAGAAAGTTCCGTGTGATGCTGAGAAAAATGTGTATTCTTTGGTGCTTGGGTGAAAAGTTCAATAGAGATCTGTAAGGTCCATTTCTTTCAGGGTTTGATTAAGTTCCAAAGTGTCTCTGTTAAGCTTTTGACCTGTTGATCTATGCCATGTTGAGAGGGCGGTGTTGAAGTTCCCCAGAATTATCGTTTGGGTGTTGATTTCTTGCTTTAGACGCTGTAGGGTTTTCTTAATGAATATGGAGGGGCCCGCATTTGGTGCACAAATGTTCAGTATTGAGAAGTCTTTCTGGTGAATTGTACCTGTGACTAAAATGTAGTATCCATCCGTGTCTCTTATAATTTTCTTTGGTTTGAAGTCCACTTTGTCTGATAGCATAATGGCTATCCCTGCCTATGTTCTGCTTCCATTAGCTTGTAGAATTATTGACCAGTCTTTCATTTTTAGGTCATGCCTATCTTTTGTGGTGAGATGGGTTTTCTGCAGGCAGCAGATTGATGGATTGTGATTTTTAATCCAAATTTGTAATCTGTGTCTCTTGATCGGTGAGTTAATTCCATTAACATTTAGTGTTATAATGGTGAAACTATTTTTGATTCCAGACATTTATTATGTTTAGTAGTTTTTATAAGTATATTGCTTCGCTTTTAATGGTGTTATACTTGCCTTCTGTTCTCCTGGATATGCCTGTTTTTTTCTTTACGCTTGAGTATCATTTCTAGCATTTTTTGAAGGCCTGGTTTGGTGGACATGTATCCCTTCAAGTTGTCTTTGTGCTGGAAAATTTTTCTTTCTCCCTCGATCATGACTGATAGTTTTGCAGGGTAAATCAGCCTAGGTTGACGTTTTTGCTCATTCAATACTTGAAGTATGTCTCTCCAAGCTCTTCTTGCTTTTAGTGTTTCCATTAAGAAGTCATTTCTTATTTTAATAGGTTTACCTTTAAAAGTGACTTGTTTTTTCTCCCTTGAAGCTCTCAGCACCAGTTCTTTATCTTGAATGTGGAGTGTTTTGACTATTATTTGCTGTGGCGAGCTTCTGTTTTCGTCATATCTGTTTGGGGTGCGGAATGCCTCTTGTATATGGATGGTCCTCTCTTTTTTTAGATGAGGAAAGTTTTCCTTGATGATCGTTTGAAAAATTTCCTCAGGGGTGGTATTTTGAGATTCTTGCTCTGGTATTCCATGAATATGCATGTTAGGCTTCTTCAGGGTGTCCCATATCTCTTGGATATTTCTCTCAAGTATCTTTTTGGCTTTAACAATCTCTTCCATTGAGCTGCTTAATACTCCCACTTTATCTTCAAGATCTGAAATTCTGTTTTCTGCTTAGATAGTTCTGCTGATAAGACTCTCTGTGGAGTTCTGGGTTGAAGATAACTTGTCTTTTAGCTTGGTTTTAAACTCTGCTTGAGTCTGCTTTAACTGCTCTATGCCAGTTTTTGATTCTTGCAGGAAATCTGGGAGGAATTAAATAATCGAATCAATCGCTTTGAGGAGTAACACAAACTGTTTTTCTCAACTCCTCCATGTGTCTGTTGTGTTCCTCCTCAAAGCAATTGATTCGATTATTTAATTCCTCCCAGATTTCCTCTTTCATAGTATTGAACATGGTAATGATCATATTTTGAAGGTCGTTATCCTGGGTCAGGCTTTCTTGGCCATTTTCCATGGGTTTGTTCTGGTTGGAGTCTAACATTATGGGATTAATTCCTTCAGTGGGAGATTTGTTTACTTGAGTGTTGTTTCTCATGGATTTGCACTTTGCCTTTGGCATTGTCGTTTTCACTCTTAAGATCTTTTAATTTCTGTGCGTTTTTCACTAAACTGTATTATTTGGCCTGGGGTTTTGGGGGTGGGCAGAGACGGAGCTTACCTAGGTGGAGGTGAGTCCAGGCCGGACCCCGAGTGTCCTGGGCGGTGGAGTGGGGGAAGGAATGATGGGGCATCGGCAGGACGCTATTTAAAACTGGGGGATCTGGGGGTGAGCCCGGGCGCAGGGGGGTGCCCTCTCCTCTTCCCAGGTCCTATGCGGAGGCCCCGGCTGGATGATGGGATGAGGTGGGTCCCTTGGGCGGCCTGGGACTCTTGGGGTGGGCGGGGACCGAGCATACCTGTGTAGTGGCCTGGTGAGGGCCAGCTGGACTGCGCACGCGTCCCGGGTGGCGGAGTGGAGGGGAAGGCCTCATTTTTTATAATTTAAATTACTTGACTTTTGACAGGAGAGAGATGGATGTCCCATCTGGACATGAGTGTGGAATCAGTACTTTATTACGGTTCTAAATGTTATAGTGTCCTAAATAGAATTCTCATTTTATTTTAATTTATTACATGAATTGTTCAGAAATTTATTCTTTCAAAATTTTGAGCTGTAAAGTGAGAAACTATAACCTTAACACACTGGAGATAGAAACAGGAGGATCAGTAGCTCAGGGATACTGTGACTCTAAATAACAAGTTATGCTGCTCAGCAAGTTTGAGGCCAGTCTATATTACATGATACCTTATCTCAAAAAATAAATAAAAGATACTCTGTTTTGCAAGATTAATGGTGTTTTCTTATATTATGATTTTTCATCAGCATTTTATATATTTAAAAAGAATATATAATGCCAATTCGGTAAGGACAAATAACTTAGGATTATTTGCTTTATAATTTTTTGACATTCCATTAGTGAGAAAACATATAGCTATTTTGATTTTCGCTTTTAGCACATTATTCAATAAGTTACATTACATAATCAGAGATTTCTTATATAGTACATTTTCTGTTAGATGATTTTGCCCAACTCTTGGCTAATGTTAGAACTTTGAGCATGTTCGATGTAAGTTAAGCTAAACTAAAATGTTTGGTGGACCAGGTATACAAAATGAATTCTAAACCTGTTTTCAATCTTCAAAGGTTTTATTATTCTCAGTTGAGGAATATCTGTCTTCTTAATTTTTTTCTACCTGATAGCCTAATTTCTTAGAGAAGAGAGTGTGCAGCATTCTGTAGTACATTTATCTGCCTAGCAAAGTTTCACTGCCTACGTGTTATACTGTAGTTTCTTTTTTCCTTAGTAATCATCCATTTGGGTTTTTCAAGGATTCTCCTGTAGTACAGTGAGTTTTGGTATTGGTTGAAAAGACTGCAAACATGTATTAGATTTTCTACTTTGAAATCAGTAATCCCTTACCTCTATGTACCAGACTGTATTTCCTGGCATCATCATCAGTTGCTGGTTATTTGAAGTTCCATGAAAGGAGGAAATTGAGTAGTTTGTATCCCTCTTTTCAGCTGGACTGTAGGGATGAACAGGACACCATGAAACTTAATTGAAGGCTGCATTCTGGGAAAGGAGAAGCAAGATGTCTTAGACTTGTGAAAGAGGAAGTAAGTGATTGCATGCGTATGGGCACTGGAACAATAGATATGGGTTTGGATCTTTTTTTGCCACTTTGTAGTGTTGTGACCTTGTACTGGTTAGTTAATTCCTTTGGGCTTCAGTTTCCTCCTATTTAAAACTTCTTGAGTTTCCTTTTACATCTGGCATGCATTTTAAAATCAATGTGAATAATCCATGAAAGTTTTGTTCAATTAACAGTGAATCTCAATGACATTTGATTCAGAATTAGGGTACTATTGCTTGTTTCATAGTGGCGTGTGAAGATTCAGTAAAGGAAATGCATGTGACACATTTAGCCAAGTGTTTAACACATTAGTAGTTGATCACTGAGTGTTAGCAAGTTTTCATGAAAGCATGCTGATACTTTCTGAGATAAGGAATGGATCTTGAGGCTTGAGAGGAGGAAATTAGAGTACTCTATGAAAACTAGTAATAATTTCGTGTTAGGACCAGGTCATGGCAACATTTTCTTGATTAGGACGAAGACTACAGTGCCTTTGCCACAATGAAATGAATCTAGTTTTGCCTGAGAGCTATTACGTTATTATGCTTTGCATAATGTATACCTCTTAATACCAGTATGTTTACCAAGAAAAGGAAACTGTGCCAGTCAGTTTCTGGCCAGGTGACCAGTCGGTACTGACTGCCTTTCTTTGTTCTATGCATTCTTTTATTCGTTTTTCTCTCATAACAATAAGCCTATATCTATTATTGTTGTTAGTATTATGTTTTTTTGCTTTTTTCTATTGCATCTCTGTCCCCATCTTCTGCCTTATCCTACTAATCCCCTGGTATAATCTCACCCACACTACCATAACTTCCTTTCTGCTTCCATGTCTTATGTGTCCTATTTTTATGTCCCTGTGCTCAATTTTTCAACACCTCTCTTTCCACTCACCTGGTCTCTTTTCATCTTTTAGTTAAAAATCTGGAGGCGTTTACAAAGGAAGGGAAGCAAAGAATGAATGTGTTTACTACCTTTCCAAAAATGTTCCTGTAACACTGGGAGAGGGCCACATAAGTCTTGAACACAGTGCTCAATTGTATTGGGGGTTGATCTGCACAACATAAAGCTTACAGTGACAAGAATGATTGGTTTGCTTTCTGCTTTGTGTGATTTCAGTCAATAATTACACCTATTGATCAAAGGCATACATGTAAAACATTAATTTACACTGAGCACCTTAACTTCATAAAATGCAGCAACTGAATTGGATGAAATTGATTTCCCTTTTGTTTTCAAAAGAAAAATCTCAGCGCTGTGGATATCCTCCACGTGATTCAGAGTTCAAAGGTTGCTAATTATCCAGGACTATTGCAGAGAAGAAAGCCATGCAAATATTATTAATCCAAATCCAAATAAAGGTTTTAATGTTGTATTTCTGAGGTTCATTTGCTGGGCTGGGCACTTTTATCTTAAAATGAATTGAACCTGAGGAATACTGTTTTTGTCAGCAAGGGAGATACCTTGGCTCACAACGTGATTGAGATAGAGGGTGACTTTCTCAGAGTTATAATTCCCACTATTCCAAGCTGTACTACTATGCCAGGTAGCAATTTTATATGTGAAAATCAACAGTCTTCACTAGGTTGGTTTAGTGGTGGGAATGTAAAAAATCTTCAAAGAATATCATACTTTGTATGTGAAGGCTTAAGGTACTTTTCAAGTTAGGATAATAAATTAATCTGCATTTGTTCTTGTTATTCTAAACTCATATCACTTTTAACTCATTCTCTGAAGTAGGTCTTCTCTATTTTCTGTTGGTTTCTCTTCAATTATTTTAAAATTAGTATATGTATGTGGGAAAGGAGGTTATGCACATGCCTTGACACATGTGGAAATCAAAGGAGAGCATTGTGGTGTCTGTGCTCTCCTTCCAATTTTAGATAGGTTCTGAGAATTGAACTCAGGTTATCAGGCTTCCGTGGCAAGCACCTTTATCCACTGAGCCATCTCTTCAGCCTGGTTTCTTTCCATTCCTAAAGTTTATTAAGAAGCAAGCACTACCTTCATTCCAGTTTTTCTTTACCTTTATTGATAATGCCACCCCTCCTACCAAATTGGGGAAAATATTCTTCTGCTATAAATTCTGACCATGAAAGAGGAATGAGATAAAGTGGAGATGATGGGTCCACTGAAAAAAAGCAGAACATAAGGATGAAACACCTGGATTCTTCAAGACTAGTTTCAAAAATAAAATTATGATAGCAAAACAAATTATCCTGAATTAGTAGATAACAGATGCAAAGGATGCTCAGGGAGATTTCTGATGAGGGTGATTAGAAAAGTTAAAGATAGCATCCAATCTATAGGAAAAAAATGATAAGTAGAAAGTGATGAATTCGTTGTTATTTTTTCCCTGGGGGTCTAAACAAAGATAGATTAGGCCTGTGGCTGGGGCCGTAGATGTCAAATAGTTGTTTCTCTGATTCATTTGGTAGAGACTTCAGTTCCATGAGTGAGTCTCTGGAACTTCTGGTGGCAGAAATGAGAGAGGAAGAGTTATTAGACAATAGGCTCAATCTTTCAAACCATGGTACTGTGTTGTCATTATGAATGTATTTCTAGATTCACAGAACCTGATGTTAAAAAACTAAAATCAATACATTTAGCCCATTTGGATGATTCCTCTCTCCATTCAGGATGTCTCATAGCAACTAACCAAAGCCTTCTTTCCTTTAATGTACATATCTATCAGAAAGCATAATTATGATGGATTGATCACACTAGGTGGCCCTAATGTTTCAGTTCTCCCATTGATGGTGAAGTTTTTTGCTTTATCATTGACTCTAGCTAATTATGACATGCTCATTTAACTTTGCTTCTTGCTCAGTGTTTTTTTTTTTAGGGTGTATGATTTTATTTCTGTAGTCTTGGATGTTTTGGAGCTCACTATATTGACTAGACTTGCCTTGAACTTATGGTGATCATACTACTTTTGCTTCCTGAATCCTGGAATTACAAGTAGGTGCCAACATTCTTGACCGTTCCTACTTACTCTTACGTATCTCTTCGTGTTCCCTTGCCACATCCACGAGAACATGCTTGGGTTAGTTGGCTGAAATTATGCAAGAAACACAGAAGGGGGCTATACTTCACTCAAATTTGACAGTTCTAGGACAGTCAATAGATAGGTAATCTCCAGAAAAGAGTGAGAAAAAGTCAAGATTTATTATTTTACTTGAAGTTGACCTTAGATGTAAAAGCAAGTCTAGACAAGATTTTCATAGTGTCTCCATGAACCTGTATCAAGAAAGAAATAAGAATGAATGTATGTCTTGAATCACTGAATTTTGAGGGCACTTTAATGTATGACTTTATTGAGACAATAGGTTCCTGGCTTTGAAATTTAATTAAAATTATAAAACCTTGTCTAATAGCTCTTATAGAAAGAGTATTATTTCTCAATTTTCTTTATTTATTTATTTGCGTTTATCTTTTAAACTTTTTTATTTTCCTAGTTTTATAAGCACATTGAGTATTTATCACTGTTTTCTTCCTTTACCCCTCCCTTCTATCCCCCTCCCCTCCCTTCATCAATCCATCCTAATCCCTCCTTCCTTCCTACCTGTCTGCTTCTATGGACCTCAGGATTCTCTCTGGCTTATCTGCTCTTGTGAATGTTCAGACCTCTGTGGCATACCAAGTTGCCCCTCCCTAGGTCACCCCACTGATAGGGGCATTTCCCTTCACACATCCAACCCTAATTCTTAATGTTTCCACTGCATGTTCTTATCTCTCTTGCTATCCCCACTAGTCTATGGGAGCATGTTGGTATGTCAGTCTTTATGCAGTTCTGGTAAGGACAAGTCTCATTGCAGTGAGTTCCTGGATTCAACAGCCCTGTTTTGAATGGAATGTCTTGTCCATTAGTGGACCTTCCCATCTTTAGGCTCTTACAATTTTACTGTCCCCTCTTCCATGGAATACTCTAAACCTTAGGATGGGGAGAGATTAGGTTGGCCTGATCCTGGGTGAGCATTGCCAGGTCACTGGTACTCTGCATTCTGGCTGGTCATTGTTGTCCATTTCACTGCTCTTCCAACTGCCCTAGGCAGTGCCTGTCAAGGAGTTAAGATCCTCTGCTTTCTGTTGTAGAAGACTTCTAAGCTGGGTACTGAGTGTTCTTCAAATCTATAGGTACAATAACAGCTATTTACAGAGCAGTTTGGTGTATTGTTTTCCTACCTATAGGTTCACAGGCTATTTTTCCATATTGATCTATTTTCTTCCCTTTTTAAGGTTCTTGTTCTAATTAACAGTAACAGGAATGTGTTCCATTCTGACAAGCAGGTCTTGAGTTCAATCAGAAAGCTGTTGGTTGTCTCCTTGATGCTCATAACACTATTACACTGGTGATCTTCTTCTTCAGTTCTCTTAGTACCATTTGTTGCTTGTGCTGTCTGTTTGGCTTTTTTTTTTGTTTCTCTGCACTATACTGGCAACACATTTCAATGACCTCAAAAAATTAACAGTTGAAGAAAATCTTGTCTGTGAATTACTGATTATAACATCACAATCAAATATACTACAGGAAACCATATAGTAGAAGTCATATCTAAAGAGAAATTGAGAATGTGTTTCTTAGAATCAGTGATATATGATGATGGATTCTTCAGTTTCAAGTCTTAGTTCCCTCCCCCAAATTACCTACCAATAAAGCCAGACAAGGTGATGCATGCCTGTAATTTCAGTACTTAAGGTGGTAGTGGCAGAAGGATCCTGAGTTCAAGCTCAACCTGGGGCTCATGGCAAAATCCTGTATGAACCACATTCCTGAGAGAGGAGGATGGAAGAAGGAAGGGAAGGAGGGAAAGAGAGAGAAAGAGAGAGAGAGAGAGAGAGGAGAGAGAGAGAGAGTAGAGAGAGAGGAGAGAGAGAGCACCCTGTGAAGTAGTTCAGTGAGTGAATTGTGCTTCTAATGCCAGTCTGGTGAACCAAGTTCAACCCCCAAGACCACATGGTGGAAGGTGGAAAGAAAGAACAGACTTCAGGAAGCTTGTTCTGTGATCTCTACACATGTGCTATTGTCTCTCTCTCTTTCTCTTTCTTTCCCTCCACATACTTCTTTCTTGCACACATAGAATAAGTAAACGAAATTTTTTAAAGGGAAAAAAGTAAGCAAATACTGAATTGTCACAGTCTTTAGGGTCTAGATAACTAGAATAGTGTTGGGGGAGGCTGACCTTTGTTCATGTTCTGGCTTTTTCATCTGAACCACATGGACTGGTGCAAGTTGCATAAACACTGTAAGTCTTAATTTTCTGTCTATAAAATGAGGATGACTATAATATTTATGTTAAAAGAGGTATTCATAATAGTCATTTCATACATAATTTGTTTCATTCTGCCTCCTTTTGAGTTCCTATGTAATCCTGTGGAGAGTTAGACTTTTTGCAAGGACCAAGGTGTGATTGCCCATTACTGTCTAGAGGTTTGCATGGAAATAGAGAGAGAAAAAATTGGACTGAGTAGAGTAGTACCAGATGCTTCAGGGGGAAAGAAATGTTTATTCAGTCTATCTTTACATAATTGTTTTCTTTTTCCATAAGAGGCCAAGTGCACAAAATTTTCAATTAACAGAAGTCTCATTACTTGGATACAAGTTAAAATAAGTTTTACTGTACTACTACTTCTTCAAAAGTGCTGAGACAGGAATGCCAGACTTCCTTTACCCCGAATGAAAAGCTACCAAGCAGAGTAAACCAAACTAATAATGTGGCTGATATTGTCAAGTGCTATACATACACAGAGGAAACTTGTATTGACATAATAATAATAAATATGTAAAGAAAGCTTGTGGTTTACCAATAAAATCATTTTACCATGTTGCTGACTTTTACTGGAAAATGATGCTTTATTACCAGTCCTCTCAATTTGATTGATACCTAATTAAAAATTCACAAGGCTCAACTTCAAGCACCTCAGCTATATTAAAAGTCAGTGCCATACTAGTGAAAACATAATATCCTTTAAAATCAAAGCAAGCATGATCATTTATTTAAAACATAGAACTCATTTTGAAAGTTGCAGGAGTTTCACCCAATCCGTAGCTGCACATCAATAGAAAAATACTGTGTTTCAGTAGAGTGCAGTTAGAATGTCAGGAGACTTAGTTTAAGTTCTGGCTCTGTGATAGCAAAGTTGACAATGGTCTTGGGTAAGTCTCTCTTCTAATGCCTTGGACTATCATTGGAAGGATGAAATAATCTTTATTATTTTTTACATCATTGAGATTTTTGCTATATGCAAGAAGATGTATATAAATTAACTCAAATGATATAAAGCAGTACTCATGGATAGTTTCAAAAGCTTTTAATGAAGTCTTACTATGTGTTAATGTTGTGGTCTCGGGTCCTGCAAATACCCTTAGGGGCAGGCGTAAGAGGCACAAAGTCAACAACACAGAGTATTGGGAGTCAGGCAAGTGGCAAAGCAGGCTCGCAGGCTCATTTATTACAAATTTGGGCTTGCCTATATTACCCCCCACCAACATCCCATAAGTTCCAGTGGGGAGCTTTTTGTTGCGTTGTCTATATCCTGGTTGGTCCTCTCAGTCAGGCGGTTTTGATGTCACCACCAGGCACAGAGGTAGGTTTAGTTTGGGGAAGTTGCATTTGCTCATGCATGGCCCATAAAGCCTGCCTGGTCATGTTTCCTCCTACAGGTTAAGGGCTTCATGTTGATATGAATACATAGAAGGAAAACCCCAACTTCTGGCTTCAAGGCAGAACTCATGATGAATTTCAGAGAGTAGCGCTAATATGTCAGAGGATAAAATGTAGGGTGCAAACCAAATGAATATAGTGGGTCACATATGTAAAAAGACTTGAAAATAGGAGGGAATCTATTAGGGGTAATGAAGGGTTATAAGGGAAAGAGGAGGGGGATGGGTTAGGGATTTAAGGGTAAAAATATACATAATTCACTATCATGTATTTTACAATAGAATAAAAATACGGTAATATCTATAGAAATACAGATTGTGAAGTTGGACTGGATAAACACTGGGAAACATTTCCCTCATCATATGGATCTTAGAATTTTTTTAAATATTTACTTAATTTGGATTCCTGTTCAGCAACAATTTTCAGACATAAGTTCCTTCCTGTGTAACATCTGGGATACACTCCTACTAAAAGTAAAGACATTTGGCTTTTGCTTGATTTCTAATCTAACTTGCATGTCATTTTTTATTTGCTAAATCTGACCACTCGCCCTTAATGATTTCATAAATAATACAAATTAGGGCGGGTTAGAAGATGGAACTCTGTTGTGCCTGAATTATAAGAGCCACAGAGCCAAATCTTCACATTCTATCAGAGACCTGGAAATGGCACAAAAAGTCAGTTCACAAGCCCATACTGTACAGGAGGCTAGTGCTTGTTTAGACAGCAAGAGGAGACACCCCAGCAATGCATCTCTAACCACCTTCCACCAGAAGATGTTAGTTCCCAGAAAGGCAACAAAGATGGACCAGCCTTGAACTCACCATGGCCGGCCTTTAACTCAACATGGAAAGATAGATTGCCGCTTGGGACATGAGGCCCCAGTAGCAGGGACAGACACAGGTAGAAAGATGTCTAGAGATTTGAATTTGTGCATTTCTTTTAGACAAGTAAATCCGGAAGCCGGAAAACAGCAAAGTGCTTGTCTTCAAGCATGAAACCCTGAATTCTCATCACTAGAACCCACATTTTTTAAAAGTCAGGCATGCAATCCTAGTATTAGGGAGGTAGAAATAGCCAGATTTCTGGTTCTTGTCTGCTTGGTGAGAGAACTTAGGTTAAAAGACAAAAAAGGTAGACAGGGCCAGAAGACCAACACCTATGCTGTCTTCTGACCACACACATGTCCTCATTCCTACACGCATACACATATGCAAACACACACACAAAAAAGAAAAATAAATCTGAATTGCTTCAAGTTACATAGGATTAAACTCACTTCCAAATAAAGGTCCGAATTATAAGAATAAAGAAAAACTGTCCTAATGAATACATTTTGTATATAGCCCAGAAATATAATGAGGTGCTTGTCCTCTACTTTAACATTGGAGAAAGAAATTCTCTACTACAAAACTTGATACTGGTGAAACTCAAAAGAGACAACACATATCTTATTTAAGACAAATATTGGTATTAAATAAATGTTTCAAAATTTCTTAAAAGAAAAGTTCTTGAAGATACAAGGAGAAGCTGGGCTGGTGCACAGACCTGTAATTCCAGTTACTAGGAGGCCAAGGCAAGAGGGATACAAAGCAAATTCTGTGGACACAGAACAATCTCAAGGCCTTGACAATTTAGTAAGACCCTGTCTAAAAAATGAAAAGGAAGGGGGTTGGGGAAACAGCTCCATCAGTAAAGCATTTGACACACAAACATGAAGATCTAAGTTCAAAACCCAACACCCATGTAAAGCACCAGGCATGGCCGCACATACCTGTCATCTCAGCATTGGGGAGGCAGAGTCAGGCGATCCCCGGGACTTGATGCCTGAGTGAGTTCCAGATTCAGCAAGAGAAGCCGTCTCAAAAAGAATAAGATAGGGCTGGACTGATCGCTCAGGGTTTAAAGCTTTTGCCTCGAAAGCAGAAGGACCTGAGTTAAGATCCCAGATCCCACATGAAAATGCTGGTCAGAAATGGCGGTTGCCTGCACTTCTGGCCCTGGAAAGTGGAGTCTGGGAAACCCCAGAGCAAAGTAAAAAAGAAGTAAAGCAATCCTAAAGGATTCCTGAAGTCACCCTTGGGTCTCCACAGGCACACACAGTGCCCTCTTCTACCCACCCACCCCCCCACACACACCCCTACACAGGCGCAAAACACAAAGAAGAAGAAGGTGGAAAATGACTAAAGGAGACACCCAACATTGACCTCTGGCCTCCATGTGAACACACAGACATGTGCACATGCACCTGCAAAAACACGTGTGCCCACTCGCATACAAACACACATACTTGTATGCATGCACACACGATACACACACTCACATGCTAAATAAATGATAAAATGAGAACTGGTATTGTAGTTCAATGGTAGAGCACACACTTATTTGTCATTTGTGAGAAGGAGAGGAAGGAAGAAGGAGAGAGAGGAAGGAAGGAGGAGGAAGAAGGAGAAAGGAAGGAAAGAGGAAGGAAGGAAGGAAGGAAGGAAGGAGGAAGGAAGTTCTAAGAAAGAAGTGACAGACTGAATAAACTAATAAGAAAATTGAATAAGTTGAGAGATTAAGACAAAAAGAAACCTAGCAGAGACATAAACATGCTGGGAAGATGCTTCGGTGACTAAAGTATTTGCCACACAAGCAACAGGATTAGAGTTCAGATCCCCAAAACTAGTAGAAACTATCCAATAAGCAAGGCATCCTGTCTGTATCTCCAGCCTTAAAGGGCAGAGACGGAATCTTCAGAGCAAGTTGTCTAGCAAAACCAGCACAATCCAAAAGCTCTGGATTTGACTGAGAGACTTTGCCTGAAAGAGTAAAGAGAAGAATGATTGAGTAATATTCGCCCAAAACAACTTCTGGACTCTGTATGCATACAAAGACACATACACACATGTGCATACACACATGCACACACACATGCATTTGAAAAAAATTAAAAGATTTAAATATCCCAGAATTCAACAAAACACAACTAATTAAAATATGAATTTAAGGGATCATCTCTCTGCATTGTCTTTTGCCTTTTAACCAGCAACTTTATCACTCGGTGAACAGTAATAACAAAACATGGAACTACTACCCTGAACTTAATGCTTATAAGCAAAGAGGAATGTACCAGTAAAGTGGAACTGACAGAAACCTTAAAGGAAACTGAACATATCACCTTAGAGTTCATTACAACCAAGAAAGAAAATCAAAACAAAGTAAGACAAGCATCTTAGGCTGCTATACAGCTCAAGAAAATTTAAGAATGTCTCAGAGCCACAGATTCTAAAATAAAAGATAGGCTGAAAAATAAAACCCACCACTACAATAACAAATAAGGAAAAGTGAGAGAGGCTGAATATGAATGAATCAATGCGGTAAACAGGGAGCTTTCTAAAGACTCTAGTTTCAAAAGACACATAAGAACAAGGGAAGAATCAAGACATTCCTGTAATATCGGCCATCAGAAGAGTGGACAACAGCTAGAGTGAAATACTTGTGAAAAACTCCGAAGCACAAACACTTTAAGCTGTGTTTGAGAATACATTAAGAAAGCTACATTCTCTCCTTCAATTCAAGCAGGCTTCATAATGTTAACAAGTGACCAGAAACATGACAATATTTTTACTTCGCTTTCATTTCATTTACCAGAAAGAATGTTCTTTGAAAAGAAAAGATAGTGTAAGAATATGAGAGAAAACCAATACACAAAACTGGGAAAAAAGTAGTAAAGAAATGGAGTGTACCTGTTAGAATAAATGAAAATCAGTCCTCTGTTGTGGGTGACTGGTGTCTGGTAGGGTCATTTGGAGCATCCTTTGACCTCTAACCTCTAGACACCAGTAACACCTGTCCCCAAGTTGTGACAATCAAAAATATCTTCAGGAGGTGGAAAGATGGTTCAGGGTTAAGACTCTTCCTCACAAGCAGAATATCCTGAATTCAGATCCCAGGTCCCACTGAAAACTCCAGGCAGAAACTGCAATGGCCTTCACTTCCAGCCCTAGTGGGTGAAGCCTGGGAAATCCCAGAGCGAAGCAAAAAGGAGGTAGAAGCAATCCAGGATGATTCCCAAAATCACCCTTTGTCCTCTACAGGGACACACAGTGCACACACACACAACACACACACACACACACACACACACACACACAAATAAACAAACAGATAAGTAAATTTAAAAAGTGCCTACAGACATTGCCAAATGTCCTCTGGGGAGCAAAGCATCAAGGGTTGAGATTGACATGTTACAGAGCAATGGTACATTCAATCATGTGGCTCTTGTTGACATGTCTGAGTAATAATAGCAAATGCCGGGGTAACAGAATATTGAGAACTGACAACAAAGACAGAGAAGGAAGAGAAAGAGATGTCACAAATATCAAAAATATCAAAACTCTAAAACAGAAAATTTTATATTAATGCTATTAAGCAGAAAAGAGAAAAAAGCCTTCATGATACCTTGGTACAAGCGTCCATTAAGACCTACTCATACATTTTGCATGTTTATTATTTTATATTTCCATCTATGCAATAAAGGTTAAATAACTCATATATTGTGGCATTTATCCTGAAAATAAGTAAGTAGTAAAATAAGTAAAAAAATAAGCATCATATGCATTCATTGGAGAGAGATTCAACAAAATCAAAATTTAAAAATTCAAAAAGAATTACTGTATTCTTTAAACTTTTATATAAACTATATATTACATATCATATATAGGGAGTACATAAGTGTGATATATGCACTTTAAAAACATATTCCATATGTTTCTTTTTTAATTAATTTATTAATTTTACAAGCCTAACGAGTACTAATCCCTACTTCCCTCCATCCCCTCTCCCTCCCATTCTCATCAATCCATTCCACTCCCTCCCACCCTCCTGCCTGGCTGCTTCTATTATACTCATTACATTAAAGACTACTTAGCACTCAGCCTACAAATCTTCTTCTACAAGCGAAGTAGAGAATCTCAACACCCTAACAAGGTTCCCTCTGGTTTGTCTACTCTTGTGGGGTTCAGACCT
The DNA here is from genome assembly GCA_023101885.1 of Typhlomys cinereus. NCBI lineage: Eukaryota > Metazoa > Chordata > Mammalia > Rodentia > Platacanthomyidae > Typhlomys > Typhlomys cinereus. The sequence goes on from JALPQD010000003.1 coordinate 19,551,246, forward strand.
CTGTGGCATACCAAGTTGCCCCTCCCCCCCCCCCCCCCAGGGATATGGAGTTTCCCTTCACTCATATAGCTCTAGTCCCTGTGTGTTCCTATCTTCCTCAGTTTCTAATAATCTATGGGAGCAGGTTGGTATGTCAGTTATTTTGCAGGTCTGTTTAAGTACAAGTCTCACTGCAGTGAGTTCCTGAATACAACAGTCTTGCCTTGAATGGAATGTCTTGTCCAACAGTGGACCTTCCCGTCTTTAGGTTCTTACAATCTTACCACTTCCTCTTCCACAAGGTTCCCCAAGCCTTAGGACGGGGAGAGATTAGGTTGGCCTGATTCTGGGTGAGCATTGCCAGGTCACCAGCAATCTGCACTATGGCTGCCATTGCTGTCCATTCACTGCTCCTCTCCTGGCCTAGGCTCTATCCTGTCAGGGTGTTGAGATTCTCTGTCTCGCGTGTATAAGATTTGTAGGCTGAATGCTAAGTGGTGTTCAATATGTGAATACAATAACAGCTATTTACAGAGCAGTTTGGTGTATTGTCTTCCTACTTACATGTTCATTGGCTGCTTTTCCCTATTGATCTATTTCCTTTCTTTTTTCTAGGTTCTTGTTCTAGTTAATAGTAACAGAATGTGTTCCATTCTGACAAAAGGGTCTCTAGTTCAACCAGAAAGCTGTCAGATGTCTCCTTGATACTCATGCCACTATTACACCAGTGGTCACTGTTGGTTGCCATATTGATTTTTATTGCAACTTGCAGATCTCATGAGTTGATGATGCCTGGGATTATTTCTCTCCCCCAGTAGCTTCTGCAGTATTCCTTGGTACTGTGTAAGCTACCCAGCAAGGAGGAAGTTCTCAGACCAGTTATAGTTGATGTGTTTTGCCCATGTTCTGTGATCCATTTGTGTTGAATCTTTAGTAATTGGGTCTTACTGACAGTTTTTTTGAAGAGCAATCAAGAGCAAAATCCTATAATGTTTGGGGGCCTTCAAGACCTCTCTGACCAACATTTTATCAGGAAGTGCCTCACTCCTGTTATTTCTAGTATATCTCTAGTTTTCTTTTTTTTAATTTTTTATTATTATTTATTCTATTGTACGTGTATGCATGTGTGCACGTGTGTATGTATGTGTGCACGTAGAACCACGGATGAATTCGGGAACCACCATGGAGCCCTCCACCTCCTCCTTGTTTACTCTGCCCCGAGATTCACAGGCTCCGCCCTACCAGCAGGCTGCCCCTGCTTCCGCCCGGTGTCTATACATGGGATCTGGGATCCGAACTCAGGACCTTCTGCCTGCAAGGCAGAGGCTTAACCTCTTGAGCCACCTCTCCAGCCCCTATATCTCTAATTTTCACTGGGCACTAAGTCTGCCAGCTCTGGGCTTTTTGTTTTGTTTTCTTTCATTTTGACCTGTTGTCTTCACTTTATGCTCCTCTACATAGGGGCTGCCCATTCCTGTTCCTTTCTTTAAAAGATATTTTTGACATTTTAGGGTTTTTTTCTGTAAGTCCCTCTGTACCTCCTATATCCCATTCCCTCATCCCCCCCCTAGATATTTTTCCTGATATTCCCTCCCTCACTCTACCCGCCATAGTTTCTTAAATCTTCTCTTTTAAAAGGTTTCACCCTATCCACTCCTTCCCACCTTCCCATTCATTTGTCTCTTTTTAATTTTCTGGCTCCTACAATAATTCTAAAGCAAATACATTGACAAGGATATCAGCACTAGCATGCACATATATGAGAGAATATGGGGTGCTTATCTCTCTGTGTTTGAGATAGTTCACTCAATATTAAATTTTCCAGTTCCATCCAGTTACCAGCAAATTCCATAATTTCATCCTTTCCAATGGCTGAACAGTATTCCATTGTGTATATGTGCCACATTTTCGTTACCCATTCCTCTGTTGATGGGCATGTTGGCTGATTCTATTTTCTTGTTATTGTGCCTTTTCCTTTTTTCAATGTCATTGCCAAAGACAGTAAACATGTTTCACGGAAACATTTTTTAAATCTCTTGTGAATCCTCTTTGACAAGATAAAGAACCGTAAACTGCTTCGTATGCTGTTGGTTTCAATGTATACTGCTAAAATCTTGTTGGAAGGCATTCTAGCAGGATCCACAAAATTTTGTGTATGTGAAATTCTTGGATTAAGTAATACCATTTCCACAAATTTAAATATAAAATCAAAGATGCAGGGATTAGTGGTGTGGTTTGTAGTAGCAAAACCTAGAAACAACCTAAATGCTCAGCAATAAATAACTTACAGACTTGAGAGATAGCTCAGTGAGTAAAGATACCTACTTACAAACCTGGGAAGCTCAGTTGGATTCCCTCATGGTAGAAGGAGAGAACCAACTTCTGCAAGTTGTCCTTTGACCTCCATACACACCATGTTATGTGTGCAGCTAACATAAATAAATAAATTTTAAAAATAAATGACTTGCTAAATTGTCAAATAGTCTGTCATCTATGTCACTTTACCACTACAAGGTAAGAAAAGGCTTGAGAAATAAACAGAATCAAGTGGCAACATTTGTATGACAGTAGCGAAACATATCAGTAATATTTAACAATCTCAGGGCTGGAGATATACCTCAGTGCTAGAACATTTGCCTAGCAGTAATGAAACCCTGGGTCTTTTACCCAGGACATTAATAATCAGCAAACTTCATGCCCCAACCAATCAGAATTTAACCTAGAACTGAGTCTTGGACACTTGTTCTTTAGTTGCTAAGTCTAGTGGAGTTCTTAGGGGTCTCTAGCTGAGGTAAGATGGATGAGGGCCACTGGTCATGGGCATAAGGGAGTACCAGAACATTTCAGGTTTTACCAAAATGTATGGCCTTAGTAGGAAACATCAGTTGTCAGCCAGACAGGGTTAACGAATGCCCACATTCACAGCGCTTGAAGGCCAAAATGAAGGTGGTGAATTAAAAATCCATCTGAGCTACTTAGGGAAAATTTGTGTAGTGAAAAAGGGTTGGGAAGAAGGGTAAGAAGGAATATCAATCTAAGCTCACCACCAGATAAAAACCTCATTAAAACAATTCAGAAAAAGCATGGTGCAATAAGTTGCATGAGTTATGTCAAATGTCAGCTTTAAAAAAAGTGAAATAAGCCTGTATGTACCTGTATACAATAGCATATTAACTTTTATATTTTTAATTTAGACCAGAACTTGTCAGGCAAGATGAACCCATGGTGTAATAGTGGCATAATTGCTATAGGAGTAATCAATCACTTTTCTTGGATTTGAGGCTTGCTCCACAGGAAGGAGTTCACCTCTGGGGTACTGTAACCCTAGACAAAAAACAACTGTAGGGGTCATAGGCCCTAGTGAAGAAGGTAAATGTTTTGCTTATCAAATGGCTTTTTAAGTATTTCTGTTTCTGCCCATAGATTGGTGCTGCTGTCAGCCTCAATCAGAGAATCTCCTTTTTCGCAGTGGGCAGTGATGATCGCAGAGAATCATGACTGGTCAGAGTAGTGAGAGTAAGTGACCCCTGAATGTTCAGCTATAAATGAGAGATCTAAATTACCTACCTCCTAGGCTTAGGAAAACATCATGAAAGGGGGGAGCAGAAAGAACGTAAGAGCTGGGGAATGGGTTAAGGGTTATTAAGCACTGTCCCCTCTGCATGATTGTTGCACTAGGGAACTCTCACCACCCGTGGTCACCTGCACAAGACCTGCACATTGGATCCTTCTATATTTGGTCATGGAGTCAGGAGGTGCTCATGAAATCTAATCTTTCCCCCCCCACATGGTGATTGCTAGCAGGAAGGGAGAGACTTTGTCTTCAGTGATGTAACCACTGGAAACTGCCCATACTTCGGTAAATAACCCTTACAAAAAAATAGAGGATCAGCAATGGACAAAGAACCCCACCCTCAAGGGAACTAACATAGACTTTCAGAAAAGAATCTACCTCAAGCCCAGAGTTGGAAAAAAGAAACTGTCTCTTCTCTTCCACCAGTTTTTGTCTCCCGTACCCACTGCCTCCACTGCCCAAAAAGCAGCAGGTGGTAAATCTCTCGGCTCAAGTTACACTTAGGGATCCAGAAGCCAAGTTGACCTGGTTTCAGCTCTTCAGTGAGCAAAGAGTGAACCCATGGAAGCTGTCCAATTGGTAGACAATGCTATCCTGGAAGAAAAGGATGAAGATTTGAGGTCACAATTGTCCCATACTAAATGGCTCTGCCAAAAGGGCAATAATTTCCTCCAAGCTGTTGGCATTGAAGCTCTAGAGAAAAAAAAAAAACCTCTGTATGATTGCCAAATGGAAAGAAGAGGCTGAAATTTAATAAAATCTGGAATTGATAAAATAAATAATAAGTACATTAATAAAACCAGAAATTAGTAATGATTACTCCACCAGAGGAGCCCAGGAAGCCAAGGAATGAGAGTCAGGGCAGGAGAGACATGTTTCATTATGTACTCTTTGCAGTAGATATTAATAGCTTTGCACACTTAATACCTCTTACAATCCTGGACCAGCTTTGTTCATCGACCTTAGACATGGATAGAAGAGCAGAACTGGCACAGAGCTGGAAGGGGTGTGAAGTTGCTGAATCTGTCATATTTGCTGCAAAGGGTATATGATGATAATTGAGTCAAAGCCTGATTTTCCTGGACTCTAGATGACAATGTCAGCAGATTTCACCCACTAAACATGACCTGAGTGAGGCTATAGGTCACTGGACCAATTCAAAGACCCAGAATGGAGAAAACATTACCTTTACATGGACATGCCTCTGGGATCTTTCAACGTTTCTCTGGCTATCCTGAAGAATTTCTGAAGTAATGTTATTTGTGAAAGACTTTTTTGTTTAGGTCAGCTAGAGGAGACTTTTCAAATACCCTGGTTAAGACATACTTTGTTAAGATAAAAATAAATTTGCACATAATTTTCTGAATCTAAAAAAAATTAATGTTTACAAAAGTTTGTTTGGTTGCTGATGTTTTTAAAGACATGAGATGAGGATACAGAGCAGTTCTGGGAGAAAATGTCTGGCTAGGAACCAATTCTAAGAGCCAGCACAGAGATTTGGCCCTCAAAACCCATCAGAACCTTTGTTGTGTCTCCACCACCAGAAGCACTTCTTAAAAATACAAATGAGAATGCATGAAAGTGACAAAGAATGAAAAAAATAAGAAATATAAATGAGAGTCAAAATCAGTAGTTACGACAGTGGTTACAACTAATTCTAAAACATGTAAGAAAGAGACTATTAGGATGGTAATCAAAATTTATAAAATACTGATATGGAGACATATTTAAAAGTCTACTGAAAAACATAAAAGAAGTAAACCAAAGGATGATACATAGGCAGGTTAAACAGTAAACCGACATCAATTCTCCGTACATTAAAATCCCTAAGAACTATTCTGAGAAATTGATAAAATGTCACAAAAAGTCATCTGGACTGGGATGGAGCTCAGCTGGTAAGCTGTTAACCCAGCACACACCAAGCCCTAGGTTTGATCCCTAGCACCATAAATTTGAATTAATAGGAAAAGAGTGAATTTTTTAGATAGATCATCACATATTGAACAAAGAAACATTTAGGAAGAAAATAAAACTGAAGCTAATTTCCAGCCATATCCTTTGCCTATTCCAGATACAGAAAAGACTTTAAGTCTGAAAGTAAGAATAAATGTATTATTGATGCAAATAGCTTTTTCTAAGCAAAACATAAAACCCAGAAGTCATAAAGGAAGAACTCTAAAATTTGACTATAGCAATATTTTACTTTCTGTATAATTCTTTAAAAGCATAAAAGTCAAAAAATGAACAACTAATTAAGAGGCAGCATAAAAACAAAACAGATAATAGACTAATTTTGTTTGTTTACCATGGTAGAATATTTTTGTAATCGCAATAGAAAAATTTGAACAAGAATTCATAAGAGCAATTTATGCAAAAAAAGAAGAAAGAAATACAATGAGCTAATAAATATTAGAAAAATTCCAGCTTCAAGGTCAGTCTAGATAATAACTGATGCTACCATTGAAGAAAATAATCTCTTATGACAAGGATTTCTGCTTAGTCATTTACAGGCCTTTGGGTAGGTAAGAACCAAGCTTCTGAAGTCACCACAGGACCTTCCATTAGAGGAGAATATGTCTAATGATAGCCACAAAAGAACTAAGTGTTAGTAGTACAGCGGCATGGGAAACTGTGTAACAAGAAGCAATTAACTAAAATGCCACTAAAATCCAGATTCCAATTAAAAATGTAAATCATTTTTATTTATTGACTGTGAGAGAGTTGTTTTTATTTAGATACATTTAAATCTTAGGAAGAAAAATGAAATTGTTCAACCTTAACTCAAAATTAACTGGATGCTAATCATAACCACAAAAATCAGCTTCATCTGTCAAGCCAACAGTAAACTTTTTGTAAGGAATTGGAGTCACAACACGGTCTCATGTAGTCAGGCTGGCCTTGAACTTAACTGTATAGTAAGACTGGCCTGGAACTCCTGACCTCTGGTCGCCCCTGCCCAATTACCACACCCAACATCAGAAAATATTTGTATATGGTATCAGTGCTGCTGAGAGTTACAGACTGTCAGAACACACTGTGTGCAGACATATAAATGGATATGAGTGTGAATGTGTGTGTACAGGTGTACATGGTGAAGCACACATATGTATGCATGGCTATGGAGAGGTCAGAGGTCAACCTCGGATGTTGTTCTTCAGAATGGGTCCACCTTGAAGATACTGTTGTTGCTGTGGCTGTTTTCTTCTTGTTGCATGTATGTGTGATGTATGCATGAATACATATTTGAATGCATGAGTGCATATGCATATGTATATGATTACATATGGAACCCAAATTGACATCAGGTGTCTTTCACAATTGCTGTCTACCCTATCCAATGAGGCAGAGTCTCTCAATTGAATCCAGATTTTGGTGATAATATCATCTGGCTAATCAGTTCCCTCTAGGGACCCCCCACCTTCCATCTCCATCTCCACCTTCCATTGGCTAGAACTACAGGCTGGCACCACACCCTCCAGCATTTACATGGGTTCTGAGCATGCAAATTGTGGTCTTCAGGTTTGCATAACAAGTGCTTTAACCTCTGAGCTATTTGTCCTCATTCTACCTGTTTTTTGAGACAGGATCTCTTACTGGGACCTGGAGTTCACAGTGAGCCCCGGGTATCTACCATTCTATTCCTCCCCAGCTCTGGGGTTACAAGCACACCTCATGCCAGGCTTTTTTGAAGGGACGTTAGGGATCAACACTCAGGTCCTCATGTTTGAATGGCACTTCAATTACTTACCTCGTTGTTGTGACAAAATACTTGGCTAAGAGGCAATGCTAAGGAAGAAAAGGGGTTTGTTTGGCTTACAATTCTAGGCAAGTCACAATAGCAGAAGCTTGAAGCAGCTGGTCACATCCCAACCACAGTCAGAAACAGAGAGAAATGGATACATGTTTGCTAGTGCTCATTTTTTCTCATTCTTACAGTTTTGAATTCCTTGCCTAGAAAATGGTCCTTTCCACAATTGACAGGTCTTCTCATACCATTGGAAGTAATAAAGACAATGTCATTCATTCATATACATACATATGCATATATGCTTCTATTTTCACAGGTGATTCAAATGGACAACTGAGTGCAACCATCACTTTACCCACTAAGATATCTCACCAGCTCCCAGTTATGTTTCTTTACAAGCTCTGATTCTGTGATGTAAGGTAGCTTGAAACTCACTCTGTAGCCCATTTTGGCCTCAAACTCATAGATCTTCCTGCCTCAGACTAGATGTGAACTTCTTGACCCAACAATGTCTATCAAATACAAGTTGAAAATGTTCTTTAGCAGTTGAACATTTCCAATTAAGGGTAATTCTTATGAATGTTTAAAATGAACCTTCCTCTTAATATAGGAATTCCACTTTCATGCATTTATAGTAGTATGTACACATGAAGTACACACAATGCGGCAGTTACCTTTATGGCAGAGAAGGCATGGCAGGGGCAGAAGCTGGGGGTAGCTTAGGTCACATCCATTATAGAGGCGGAGACAGCAAGCAGCAACTGCAACAGTAGACTGCCACAGAAGCCAGACAGCCATCCCTGTGACATCTCTTCCTCCAGCAGGACTCCACTTCCTGAAGGCGCCATGACTTTCCCAAACATTAACACCAACTAAGACTTCAAGTACACAAGTCTTGGGGGTGGTCGACTCACATTCAAACCATGACACAGATGCATGAATAAAGATAGTCAGTAAACATGGCAGCATGATTTAACAAACAAACAGTGCTAAAAATAAGGGCTGGAGAGATGGCTCAGGGGTTAAGACTCTGCCTTGAAAGCAGAAGGTCCTGAGTTCAGATCCCACATCCCACGAAAAATGTCAGGCGGAAACGGTACAACCCACACTTCTGGTCTTGGTGGGAAATACCAAGGAAAGCAAGAAGGAAGTAGAAGCAATCCAGGATGATTCCTGAAGTCATCTTTGATCCTCTACCGGGACATACAATGCCCTCTTAACACACACACTGCAAAATTTAAAAATTAAAAAAAAAACACACATTCAATTCTGTTATCATACATAATGCAAAACACAATGAAGCCATCAAAAAGCAGCATGCATTGCTATGCATGTCTTAGTCAACTGTATCTGTCCTCAGGGAAGGCACTCCAGATGCAGATCAATACATACAACATTATGCCTTTTCTTTCCTGGCTCAAATTGTGGTTTTATAAGTTATGCATAGGCACTACATAGGCAACCAGCAGTACTTATCACAGATTCCTTGATTCTTAAAACAAGAAAAATGGGAACCTCGGAGTCCAGCAGAAAATCAAGATGATCTTGTAAAATTCCCATGAACAAGATATATGAGCTCTGGCTCTGAAGTAAGACTTACCTGGCCTAAGGGATCTCAGAAAAGTAGACTTTACTTCTTCCTCATTCTGCATACACACACACCCCACAGGGCAGGGTCTTTGTGTCACTACCAGCTATTCACATCACTTTAGAATAAATTCCAAGTCAATAGTAGAGTAGACCCAATGTACCCTGTAGGCAATCTTGCTGCTCAGTCATTCTGTAGGCTCCTCAATGAAGTAACTTATCTTGGGGTCTCTTGCATCGATACCTTCTACAGAGGTGTCACTAACTGAAACCGGGTGACTCGTTTACTAAGTAATTAGTTACATACCTTAATCCCCGTTCTCTGCTTTCACATAAATGGTGGGGGAGGTGAATGCTTAGTAGAACTTAAGCAATACTGCTTCAAGTGTGTTTGGGAGAAGTTTGTGTGAAAATGTAAATGAATGACTGCTTCATTTATCTGCAAAATCTTGCTACAAAATGCTTACAGTACTATTGATTTCCATGTTGGCACAAGCTCCTTATCTCCTTGCATGAACAATAACAAGTAGAAAACTGCCAGTTCTACTTTGAGTTGCACTACATTAAAGGAAGCTGGGGCTCCCGAGTTCCAGTGTGGGAGAGTCTTTCTTTACATTAACTGTGACTTTCTGTGCTGAGTCAATTCCTCAGTGGTGACAGGAGGGAACTAATGCTGCAGAAGCATGATTATTAGGAAAATGAAAGGCAGGGAAAGGGAAGAGACTTCAGATAAACCTGGCCAAATTCACAATATTGCACATAGAAACTTAAAGTCCTCAAGTCAGTTCTTAGTACCTGAAGTCAGGGATTAAATTAACAACAACAAAAAAAAAAAATTACTGGCTGAATCCCAGGCAGCAACAATATAGTTTAAAAGAGTAATTAAGCATGTGAAAATCAGGAACGGCAGTTAATAATCCTGTTCACTTTCAAAAATTCTGCAGTCTCAATTATCTGTCACTTTCTATTAAATTAGCAACTTGACTAAACTCAGAATTTCCACCCACCGTACCATTTAATTTAAAATCTAGTATTGAAAGGAGAATTAGAAAATCACACTTTTTGAATCTCTGGACTAACATTCCCATGAGTCAATGATCCATAAATAAATACTATTTTTAAGTCTTCATTACGAAGCACATAGTTTCTCTTCAGGCGAGATTGGGTTGCCAACTTCTCTTCTTTAAGCCTAATCCTTTCTCTTCAAAAAGAAAAAATAGAAACATGCAAACCGAAGTTCACATAAAAGAGAAAAGAGAATTCTTATCTGCCCATAGTCATTGGGTTCCTCTATATATCACTGAAAAACAGAATCACAATTTAAAGAAGTGTCGTTAGTAAAGGGAAATCATATTCTTCATGAAATTCACAAGTCTGGCCCTCATCACCCACCAAATAATACTTATCTCTCTATGTATATAATGATTTCTCTGTATTAGCTGCCATTTCCAATGATTTGTATTATCACATTCCTTAGCTTATTCCTTCAATATATTCTATTTCTGCATCCATGATTCCTCAGTTCAACAATAATTAGAAAGTTAAAGGTCATCTTCCTTGACTCCCACCAAACAATGCCTTATTTCATTCTCATGTTTCCCTAAGCAGAAAAAAAATCCTGAATTTATGATCTCTCCTTTTCTTTCCATTCTGTTGCCTACAAATTTTGTCCAAATACTTCTAATATGCTCAGTTTTACCATCACTGAGGCATTTATTTACTCTTCTTCTCCTTGCTATTTATTTTTCACAGTTGAATTATAAAATTCATATACAAATCAGTATTGTACATACATGGTGTCCCAACAGAAGTTATTTATAAATTCTACTATTCTATAGTCCAAAGCAATGCAAGTGGTCAGAAACAATACCACATGTGGGTTTCAGCAGAGCTCAACTCTAATGTGTAGCTTTGTTAACAGCCATGAAAATTCATAAATTGAAAACTGTAAGTAGAAGAGATTGTGCCCATCCAAACACTTAGTATATTGTGACCTACCCGTTAAATAGCAATGTTCTATACAGCATAAACACTCAATAAATATTTTATTTGGTAGACAAGAAATTTTATAATGCTTTAAAAGATAAATAGTAAAAACACATCTTAAATTCAAAGCCTTTTCTTCAGATGTACTGCTCTGCAATCCAACAACTCCACACTTAGGAATAGGAACAGAGATTAAGGAGATTATTTTACTATAAACACATAATACATATATACACACATAAGGGGTAGGCAAAAGTGGTTATTATAACAACTAAATGTTTTATTATTAATAAAATTATTATTAATAATAATAGAATCACATCCATTCAGGCTGGCAAGAGACCTCAACGGTAAAGGCACTTGCATGCAAACATGGTAACCTGAGTTCAATCCATGAAGCCCATAGTTGAAGGACAGAACTGACTCCCCACAAGTTGCTCTTGTACATACCATGATATATGAGCAGCCACATACAGACATACACACAGCCAATAAATAAAAGGCTTATAAAATAGTTTTTAAAAATTACATGCAATCACATAAAAACTTGTTACACAGAACAAGAGCATCTATGCAGGACAGGAAACAATATGTGGAAAACATTTAGTATAAGGTTAAGCATTATCTACAATATTACAGTAATTTAAATTTCAAAGCCAGGCAGAGAAAAAAAATACTGGAAGGAAGCATATCAGTGAGATCACAGGTAATAATTTTTTCTCTGTTCTTTCAAAACTCGTGCAATGAGCACCTACTATTTATAAAATAAGTTTTACTCTAATGATCTCAATCTTTCATTCAAACAGGAAGGAAGGCTCAGACTATGTGGAGACGGTAAGAAATACGTGTCTGTATTTTATGTCTTTACACATTATAAAATTGCCCTATGCTAATTCTAAGGTAACTTTTGATCATAGATAAAAAAATCTAACAACACAACCAAATACTCTATTCAAATCTGATGGCAAAAATCTACCTCAGCACATCATAAGTATCATCAGTACACTGATCTTTCACTCCATCCAAATAATCTAAATACAAACCCAAATCCAAGGCCAATTTGGAATCCTAAGTTTTTCCATATGTGTGCATTTTCAGATGTGCTAGTCTTTCTTAATGGCTCAAAACCTCTATAACAAGGGACTTTCTGGTTTCTGTCCTTAAATTCTTCTCTCCATTTGAACCCATTTCTCCCAGTGCTATCCTGGGTTTAACTGACAGCAGGTGCCCGTGGTCAGACCCCATGAGACCAGTAGCCTTCTCTTCACCTCCCATGTCCACTCCACACCCTGATTTCCACCTGATTATAAATGGTGGTCAGAAAGCTCTGAAATCACTCCTCCACCTCCTGATAACACCACCATACAGGCAATACGTGACAAATTAAACTCGGAAACTCATGCCTTTGCTAATGTCCCTCTTGAAACACCTCCCATTTGCTGACAAGAAGCTCCTGGTTGAAAGCAGAGCCCCTTTCAAACATTTTCCATCTTTGCTTCCCTTCTCCAGCCCCATGCCAAAGCTCAAGCATCCAAACTATATCTTATCTTTTCCTGCACAGCATCTATTTGGCTTTTTATAGCCAGAAACTCTCTGAATGCCAAGCACAACCTTGGCTACTGGCTTCTTCTGGCACTGGTTTCAAAGTTATTTTTAACTTTGAAATTAGGGTGAAAGCCCACATTTCTCATCCCAACTAGTCAAAACATTCCCACTTCGTATAACACGATCTTCCATTCAGAGGAAGCCCCACCTTTTAAATCTACAACCTAGAAAGAAGACAGCAATTCAAGGGAAAAGCGAGAAATAACACCCTCCTCTTCTGTTCACAAACGTCACTCTTACCTCTCTGTTGCCTCCTATAAAATAACGTGCTTAAAATCCAGCTCTTGAAGGGAATTTTCTAAGCAGGGCTCTGGGGTGGGGGTAGGGGACTCTCGGTAGTCACAGAGCTACAGAAAGTGCCAAACTGAGAGGCAGTGAGGGTGGGAGAGTCACTTTAGCCAGTGCTGCTCACCCGGGGTAAAAAGGGGAGGCTACAAGCCAGGGTGGGTGGTATCTAATCCTGAACTGCTAGTCACTGACCTCGATGACAACTTGTTACTGAAAATACTTCACTGAAAAAGGCCAGACGCATACTTTCCCTAGAGACCTACATAGTTCCTAGGAAGCTCTGAATACATCAGATTGAAATGTCTATCGTCTCTTTTCCAAAGTGAGGAACTCCAGTGTCCGATGAAAGCCCGAGGTATGAGTTACTGAAAGTAAGAAATGACAAGAGCCCAGGAAATCCTCACACCACGATTACTTAAAATTCAGGAGTTTTGGGTCCCGTGTCACATCTAGGGTAGTAATTTTCTGACAAAACTTCCCGTCTCACATCTTTATACCACATGCCACACTCTCTGCTTTTAGTATTTATGAAGAACTGCAAACTAAAAAAAAAAAAAAAAAAGGTAAGACTGAAGATGTACCAAAAGCCCATTGGTGGAACAATTGTTCAATTTAAGGCATCCAAAAAAGTCTTCTCCACAAAATTTTTTTCTCCTGTATTTTTCTATATTTCCTGCCCATGTATATAAGCCCATACATATTTATGTATGTGTATATATCCTTATACTGACTGTATCGATATTTCAATCTTCACCTCAATAACATGGCTTATTCTTTATTACATGATCAGTTCACTGATTCCACAGTTGAACATGTATGGCATTTGGAATGCAGCACATCTTTCTTCTGATAGCTTCTAAAACAATAAGTAGTAGCTACAATACATGCCTGTTCTGGCAATCCTGTTCTTAGGGGACAGATTCAGAATATATGTATTGAGTCTACAGACACTCTGGGAACAAACATCGGGAAACCACGAGGAAAGGCAGAGTCTGGAGATTGTCAGAGAGAATCTAGTGTGGAAAGGGGTTTCGTTTTATATGATTTCCAAGGAAGCCTGCAAAATAAGTGTATTTTTATGTGCCACCTTTTAAAATGTACATAAAAGACATTTATCTAAAGATTCTTAGTTGCTAGCATAATGTCCTCTCAAATCTCTTTTCTTTAAAGCTGCTTTCTTCCCTTGGAAAATCTAGGCATAGTCTCTTTTCACAGAGAAACAAAGAGTAAGTTTTATGTCTCGCAATCCATCTTTTCTAGAATAAAGAACTCACTTGACACTTGCAAAATAGCAAGTTTTGTTTTAGGGCTTTAATAATGAATGTTTTCCAAACCAGGACTGAGCCCAAGATAAGGTATCCAAATTCTATTACAAGTTTAGCCTGCCTAGCTGTAAAACCCAGTAAGTTACATATCTGCTCTATTCCCTTCCATTCCATACTCCAAGAAGACATGAAAATCCCCATTTTTTTAATTTTTCAGCAGATAGTGTGCATTAAATGGATAAAACCTGAAGTGCTCAGAATTACACGGAACTCCTGAGATGAAATGCACACAAAACTTTATTGCTTTGTGATGTCAAAGCATTAAATACTGTAAATACCCAAAACATAATCTTAAAGGGCTTTGCGAGGTGTTTGAACCCAGAGTGGAAGGATGCGTGTTGGTTTCTGTTTCGCTCATGCATCCCAAGGTCTGCAGTCTGAGCAGGCTTCAGCTGCAGCATTTCCCATTCTCGCCACAAGGGGTCCTCTCTAGCAATTCAAGTCACGGAGCAGGCCCCGGGGTCCTCGATATTTATGTGGTTTGCTGACCGAAAACACAGATCACCTAATGTCAAATTTCCACAGCTAACTCTAGGGCAGGAGACAAAGGCGGGAAGAGTGAGCTTCCTCTGTATGGTCGCCGAAGCGTGCTGAACACTAAATAGTTCCTGTACGCTACACAGCCCTGCATTTTGCATGCTGGCGCCCCTCCAGGTTTTCTCGGTAATTCCTTTTGTCGCCTGGCCAGGGCTCCTCCAGTATTTATGTTCCTTCCCTATTCGCTTGTTTCCTCTCTTTATACTCTCCCAACTTGAAATTTTGGGCTCACATTCCTCTTCAGACAAGGTTAGGAGCAGAAGAGATAGAATAATAGAAAAGGCGGAATAAATCAGGGTCATTAGAAACAATTCCCCCGAGGTAATCAAAAGTATGTTTTGCCCTGCATTTATTGAGAAGTCCTCGATGTGAAGTCGGCATGTGGAGCCAGCTAGATTAGGGGCCAGGGAGGACAGCTGCGAAAAGAAGATAATTTCATCCCTACTAGAACCCCTTTTGGAAAGTCAGCCTTCCAACACAATCCATCCTTTATTCGGAATACAGTAAGGTTTCTTCTTGTCATTAAAGTCCCTTAAGAACATAAATAGCTTTTGCAGAAGTTGCAAGTTCACTTTATTGAGTACATGATGTCTCCAAATGACATCAGTTTGGTTATGGGTCTTAAAAATAGGTGATTTTCTGAACGGCTGTATGGCCCCTTCTTGCTGTTGCTTATGCCTTTGTTCTGTCTTTTCCTCACAAGGTCGCTCACTGCATGGCCCAGGCCAGATCTTCCAGGATCACCTGTTTACTGCTGAACTGCAGGCATGCGCCACAGGGCCTGGCCACCACGTGACCGTCAAGTGAAATTTGTTTGGGATCACTAAAATTACTTTATTCAAAAAATTATGTGAGGGCAAAAATACAGCCATTTGATCTTTGACAAAGGGGCCCAAAGAATCCAATGGAAAAAGAACAGCATCTTCAACAAATGGTGCTGGCAAAACTGGATCTCCACATGCAGAAGATTAAAGCTGGACCCATACTTGTCACCATGTACAAGACTTAATTCCAAATGGATCAAGGACCTTAATTTAAGGCCAGAGACTTTAAAAACCATAGTTGAAAGGATAGGGAACTCCCTCGAGCTGATTGGACTAGGCCAACAGTTCCTAAACAGACATCCAATGGCACAGTCACTGCTACCAACTCTCAACAGTTGGGATCTTGTGAAATTAAAGAGCTTCTGTTCAGATAAAGAGATTGTAACACGAGCTCAAAGGAAAACCACAGAATGGGAGAAAATCTTCACTAACCACATATCTGATAGAGCTCTACTGTCCAGAGTGCACAAAGAACTTAGAAAATTAAACACCAAGGAAACCAATGGCCCAATTAAAAAATGGGCCCTGGAACTTAAAAGAAACTTTACCATGGATGAAATTAAAATGTCTAACAAATATCTTAAAAAATGCTCCACTTCTTTAGCCATCAGGGAAATGCAAATCAAAACTTCCCTGAGATATCATCTCACCCCAGTCAGGATGGCAAAAATCCACAATACAAACAACAACAAGTGCTGGAGAGGATGTGGAGAGAGGGGAACTCTGCTACATTGCTGGTGGGAATGCAGGCTCATACAGCCACTCTGGCGAGCCGTCTGGAGATTCTTAAAGAAATTAAAGATTGAAATACCACATGACCCTGCTATTCCACTTTTGGGAATAACCCCCCATGCAGCAGAAATTCGCCTCAATAGCACAAGCACGACCATGTTCATAGCAGCACTGTTTACAATAGCAAAGTCATGGAATCAACCCAAATGTCCAACAGTTGACGAGTGGATAAGGAAACAGTGGTACATCTATACAATGGAGTACTACTCAGCCATCAAAAATGATGAATTACTGGAATTTGCCGGAAAATGGATGTCATTAGAAACAATTATATTAAGTGAAGTATCCCAAACCCAGAAAGTTAAGCGCCGTATGTACTCCCTAATAGGTGGTTCCTAGTACCAAACTCACCCAGCCCACATTGAGACACTCAAGGGTAAACCTATGTAATACAGTAATTGCAAGGATTGTGAATAGGAGGGATGGGGTTGGAGGGCCACACCGGACACAAGGAGAGAGGGGACCATGTTACAGCAGAGAAAACCGGCCTCCAAGGAATGCAAGTAAGCAATGTGACACCTGGTTAAGTTCACAGACGTTCATTCCTGATCATGTACAACTGAGGGGGTATGATCTCACCAGAAGGGGAGAGCATATAGTCTGGCAGATGAAAGGTGATCATTTTGCAAATGGGTGACTGACCCCTCCCTCACCGAGATTTCCTGCTTTTATTACATCTACCCTTGAATGTGCTATTATAACAAGACTCCAGTTTAACAGCTTTTTGTCTCTGACAGGGGGTGACATACAGTGCCCATCAGGATGGAGTGAAGGGCATTGCAGGAGCAGCAAAACGGCAAAAGAAAATCAACAAACCACAATCCAGAACTTCAGAGACTCTATATCAACCACATAGAACTAGGCCAGCCTAATCTCCCCCCATCCTGAAGCTCAGGGACATTTGCAGAAGAGGGGGCGGTAAGATTGTAAGAGCAAAAGGATGGGAGGAGCAATGATTTACAAGATTCTCCACACTAGTTAGGGCCGAAGTAATCATAATAGGACTTTGCATGCCCTGCACAATGTCCAACACACTATTGACCTCACAAAGTCTAGCGTCAGCTAAAGGCACCAAGATCCTTGGAGGCAAGGGATTGACAGCCACAGTAGTGTTCCTATGCTTAAGGGAAACACGAGAAAGGGTTCAGGGAAATGCCACTGGGTCCTTATACGTCATTAGAGAGGAGGACCAAGAGGAGAGTTAGGCATACACAATAAAGGACTCTCTGGGAATTGGGGGGGAGGCACTGGGGGATGGGGAGGAGGGGAGCAGGGGGTTCGGGGGGAGGAGGAGGGAGGGAGGGAACTAGTCTACCTATTAAGTTTGTATGAGCGGAAATAATAAAAAATGTATTAAAAAAATTATGTGAGGGGTCATAGAGATGGCTCGGTAGGTAAAGGCACCTGACCATCTGAGCTCAATCCCTGGAGCCCACATGGTGGAAGAAAAGACTCTATTTCTAAAATCTCGTCTTTGGAATTCCACAAATGTGCCATAGTTCTTACAAATATGTGAGGGGATGGGAAAGTGGCTCCATCAGTAAAGCTCTTACCATTCGAGCTTGAGGACCTGAGTTCAGATCCCTACCACGCATGCAAACAGCATATGCATCCATGACGCCCTCACTGGGGAATAGAGATAAGAGGATCCCTGGAACTTGTTGGAGAGTCAGTCTAGACAATCAATGAGCTCCAGTTTCAACGAGAGACTCCATCTCGTACGATAAATAGAGACACAATGAGGAATGGCCCTCAGCATCAACTCTGGCCTCCCTCACAATGTTTCAGATGAATAAACATATCTTCTGCTGCAAAGCTGTTGCCCACCCATTCTGCTATTCCCTGCCAACTAACTCTTCTGCCTCATCAAGACACATGGAAGTCAGCCAAGATGCCCACCACCTCCCATCATCAAATCCACACAAGCACGAACACTGAGCCCCGTCTTCTCTGCCTTCCCTCTGCTGCAAGGCTCCTGCAGAGGATCATGTGTCCTGTTCTAGATCTCTTCTTGTCTCAGGGTCTCTAGGGATCTGCTGGTTCATCCCCATGAACTGCATTATCACTTCTCTAGTGATCAGAACGCATGGCCCCCCAAAAATCAAAGAGTTGAGGGCTTAACTCAGGAGGACAGCACCTGCTTAACTCAGGACAGCACATGCTTAGCATCTATAAGAACTTGGGTTGAATTGCTAGCGCCAGAAAGTAATCAAATCCAGCAAGCAAACAAAAACACTGTCTTGACCCTACAGCTCTCCCACTCACACCTACAGTCCACTGTTTCCATCTCCATATTTTCATCACAGTATAACTTGAAGTCACATCATATGACTCAGACCCCTTCATGCTTATGACGGCCATTTTCAGTGACCTTTATGGAACCAAAGTCCTCACACTGTTACCTTAAGGGATTCCATCTAAAGCCATGGATTTCTATGAGATCTATAATAAGATATTGAATGGGAATTTTTCTGTTGCCCAAAATTGGCAACTCAAAATGAAAACAAAACAAAAAGTACTGTAAAATCTCCAGTGTCTGAGGAAAGACACCTCACTTGTAACTTACTAAAATGTGGCTAAGAGTTGTATATTCTCTCTCTCTCTCTCTCTCTCTCTCTCTCTCTCTCTCTCTCTCTCTCTCTCTCCTCTCTCCTCTCTCTCTCTCCTCTTCTCTTCTCTATCTCTGCAGAGAAAAATGAAATGCATCATTGGGAAAAAAAAAAGCTAGTTTGTTCAACAGATGAGCTGCGTAACTGGTCCATATGCTGATCACTAAGCTTTCACTTTAAGCCAGTCTTCTCTCATGAATCCCAAAGGCATATATCCAACTATTTTTTCCATTTGGATAGCTATTGCAAAATACATTTCAAATTTTGTATGCCCCCCCCAAAAATGATTCATCAAACTTACTTCTTTCTGCCCTGCACTCTCTAGTATAGTGGTTGGGCCATCACCAAATTGCTTAAAGAGAACTTAGGAGTCATCTTTCACCCATTCTTTAACCACTGTCCAGAATGCCCAGTCCTGTATGGACGTGTCCATAATCCCAATTTGGGAAGCTGGAGCAGAAGAACTGCAAGTGCAAGGCTAGTGTGACTCTATAGAAAAGGACATTGATCTTACTTATAAGATTTATCAAACATGTGTCTGCTTGTCTGCCTCCCCTATTCCAACTATTCCAATATTGGGGTTTATTCTCTACCTAGTTTCTAAGCAAGCGGTCCTTTAGATGACAGCTTAGCAAATGTTTTTCTTCTGGTCGAGATCAATGCATAGCTTCCCATTACAGAAAAAAAAAAATCAAAAGTTTTTACCAAACCTGCAAAGCTCTCAACCCTAACTCACTGAACTGTCCCCTCTAATTCACAGGCTCCAATTATCCTGCCCATAAATTCCGACCGCATTTCCACAGGGCAATTGGATTTGTTGTTTCTCTCTCTGAAACCATTTTCTTGCAGACATCTAGATGGCTGGTGTACTCTACTGTTTTGTAGAACCCTTCCATCTCCTTATTCCTTTGTCTCTCTGTCCCCGGTCACTTCTCACCACCCTTCATTACTTTTTGTTTTCTTTTTCTAACCTCACCACTGGAATAAAAGCAGAGGTAGTGGTGATGTCCATAACTGCATGATGTAGGTGAGTTAGCTATAATGCACGGTAAAACATTGTAGCTATGAGAATGCAAAGAGGGAGAAAGTTCTAGAAGGAAACTCAAGGAAGATTCCTGGATAAAATGGCATCACCTCGATGCAGAAATAGAAGATGTCAACGTCAAAAATGGAAGTGTTCCTAAGAGACCATGTAAGGTTAATTCCAGACAGAAGGGCAGCTGCTTTACATAATGATTTACCCACTGACAAGTTGTCCGTGCCCAGCATGGACAGTTATCCCAGATGAAATCCAATGTGTCACACATGCGCAAAGATGTCCTGGAAAGGACAAAGCATGAAGTAGAACCAAAAAGGGTATGGATCACAAATAAGGAATGAAAGCATACCAATTCCATTGTGTTCATATATGAAAGTGTCAAGGAATAAAAAATTAAAAAAGACAAATATAGTTCAAAAAATGAAGTGTTTTATTAAACTTGTTTCTCAAAAATCATGCCTTTATCTCTTTTACAGCTACGACCCTGGTTAAAAAAAAAATTATACCTTTATCTTGACTGTTGTTTTTATACATATGTATTTCCTAACTTCTCCTTCTCCCTTTGTATGATTTTATATGGCCCATATATAACATTTAGGCTAATGTAGGTATACATCTTTACATTTCAATTTAAATATTTCAGAATAAACTATTAGAGCTGGCGCATTCACTTTATTGTGATAATAGAAGAACTAAATTATTTTTTCTTACCTAGTTTTCTTTTTTTAATTTTTTTTATTCAATTGTGCACGTGTGCATATGTATGTGTGTGTGTGTAAAACCACAGGCAAATTCGGGAACCACCATGGACCGCCTCCACCTCCTCCTTGTTTACTCTGCCCAGGGATTCACAGGCTCCGCCCTACGAGGACCAGAAACGCAGGCCACCCCCTCTTCTGCCCGGCATCTATACGTGGGGTCTAGGATCCAAACTCAGGACCTTCCGCCTGCAAGGCAGAGGCATCTATATTTGGGGTCTAGGATCCGAACTCAGGACCTTCTGCCTGCAAGGCAGAGGCTTAACTCCTGAGCCACCTCTCCAGCCCCTTTTATCTAGTTTTCTAAGGGTACCATGAAAAATGATGGCAGCCCATCTTGCTATCAGTCAATAACCTCAACAAACATAATTATCACCAGCCACATCTGCTTTAATTTGTTACTTACAGTTACTTCTTTTCTGACTTGTAAATGACAACTCCCAATGCACACCTTCCACGTGACTTTTTTTATTTATGAACTCCTCTATTAATCCCTTGACTATAATAATACACAGCATCTTGTACTGATGGTTCTAAAAAACCTGTTCATGCTGTTTTGAAGATCTCATTCATTTTTTAGAGTCAACGTAACACCCAGGATGAAATTAACATTTCTGTCACTGGAACTTCATATTTTGATTACTTAAAGGAGATACTACTTCTTTTTTTTAATTTTTTTTTTCTGCTCACACAAATATAATAGGAACCCCTGTCCCCTCCCTCCATCCCTCCCTGGACCTCCCTGCTCCCTCCCCGCTCCCTCCTCGCTTTGCCCCTTCCTTTCCCCCCTCCTTCCCTTTCTCCCAGTGCCCCCTCCCCCCATCTCTGAAGCATCCTTTAATGAGTATATCAATCTTTCCTCTGGGTCCTCCTCTCCGATGAGGTGTAAGGACTCAGTGGCAATTCCTAGAACTCTTTCTTGTGTTCTCCTTAAGTATAGGAACATTATTGTGACTGTTAATCCCTTGCTTTTAAGGATCCTAGTGCCTTGAGTCCATGCTAGAATTTGAGGGGTCAATGGTATGTTGGTCATTGTGCAGAAGGAGATACTACTTCTAAAAGACTCCCATACTTAGTTTTTGTACAGTTCTTAAAATATTTTCAAAAATTTCTTGCTCATTTTCATTTCAAATGATTCACCTCTGTGTTCTGAGAAAACAAAAACAATAGATTTTCTGGAATGTAAATTAGCCTCACCTGAAACCAATGAAGAAATCAACTGTGACTATTTCACACGGAGACATACCAAGAGCTATTTCTCTGCAGAGTCTTACTGCTTCTTGATTCCCTGTATGAATTGACATAGTTCTTAATACACCAAACTTCTACCCTGTAATGAAACAAACTCTTTTCAATTGATTTTTCTTAGATGTAGGAACAATAATTACTAACTGCATATCTACATTGAGTAATAAAATATAGCTTATATAAGTGTCTTTTAATATTTTATTTGCTTATGAAAGGTGAAAGATGGAGGGAATGAAGTAGGGAAAAAGAGAAAAAGTGAGGCGAAGCATATGCATGCCACTGCACTGCTGTGTGGACGTCAGAGGGCAACTTTCAGAAGTCAGTCTCTCCTTCCACTATGTGGCCTCAGGGGATCAAATCCAAGTAACCAATCATACATTTGCATCTCATTATGAACACCGGAGGCATACTCAGAACCAGAAGACAATAAAGCCATTTTCCTCTTATGCTAGATTTTTTTTGTGAATGTGACAACTACAGATGTAGACTGATTGCTAAGGATATGTCATATTGTCAGTTCAGAACCATAAAGAGCATTATAGTACCGATGTGATGAAATACTGAGCAACTCTTAAAATAGAACAAGACCAAAACAATCTTCCTTTGATATACTCAAGCAGCTGCCATCCTACAAAAGTAATCCAAAAAATAGCAATTCTGAATTCAAAACTAAAATCAAACTTAGGTCTTAGACTTACAATTTTTTTTTACTTTTTTGCCTTGTTTTTTTAATGTTGTATACATGAATATAGTGGCTTTGCAATATTTTCAACCCTTATTCTCAAATCCCACCCCCCTCTTTTACCTTTACAATCTTTCATCTCCTCTGCCAGGCTCCCTCCTATTTTCAAATGTTTTCGCTGTGTGACTCTCTGTGTTTCATCTAGTCTACCTTTGGTATGACATATGCCTGAACTGATTCATGCTCCAACAAGCATCCTAGATCAGTGGATATATCATTAATGGAAGACTAATCCTTTACTTCCCCAGCAGCATTAGTCTTCATCAGTCTCTAAGAGGTGTGGAGCATCTTGAGATTTTTCTGATGTTATGGTGAGATGCTGATAAGACAGTTCCCATGCAATTCTAAATATCTGCCATGAAATCTTGCATATCATGACTATGTCATGTCCAGGAGATAATGTCTGGTCTACCACTTTCCCACTTCAGGCACTTATAATCTTGCCACCCCTTCTTCCTTGATGTTCCTTGAGCCTAGGGATAGGGGTGGGTGAGATTTATGTGTCCTTATTAAGAACAAACAGTCCACAGGCACTTATTTTCTGCATTTTGGCAAGTTGTGCTTTATAAACACCTGTTGTAGAAGAAAGATTCTAGGTTGAGTGCTGAGTGCTCTTCCAATCTATGCTCTTCCAGGTATTTACAAAATAAATTGGTATGCTGTCTTCCTAGCTAAATATTCAAAGTTTGTTCTTCCCTTGTGACCTGTTTCCTTCCCTTTCACAGGTTCTCGTTCTAGTGCACAGTAACAGGAATGTGTTCCATTCTGACCATCAGGCCTTAAATCCAATCAGAAAATTGTTGGTTGTCCCCTAGATACTCATGCCACTATTACACTAGTGGGCACCTGTTGCCATGGGGATTTTTCTTGTAACTTGCAGATCTCACAGGTTGATGAGACCTTTGTTTTTCTTCTCTAATAGCTTCTACAGTACTTTTTCATACTGTGCAAACTATCCAGCAAAGAGGAAGCTCCCAAACCAGTTCCAATCAGTGGTTTTTGTCCATGTCCTGTGAACCATATGTATTGCATCTTCAGTAACAGGGTTTTACAGTTAGTTTTCAGGAGGGAAAGGAAAAGCAATAGCAAAAGCTTATACTGTTTGGGGGGCTCTTTGAGACCTCTCTGACCAAAAACTTATAAGATGGTGTCATATAACCGTTACTTCCAGCAAAGTGTTGATTGTCTCTGAGTTCTAAGTGGAGCAACCTACGGCATTTTTGTTTCTTTGTTTGTTTTGCCCTGTCTTCCTCTGTCTGCACTCCTCTGCACAGAGACTCTCAATTTTTATTCCTTTTATAAAAGAAATGTTTTTGCCTTATCAAAAACATAGGAGGACCTATCTTGTTCTATCCCATAATCTTAGGGTTTTTCTTTAAGTCCCTTAGCTCCTCCTATATCCCATATTATTCCCCCCCAGAACATTTTATGTGGGGGTTGCTACGCCCAGAAGCCTGCACTCTGGATGATACATTAGCAACTGAACAGGCCATTGAGTGACTCCTCCCTTGGGTGGTTGAGTTTGCCTCTTGTCTACAAGACAATGATAGGTCGAGCTCCCAGGTTGTTTGGAAAGCTTTTGTTTCTCTAAGAAACTGGCTGGGCGTTCTCCCTCCCTATCAGTTCTTTCCTGCCTATCAAAAGAGATGTTAATACAGGGACCATTGTCCATTCCCTTCTAGCAGCAAGGTGGCATGCATGTTTAGCATACCTGGCAGTATGTCTGCTCCAAGGCAATTGGGTGTCACTTCTGTCTTCCTTTTGTTAACCAAAATGTATGCATTTTACATAGTCCTGTAAAGAATTTGGCCCTGCTTCTTGATTATAAAAACCCTGTACTTTTACAATAAAGTTGGCTTGGATGATGGTGGACATCCAAGACCCCCTCTGACCCAAGCCTGAAACTTTTACTTCCTTCCACTCCCACTTCAGATTCCCACGTTTGTAGGTTCGGATTCGTGCTGGTTTGTGGGCCCGGACAATTTTATCCCCTTATTCCTCCCTCACCCTACCTGCTATGGTATCCTACATCTCCCACTCCAAAGATTTCACCCTAATCATCCCTTCTCACCTTCACATTCATTGGCCCCTTTTAACTTTTCTGGCTCTTACGGTAACTCCGAGCCAAAGACTTCAGTCAGGAGATCGATGCTACCAGCATCTGTATATAAGAGAACATGTGGCATCTGTCTTTCTATGTCTGAAACACCTTGCTCAATATATTTGCCAGTTCCATCCATTGACTAGCAAATTCTATGAGCCCATCCTTCCTGATGGCCGAATAGCAAGCATTCTGTTGTGTATATGTACCACATTGTCATTACACAGTCCTATGTTGACTCGTTCCATATTCTCACTATTATGAATAGAGCTGCAAAGAACATGGATGAACAACTTTACTTGTAGTAAGACATAGAGTCTTTTGGGAATATTCCTAGAAATGGTATAGCTGGATCCATGGTAGGTCCATTTTTGACTTTCTGAGGAACCTCCACACTGATCTCCAAGGTAGAAGCACTAGTTTACACTCCCACCAGCAATGAGTAAGTGTTCCCTTTTCTCCACAACCTCACCATCATTGTTTGTTGTCTATGTTCTTGATCTTAGCCATTCTGACTGGGGTAAGATGATATCAAAGGTTAGTTTTAATTTGTGTTTCTCATGACCAGGGCAGTTGAGTATCTTTTAAGATATTTGCTTGACATTTATTTTTTAAAAAATCAACAAGAATAGACAGTCCCTATGCAGAGAAGCACCAAGAGAGAAAAATAGGGCAAAACAAAAAAAAAAAAAATGCCCTGAATTAGTCCACTTAGAACCCAGTGACAATTAAAACTATACTAGACATAGCAGGAATGTGACATTCCCTGATAAACTGTTGATCAGGGAGGTCTCAAAGGCCCCCAAACATTGTAAGCTTTTGCCATTGCTATTGGTTGCCCTCCAAAAAACTGACAGTAAGTCCCTAATACTAAAGATGCAACACATATGAATCACAGAATATGGGCAAAATACACCAACTGGAACTGATTTCAGAGCTTACTTCTTGCTGGATAGCTTACACAGTACCAAGGAATGGTTTAGAAGCTACTGGGGGAGAAAAACAATCAAAAGCCTCATCAACCTGTGAGATCTGCAATTGCAATAAAATCTCCATGGCAGCAAATGACCACCAGGGTAAGAGTGGCATGATTATCAAGAAGACATCCAACAGTTTTCTGATTAGATTCAAGACCCACCTATCAGAATGAAACACTTCCCTGTTACTAGTAACTAGAAGTAGAACCTATAAAAAGAAAGATAATAGATCACTAGGGAAGAACAAACTATGAACCTATAGGCAGGAAGACAATACACAAAACTGCTCTATAAATATCTGTTATTATCCCCATAGATTGGAAGAGCACTCAGCACTCAGCCAAGAAGCCTTCTTCTGCAACAAAAGCAAAGGATCTCAACATCTTGACAAGAAGTAGCCTAGGGCAGTGAAAGAAAGAACAGTGAAGTGGACAATGGCTAACCAGAATGCAAAGTACCAACAACCCTGCAATGCTCACCCAGAATCAGGCCAATTATATCTCTTCCCATCCTAAAGCTCAAAGAACCTTGCAGAGGGGGTAGTAAAATTGTAAGTGTCTAAAGATGGGAAGGTCTACCGAAGGACAAGTTATTCCCAAAAAGAAGCAGTTCTTGCTGCATCCAGGAACTCACTAAAATGAGATTTGTTCTTATCAGATCTACATAATGGCTGACATAACAACATTCAGCCATAGACTAGCAAGGATGTCAGGGGGGATAATTACATGCAGTGGAAACCTTGTGGGCTAGAGCTGAACAGGTGAAGGGGAGTGCCTCTATCGGTGGGATGGTCTGAGGAGGGGCCACTTGGTCTTCCACAGAGGCCTGAACTCACACTAGAGCAAATGATCCAGAAGGAACCCTGGGGTCCATGAAGCAAACAGAAAAGAGGAAGGGAATAGAATGGATTGATGAAGTGGGGGGAGGGACGGAAGGAAGGGAAGGAAGAGGGAGGGGATAATTATTCATTATGCTTCTAAAACTAGGGAAAAAATAAAAACTTATTAAAAATGATATCTCCCTTGAAATTTCAATTTCTTCTTGAGAGAATTCCATTTAATTCCAGGGTCCATTTATTAATTGGATTGTTTGCCTTCTTGGTGTTTAATTTTTTGAGTTCTTTGTATACGCTGAAGATTAATCCTTTTTCAGATTCATAGCTAGCAAAGATATTTTCCCATTTTATTTTTACATAATTAACAGTTTCTTTTGCAAAACAGAAGCTTTTTAATTTCATGAAGTCTCACTTGATGATTATTGGTCTTATTTCCTGGGTATTTGGAGTTCTGTTTAGAAAATCTTTACCTAGGCCTGTAAATTCCAGGGTTCCCTCTATTCTTTCTTCTAACAGCTTCAGAGTTTCATGTTTGACATCAAGATCTCTGTTCCATTTGGAGTTGATTTTTGTGCAAGGTGGGAGGTAATTGTCCATTTTCATTGTTCTACAGGTACATGTTCACTTTTCCCAGCACCGCTTGTCAAAGATGCTGTGCATATTTGGCACATTTGTCAAAAGGTGGCTGTGCATGTGGCTGCTGTGTCCCATGTGCGTCGAATGGTGGCAGAGAGGAGATGAGACTATTTCTACATTCAGTGCTCTGAGCTGTGGACAGCTGAATGATGAACAGCCCAACATACCACGCTGCCGCCAAAACCTTACATTCCTTATCTGTGTACTCACAACATGAAGGCCTCTCGTGGGGTGGGCTCCATGTGCACACAGTGGGGAAGGCCTCCCTGGGTTGGGGCTCTGTGTGCTCACAGGATGGAGGGCCTCCTGTGTGCTCACAGATAGTCTCTTGTAGGACAGGTCTCCATGTGCCCACAACACGGTCAGTCTCTGGTGGGCCAAGTCTCTTGTGCCCACAACAGGGACGGTCTCCCATGGCTTGGGTCTCCCTGTGTGCCCACAATGGGACCGGCCTCCCGAGGACTGGGGAATCCATATGCTCACAATATGGAGGCCTCCTGTGGGTCAGAGAAGACCAACAAAACTGCTACTCTTCAGCTTTATCATGTGCTCTTAACCGCGTATAACTGGGAGCTCATTCATAACTATCCACATCCTTAAAATATTTTCTTTTATTATTTACATGTTATTTTATATTGTCCAATTTAAAAAATTAGGACATAAAGGCAGGAGATGGACATGCTAGGGCAAAATCCAGGGGAAGGGGGAGGGAAATAGGGGTAGCTATGATCAAAATTCACTGTTTACATGTATGAGATTGTAAAAGAATAAAAATAAACATAATTGATTTTAAAAAAATAAAACAGGTAGCTGTATGTGTGGGTGTCACGGCCTATGCCAACCAGGTTGGTAAGATAAGATCCCAACCTGGAGAAGAAAAGCTTCAAGGAAGCATCTCCTGGAAACAGGACATGGCTTATGTCATGGTTTGAAATGTGTCCCCCACAGTCTCATGTGTTTGGCAAGGTCATGGCACCTTGAGAGGTGGAGCCTCACTGGAGGAAGGCAGTCACAAGGGGTGGGCCTTGAGGTGGATTAGTCCCACCCTATCTCTACGAGAAGTCAGCCTTTGCTGCAAGCAGTCTTGAAGCTCTCAGCTTCCAAGATGTCTGCGGTGACTTAGCTTCCTCCAGCTTTGGCCAGCCAGCCATGCCGCCTCTGCTTTGAGAGACTGTACCTTCCCTCTGGAACCGTAAGCTGAATAAACCTCCCTTTCTCCCTTAAGTTGCTTGACTTTGGGTGCTCTCTCATAGCAATAGTTAAGAATAACTGTTACAGCTTATTTTGGAATAAATAAAATTGTCAGGCTTACAGCCTGCTCTTTGGAATGGGCAGTTGCTAGGGACCTGAGCAGTTGCTAGGAACCATTCCCCTTCGAGTCTTGCCTCCTATCTCTGACAGACGAGTTCTTCCCCTTTTTGTGGATTGGGCGCCCTCCTATCTATTCCCAGGTCTCTTTTTTGTTTTTTCTCAAGGGCTAGCTATGTTGGAACTGGAGATGTTGAGTAAATTTGCCTTAAATCTTTTGTTTCCTAAATAAAAAAACAAGACTGCTTTTAACTTTAAATTAAATTCTAACTAGAAATTTCATGTTTGGTCATACACAGTAAATAGACTTGTTAGCCAGAATGTATATGCTAATTTTAAAGAAATTAGAGAACACTTCAAGAGTCCTAAAACATAGGTGGGTAAAATTCCCTCAAAAACATGACACTTGCTGAACTAATTCAGAAATTCTATAAATATGAGACTATGCCATCTGTTCACTAGAATCAGTACACAACTATTTCATATAGAGCACATAAGTTAATAGAAAATAATAATAAAGTAATCCTAAAATTAGCACACAACTATTTCTTATAGAGTACATGAGTTAATAAAAAATAAAATAAATCCTAATATATTTCCTACCACTATAACCTAATATAAGTCAGCTTATATGATAACAGCCAGAATCTGATATTCTCAAAAAGAAAAAAAATTAATGTATAATATGTGCCCCCTCCAACAGATTCACCTTTACCATTTACAAAAATGTGTAATAGATATAACGCAAATTAATAAAAAGCTCAACTTTGGTGTATTTCAACTAAATCGCAAATAAAGTCTTTGTTAAATACAACAATACAGACTTAGATCCTGTGACTGTTTGGTGGGACATTGTAAAATAGATTTGGAGATACTGGGGGGGGGGGACACCTGTTGATATGTGATAAGGATTTGTTTGTGCCTCACCTCCAAACAATGGGTTAGGTTCTTAATGAATGTTTATCCTAAAGATGATTTCTGCTGATTATAAGGATAGTGTCTGTCTACAGGTGCAACATTCTTTGCCCAAAAATTTTCTGGTATAAAAGCTGCTACAAAATTCCGATAAAATGGATTCAGATTCACCCAGCCCAGAGTTGTGTGTCTGTTTCTCATTTGCCAACTTTGCCCCACTTAGTCCGGGACGGGGTGGAGGGGCTGGATTCAGAGGTCACAGTGTGGACTGCGGCATGTGGGAACCTGCATCTGGGTTCTCTCTTCTAATCCGTTGGTCAGGGGCTGGAGAGGGGCAGAGTAAACAAGGAGGAGGTGGAAGCTTCCGTGGTGGTTCCTGAATTCGCCCGTGGTTCTACACACACATACATAAAACATGCGCGCGCGCGCACACACACACACACACACACACACACACACACGGACAATTGAATAAATTAAAAAAAAAATTTAATCCATTGGTCAATGTAGCTGTTTTGTGTACGTACCATGCCGTTTTTATTATTATAGTTTTGTAATGTAGTTTGAAATCTGGTATTGATACCTCTAGCAGTGTTCTTATTGCTCAAGATTGTTTGGGCTAACAGGGTCTTTTGATCTTTCATATGAATTTTGAGATTTTTTTTTCCAGTTCTGTGAAGAATTGCATTGGGATTTTGATTGGGATTGCACTGAATCTGTATATATCACCTTTGATAGGAGTCTATTTTCACAATATTAATCCTACCAATCCATAAGCATGGAAGATCTTTCCACTTGATACTATTCTCTTTAATTTCTTTCAACAGTTTTACAGTATTCATTGTATAGGTCTTTTACTTCTTTAGTTAAGTTTATTCCAAGGTATTTTATTTTCACTGAGGCTACGATGAATGGAATTGATTCTCTCATTTTCTTCTCAACTTGTTTGTCTCTGGTATATAAGAAGCTACTGATTTTCGTATGTTGACTTTTAGCTTGCCACTTTACTGAACATGTTTATTAATTCATGTAGTTTCTTTGTGGAGTCATATGGATCTCTCAAATATAGAATCATATCATCTGCAAATAGGGACACTTTAACTTCTACCTACCTATTTGCATTTCGTTTATCTCCTTCTGCCTTATTGCTCTGGCTACAACTTCAAGCTCAATACTGAACAAAAGTGGTGATAATGGACAGCTTCGTTTCATTCCTGATTTCAGTGGAATGCTTCCAGATTCCCCCCCCTAGAATGATGTTTGCCTTGGACTTGTCATATATATCCCTTCCATTCCTGTTCTCTCCAAAGCTTTTATTATAAAGGAATATTGAATTTTGTCAAAGGCCTTTTCTACATCTACCGAGAGGATCCTAAGTTTTTTTTTTTATTTTTGAGTCTGTTAATATGCTGAATCACACTTATTGATCCTTGCATTTGGATGAACACCATTTGATAATGGTGTATGGTCTCTTGGATATGTTTTTTAATTCAATTTGCAAGTGGGAGTTTTGCATCTGTGCTCATTAGTAAGATTGGCCTATAATTGTCTTTCTTTGATGTGTCTTTGTTTGGCTTTGGAATCAGAGTTAACACTGGCTTTGTACAAAGAATTTGGAAACATTCCTTCTTTATTTTATGGAATAATTTGAGTAGTGATATCAGTTCTTCTATAGTGGTCTAGCATAATTCTGCACTGAATCTGTCCAGTCCTGGGTTTTTTTATTTGGGAGACATGTAATTACTGTTTTAATTTCATCACTTGTTATTGGTCTGTTTAAAGTATCTATTTCATCTGAGACAATTTTTGTAAGCTGTGAGTGTTTAGGAATTCATCCACTTCATCTAGATTATCCAGTTTAAAGAAATATAAATTTTTAAAATATGTTCTTATGATTTTCTAGATTTCTCTGTAATATCAATATATGGTGTGATTTCTCCCTTTTCATTGATTTTATTGATTTGGGTATCCTCTCTTTTTCTTTTGGTTAGTGTGACTAAGGGTTTGTCAATTTTGTTTTTTTACAAAGAACCAGCTTTTTTGTGCATTGTCTTTTTCAATTCCAATTCATTGATTTCTGCCTGAATCTTGGACATTTATTCCTGTGTGATACTTTTAGCATTGGTTCCTGTTTTCTAAAACTTTCAGGTGTAATATTAAGTAATTTATTTAGAATATTTCCTTTTTATCAATGTAAGCATTTAATACTATAAACTTTCCTCTTAGGATTGCTTTAAATGTATCCCATAGATTTTGGTAGGTTGTATCTTGATTTTCATTAGCCTCAAGGAATTTCTTATTTCTTGTTTTATTTCTTCCTTAATCCATTCCTCATTCAAAAATGTGCTATTTAGCTTCCATGAGTTTGTGTGTTTTTGTTGTTTCTTGTTGTAGATTAATGCCTTTATCCATGGTGGTTAGATAGTATATAGGGAATAACTTTAATTTTTCTGTATTTATGAAGGCTTGATTTGTATTCGGACATATGGTATATTTTTGAGACTATTTCATGGTCTGCTGAGAAGAATGTATAATCTTTAGTGTTTGGGTGAAATTTTCTGTAGATACCTGTAAGGTCCATTTGATTTATGGTTTCATTTAACTTAGTTTTTGACCCAATGACTTGCCCAACAATGTGAGCGGGGTATTGAAGTCTCCTACAATCACTGTGTTTGTGTTGATTAGTTGTTTTGCCTCCTATTTGCTTGATGAATTTGGGTGCTCCTGTGCTTGGAGTTTATATGTTTAGGATTGTAAAATCCTCCTGCTGGAATGAATGTTTCCTCAACTAGGATGTAGTATCAATTTGTATCTCTTATGGTTTGCTTTAGTTTGAAGTCTATTTTGTCTGATATTAAGATGGCAACCCATTTGTTTCCTCTTTCCATTTACCTAGAGCACTTTTAACCATCCTTTCACCCTGAGAAAGTGTCTGTCTTTCATGGTGAGGTGTGTTTCTTGGGGGGCAAACTGATAGATCATGATGCTGATCTGAGCTATAATTCTGTCTCTTGATTGGGAGGGAGAGTTAAAACCCATTGTGTCATAATTAGATACAGATGTCAACTTGAGAGCTGAGGGTTGGAGCTCTGGGCACATTTGAAGAGAATTAGTAGTAATGAGTTAAGCCCAGAGTGAACCTATAGGAGATTGTCTAGTTGATGGGGAAAGCCCAGCCCATGGTGGGAGGAACTAGGCCCTAGAGGTAAATAAAATACAGACAGCTGATTGAGGAAATTGGCATCTTTGCATATACTATACCAGACATTCTGATCTGGCAAGTAAGGACTGTCCCTCTCTCAGCTTTATGTAGATATGGTGTGGCCAGTTCCTTCGGCAGATTGGCGATGGTGCATGCTCTCCTGCCAGATTATTGTAAGAGAATAAAACCCATGTTGCCTTAAGCTGTTTAGTGATTTTATCAGCAACCATGCAGGTGAACTACAACACATAGACATTTAAGGTTATTATTGAAAGGTATTTAATTGTTCCTAACATTTTGTTGATCTTTAGAAATTTATAATTTTTAGTCCTTCATTCAGCTCTTGTGCTGTTATTACTTACTCTCTTTATAGTTTTTTGATGTGCTTATCCTTTTCTTCCATCTTACACATTTCTTCCATCATTCTCTGTAGCCCTGGCTTAGTGGCCATATAGTCCTTTTAATTTTTTTCCTAGTTTTACAAGCACATTGAGTAATGATCTCTGCCCCTTTCTTTTCCCCTTCCTCACTGTTCTCCTTCCTTCCCTCTCCCCTCTCTTCATCAAACCTTTCTATTCCCTTCTTTCTGTTTGTTTCTGTGGGTCCTGGGGTTCCCTCTGGATCATCTGCTCTACTGGGGGTTCAGGCCCCTGCAACAGACCAAGTGGCCATTCCTTGGGCCAACCCACTGATGGGAGCACTCCCCTTCATCTGTCTAGCCTTAATCCTTAAGGTTTCCACTGTACATAATTATTTCTCCTGAGATCCTCACTGGTCTATGGGAGCATGTTGGTATGTTAGTCATTATGCAGGTCTGACAAGGTCAAGTCTCATGCCAAGTCTCAATTGCAGTAAATTCCTGGATGCAGCAGCCCTACCTTGAACGGACCTTCCCATCTTCAGGCTTTTACAATCTTACCACTTGACCAGCAGTGAACCTTCCCATCTTTAGACTCTTACACTCTTACTACCCCTCTCTTCTGTGAGGTTTCCTGAGTCTTAGGATGGGGAGAGATTTGAATGGCCTGATTCAAGGTGAGCAATTCAGGGCTGCTAGTGCTCTGTATTCTTGTTGGCTGTTATCTATTCATTACTTTTCCAATGCACTAGGCTCTGTCCTGTCTGGTAGTTGAGATTCTCTACTTCTGTTGTAGAAGTCTTGTAGATTGAGTACTGTAACAGGAATGTGTTCCATTCTGACAAGTGGGCCTTGTGTCCAATCAGAAAGTTATTGGTTGTCTCCTTGATAATCATGCCAGAGTTACACTGGTAGTCATTTGTTACAATGGGGATTTTTATTGCAACTTGCAGATCGCACATGTTGATGAGGCTTTTATTTTTCTCCCCCAGTAAATGCTACAGTATTTCTTGATACTGTGTAAGCTTATCTATATAGTCTTTTAGCTTGTTTCTGTCATGGAATATTTTTCTTTCACCTTCTGTTATGATTGACGGTTTTGCTGGATATAATAGTCTGGATTGACATTTGTGTTCACTGGTTATACTATTTCTCTCCAAGCCCTTCTGCCTTTTACTGTTGGCATTGAAACCAGTTGTCATTCTGAAAGGTTTGTCTCTGTATGTGATTTGTTCCATTTGTCTTGCAGGGATTAAGAGCTTATCTTTAATGTACATATTTGGTGTATAGCCTATTATATACTGTGGGTTATTTCCTTTTTTGTCCTGGGTATTTGGTGTTCTATGTCTCTTGAAAATCAGAAGGGATCTCTTTTCTTAAGTCAGGGAAGCTTTTCTCTATTTTCTCATTAATTATGTATGATAGATATTCCTCTTGTCTGTTTCTGGGATGCCCATGGTCCATATGTTGGGTTTTATGATGTGTCCAGGAGTTCCTGTATGTCCCATTCAAGTGTGCTTTTCAATTTATTAGTTTCTCTGACTCATCTACCTCTCCTATTTTATTTTCCATTTCTAAGAGTCTGTCTTTCTTATACATGATCAGTTCTATTTTTGAGACTTTCTATTGGATTTCTTCTTGTACTGTTTAAATTTTTAGCTCCAGTGCTATTTCAGTCTGAGCTTTTATTTTCAGTGTTTCCATGTTTGTTTGCAGATCACTTTGAGTTTTCTTCAGAGTTTCTAGACCTGTTTTCAGGTCCTCTACTTTCATTCTAATTGCATCTTATTTGTGCTTTCTTGGTTTTCTTTCCTGAGTTTATGTTTTCAGATTTGTTTAGATGTTTATCTATGTTTATCTATGTTCTCTTGGAGCTGTTGGAGCATATTTATAATTGATCTTTGGAACTCATTCTCCTGATTATTGCTCTCTTGGATACCTCCCAATGGGCTATCCTCTGTGGGAGGTAAGGATTTGGGATTGGAGATCTTAAGAGGAGACATCTTTTCTTTGCTTCTTGTGCTTTTCTATTTTTCCAGTGTGATGTATGCATCTATGATTAGGTTGCAACTTATTTTCTTGGATTTAATTGTTATTTTGTTTATGTCTACTGCCTGAGTTAGGATTTCTATTTGTGTATACTGCTTTTAGGATGGGTAGATGATGACTGAAGTTCTATCTGAAGTCTCAGGGTAGTGGCTCTTTGGTGGGATGGCTGTCTTCTATCTGGGATACTGTATTTCAGCACTTAGATGATGTTTGTAGCATCTATGATTTCCTTTGTGTTACTTATCAAATGTGCATTCACTTGAGACAAAAGATATCGATTCCAGTGTTCTCTGGCTGTAGGAGGATATTGTTTGTTGTTTCTCAGAAGAGTTATCTGAAGTGACTACTATGTTGTCTTCTGGAGGCCTTTTTAATCTTTATTCTTATAGTTTTGTGTTATATGGCATCTTCTACATGGACTTTATTTCGTGTGTGTCTGTGTGTCTGTGTATGTCTGTGTGTGTGTGTGTGTGTGTGTGTGTGTGTGTGTGTGTGTGTTTAGTGTGAGGGGTGGGAGGTGGAGAAGTAGGGTTGCTAGAGGACGGGCAGGGAAAGCAGAGGTAAACAGAGTTTGGGACCTCCACTGTGAATAGACAGGCTGAGGCCAACTTTACCTGAGTTGTAGGGGTCATGCAATGACTTACAAAATTATAAGAAATACATATAAAAATGGCCACACACACAAACAAAATGCATACATAAATAAATAAATAAAGTTAAAAAATAGAAGTAAAATTAACTAAACTGTTTCAAGGATTAAATTTTTAAAATGTATTGAAGCCACTTAAGCAAACACCTGGAGAAGAGGAGGTAGCAGGTAATATAGAACGAGATTATTCCGTGAGATTTCTCCTAACGTGTACATTCCCACTGTTATTAATTCCAAAGCACTTATTTCAGGACAGGAATGAGAACTCGAAAAGCAGGGTTTTAGTCAGAAAAAAAGAGAAAGCCCCTTTGCTGTCTGAAGTCCCTTGGCTTGGCAGTCCGATCCAAGTAAAAGAAGTAAACAAGTACTAGGGAGTGGAGAGGCAAGATGTCAGGTTCACAACAGCAAGATACACAGCAGAGGAATGTTCTTCAATGAGGCCTTGCAAATGGCCCAGAACCTGAGCCAGAAGTGCCAGTGACTATGGTAAACTCTGACCCATGCTATCTTTTCTTTAACTTCCTTCTTCCTGTAAACTACCTAGGCAAATGCTCTGCTGTGATCACTAGGCATGGGGGCACATACCTGCCATGCCAGAGCTCTCAAGGCTAAGGAAGGAAAACTCTACTGTGGAAAATTAAAGAAAGGGCTTGTGCTCTGGGGAGGGTGAGAGCCTAGAATCGAGGAGTAAAAGCAGCAATTCTGCAGCAAAACGAAAAAAGTATCCAGCATAGAAAACAGCACAGACTTCTTCCTGGCATAGTTGAGATGGCTGTGAGAACGATTCAGATATAACCAAGAAGCACTGTAAGGAGTCAGTTGCTGATCTTAGTTCCTGAGAGTAAGTGTTGAATCCACATATATATATATCTGATGGGATCTTCTGTAGTCTAGGTAGCCAAGGATGGCCTTGAACTTCTGATCCTCCTGCCTTTGCTTCCCAAGTGCTGAGATTGCTGATATGTTTCACCATACCTGGTTTTATGTGCTGAGGTTCAACCCAGAGCTTCATGAATGCTAGGCAAGCATTCTAGAAAATTAACCTTATTTTATAAACCTGTGTTGAGTCTCAGACATATAAATTGCACACAGTTAACACTTCAAGAAGTGAAGGCAATTTTTAGTCATGTTATCAAATTACTTAATAAATAGTATATAGTTCATAAGTAGGATCCATATTAATTTTAGCAATGAGAAGGTGTAAGAAAGGGAGACCATACAACATTAAGAAGCCAAGTAAAAATAAAACTGGAACTCACCAAACAATAGGGATGAACTCCCCAGAGACCTGGAAAGCAACCTAATTAAAGCATCTCAGGGGTTCAGATGACACAGGCCCAGTTCCAGTCTCCGGGAATCGACACTCAGAGGAGGCAGCACTGCAGTGGGAATCCCCTTCCAACCGTGTAGCTCTGTGGTAGGTGGTAGCAATGCCCTGTTTCAGAGCATTTACTTGGAAACTGTCAAGAATTAGACAGGGATTAGAGCCCTAGCCAAGAACACTGAACAGAGCACAGATGCCTAAACTGAGCAATGACAGTCAGAAGGGAGGCTGTGATTCGAAGTTCAGACCTAAGACTAAAATTCTAGACTTCATTCCCCAAAATAGATTTGCTTTGGAACTGAAGCAGAAGCTTCTTATTACAAAAATTAGTATATAGTCAGAGAAGTTTAGAGTAAACATTCTTTGTGTGGTTTGTTTTGTTTTTGCATGTGTGTATCAGAGAGCACTATGTCCCTGTGGAAGCCTAAGGCTTCTTTTTATTTTGCTTTGGAGTTTCCCAGGCTCCACCTACCACCTACACCAGGATTGGAAGTACAGGATTGCCATTTTTGTCTGGGAAGGTTTTACATGGGATTCAGGATCCGAACTCAGGACTTTCTGCTTATGAGGCAGAGGCTTAACCCCTGAGCCATCTCTCTGGCCCTAGAGTAAACATTCTTTACATAAGACAAGTTTATCATTTTTCAAGTAACCCATGCAAATATTTATAATGTCCTGAGATTCCATACATCCTTTAGGGACAATAACTAATAGTAATTACATATTTGGAAAAGCAAGGCTTTAGCTGTGCTTGGATATGAACAATCTTTGTTTGGATGTTGTATTAGTCAGGGTTCTCTGAAGAAACAGAACTTGTAGAATGCAATATATACAAATAAGTTTATTAAAACAACTCACAATAAAAAATAGTGTCTTTCCAAGTAGCTGCCTTCAGCCGCCTCACTCTTGACTAGAATGTTCCACAAAGCCAAAAGATCCCGAGAAGGCCTCAAGCCTTTGCTCCTCCAGAGGGTCGAAGACACTGGGTTCTGACGTCAGTGAAGAATGGCTGGACTTCTAAGTCAGAGATGAGCAGTGAACAGCAGCAAGGCCTAGAGCCCAAGCTCCAAAGGCAGTGGGAACAGGAACAATGTGGTAGAAAAAATGAAGCTCCAAGTCAGCCAAGGATGGAAGCAGTAACAAAGAAGGCCATGATGCTCTGAAGTGAAGGACGCTCGCAGAGTGGACTCCACAGCAAATCGACACTGGATAAGGGAAGAGCAAGTCCCTCCTCCTTGCACCTCCTATTATCTGGTCCACCACTGGAAAGTACCACCCACTATGGGCTGGGTTCTCCACAGCAATCAGTCAAGTACCTGCAGGCTTGTTCAGGGGCCATTCTAACCATTAACCTTCCGCAGCTGACAACAAATTGCAGTCATAACAGATGTACTTTTAATATAAAAGTTTAATGCTATATTATTAAATATATTCATGTTATCAATAATACTAATATTTATCCTGTATAAGATATGAATTTGTAGTTCAAAAATTATACAAAGCAACAAAAAATGAGATTTTTTTAGGTGACTCTAAAAAACCTAATGAATACTACTCATTCAAAACTAAAAAAATCTTAAGAAAACATGCTTTCAAATTCTAATTGCTGGCAAAACTGAAAAAA
Source organism: Typhlomys cinereus (assembly GCA_023101885.1). Lineage (NCBI taxonomy): Eukaryota > Metazoa > Chordata > Mammalia > Rodentia > Platacanthomyidae > Typhlomys > Typhlomys cinereus. Next base: position 19,589,865 of record JALPQD010000003.1, read on the forward strand.
AAATCAACAAACCATAATTCAGAACATCAGAAACTCTTTATCAACCACCTGGAATCAGGTTTGCCTAATCTCTCCCCATCCTGAAGCTTAGGGAAATTTGTGGAAGAGGGGGTGGTAAGATTGTAAGAGCACAAGGATGGGAGGAGTCATGATATGCAAGATACTCCACACAAGTTAGGGCTGAAGCAATTATAATAGGACTCTGCATGATCTGCGCAATGACCAATATATCATTGACCACTCAGAGTCTAGCATGGACTAAAGGCACTAGGATCCTTAGAAGCAAGGGATTAACAGTCACAATAGTGTTCCTATACTTAAGGGGAACACAAGAAAGAATTCTAGGAAATGCCACTGAGTCCTTACACCTCATCCGAGAGGAGGACCCAGAGGAAAGATTGACATACACATTAAAGGATGCTTCAGAGATGGGGGGAGGAGGCACTGGGAGAAAGGGAGGGAGGGGAAAAGGAAGGGGAAAAGGGGGGAGGAAGCAGGGAGGTCCAGGGAGGAGTGGAGGGAGGGAGGGGACAGGGGTACCTATTATGTTTGTATTAGCGGAAAAATAAATAAATAAATAAATAAATAAATAAATAAATTTTTAAAATTCTGATTGCTGATTAAGAAAAAAAATTTGAAATAAGACTTAAACTGAGTTTTTAAAATTTTGTGTATTTGTTTTCTGTTGGTTTTTGCTATGCTTGGAGCTCAAACCCAGAGCCTTGTGCATGCTATAAAAGCATTCTATCTCCAAGCTATAGGTCCGGCGCATTAATGATGAATTTAAATAAATTATAACTACCTCAATGGTTTCTTCTTATTTACAAACAACTATTTTATCTTAGAAATTACTGCAAACACAGGAGGTTCGGGCAGGAAGATTCGAAGTCCAAAGTCATCCTCAGCTAAACAGTAAATTGGGGAACAACCTGAACCACATGAGACTCTCACAAGTGCAGAGAACAGGGGACTGGGGGAGGGAAGAAACTAGAACAAGCAAAGAATCAAGAGAAAAACGTTTAAAGCGGAATCTTGTTATGTGGTGCAGGCTAACTTGGAACTCGAGATCCTCTTGCCCTCTACTTTCTAAATCCTGGGATTACAAGCATGTGTCAACAGGTAAAGATCAAGAAGTGGAGTTTTAAAGCTCAGGTTTGTGGGTAACAACTCACAAAATTTCATATGATCTCTAGTTATTCACTAACCTGAGAATTGTTCAGATACAAAGCTTAATAAAAAAAAAGGTGGGTGCCCAGCTGAAGGGGCTACGAAAGGGCTCTAGTCCAGCAGGGCTAGGAAAACTAATTTCGATTCTTTTTATAATGGTAAGTAAAGTGTGAATCATAATTCATAACATTTTCATTGTCCTTGCTCTCCTTGAATTCTTTCACATACCTAAATAGAATTCAAATATTCAAACAATTCACAGATCTCAACATGGAAAAGCAGAAATACAAAAGATATCCTGAAAGTGACCCTGGGGATTGAAGAATTTTAATCAACACAACCTGAGACTATAGCGATACTTTACTCCTTTACTAAAATGAAAGGAACTGAAGAAAAGATGTACAATTAAGTAGTAAAAGCACTAATATGCCCAGACACACTGTTGAAAAGAAACAAAAAGCAATAACTAACGTGTAATTCTCATTAAGCAAGATTATCCTTTGTGAAGCACCTACAAAATGTCTTTTAAAGAACTTCATGATTTCGGGCTGGAGAGGTGGCTCAGGGGTTAAGCCTCCGCCTTGCAGGCGGAAGGACCTGAGTTCGGATTCCAGATCCCATGTATAGACGCCAGGCGGAAGTGGCGTGGCCTGCGCTTCTGGTCCTGGTAGGGCGGAGCCTGTGAATCCCGGGGCAGAAGGAGGTGGAGGCGTCCGTGGTGGTTCGCGAATTCGTCCGTGGTTCTACACACACACACACACACACAGACACAAGCGCACGTGCACGTACACACACATATGCACACAGTTGAATAAATAATAATAAAAAAAGAACTTCATGATTTCAAAAGCTTATATTTTAAATATTAAACATTTAAATATTAAATATGCACAGACAACATGTTAACATACTTGATCACATTATTTTCAATGCTGACAACTTAACATTTCTTCTATTTTTTTATTTGGTTGAGTTTTTTTTCAGTTTTATATTTTTATTTGCTGCAGGTTTTTGAACATGGTAATAAGAATATAGGTTACCAAAGTATACAGTTTATTTGGTGAATCTTTACCTTACATTTTCTAGAGTAACACACATGAATACCATATGAGACATTCCTTATTCATTTGAACCAGGCAGCTTCTGTCACACCTGATCTCAATCACCAGAATCCTGTCCCAGCAAATTTCTGAGGAACACACGTCTTGAAACCCAGTGCTCAAGGTGACCGCAGGGTCATACCCCTAGTGATGGCTGAATAGCCCTCTTCCTCACCACCCTGCTTTACAAAAGCCAGCCTGCCAAGCCCCAGCTGGGAAGGAAGAGAACCAGGGATCGTGGAAAGGCCATCCTGGTGCCCCAGGTTATGGCAAGAGAATATAACAAAACCTGGAGTTTTATCTGAGAAGAATAAAGAGAAATAAGCATAATTACAGGGGACTGGAGAGATGGCTCAGAGGTTAAGCCTTAAACTTGCAAGCAGAAGGATCCGAGTTTAGATTCCATGTAAAGAAGCTGGAGCCTGAAAAATTCCAGAACAAAGCAATAAGGAGACAGAGCAATCCAGGATGGTTCCACAGCATACACCATGAGTGCTCTCTAGGACACACCCACATATATACTCACTGGCACATAAAAAAAACTATTAGTTGTCCCCAACGTTCTTCCAGTTCTCCAGTGCTTAAGCAATTGAGTCCCACAAGACCTATCATACTAAATAGGAACTTCATTGTAAGTAACTATTTTGTGGTCTACCTAATGATTTCTTGGTCTACCTTCTAATAGGCCAAATATGATCCGCATCAGAAACTTCTGCTGGTCCAGTCACACCTCTTTAGACTCATATCTGCTTCCACTCACATTTGTGGCAAGTACGGCACCTCACATTTTTCCCAGCGCCTGTGAAATTTCTCTAAAGCCACGGGAGGCCTAGGGAACCCTCTGAGGACATGTACATCACAGTGCATACTCAAGAGAACTAAGGCCACAGTGAACACAAGCCAGGAGGATGAGCAGCTAACACATGAGGATGTGTATGTCACAGTGCATACTCAAGGGAACTAAGGCCGCAGTGAACACAAGCCAGGAGGATAAGCAGCTAACACATGAGGATGTGTACATCACAGTGCATACTCAAGAGAACTAAGGCCGCAGTGAACACACAGCCAGGAGGATGAGCAGCTAGCACATGAGGATGTGTATGTCACAGTGCATACTCAAGAGAACTAAGGCCGCAGTGAACACAAGCCAGGAGGATAAGCAGCTAACACATGAGGATGTGTACGTCACAGTGCATACTCAAGAGAACTAAGGCCGCAGTGAACATACAGCCAGAAGGATGAGCAGCTAGCACATGAGGACGTGTACGTCACAGTGCATACAAGGGAACTAAGGCCACAATGAACACACAGACAGGAGGATGAGCAGCTAGCACATGAGGACGTGTACGTCACAGTGCATACAAGGGAACTAAGGCCACAGTGAACACACAGCCAGGGGGACAAGCAGCTAGTGGATAATTGTTCCTCCCAGTGGACCAGCATGGAGATAATAGTGAGACAGTCTACGTAATTCCCAGAATTCCAGGTGGCATGAAGCCCTATCTAGGCTCACTAGGACATTGATAATATACAGCTTATCCTAAATTAACCTATGCTTCTTTCCTTTCAGTCCCTGTGGCTGGTAATCCCTTGGTATTTTAACATCTAGTCACAAGTCATTGTCTCAGGCTCCTGCTCTCAAAGAGAATCCAGGCTAAGATGACTAGGATGGGTCTAGACAGCAGATCCACAGGATGGAGCTCTTGACCAGGAGTTTTCACAGGCCAGATAAAAATGAGGATCTATTGTGGGTAGTACTCCTGTGTGTGGTATCTCACTAAGGATAGCACGAGCTGTGAGCAACATTTCGACAGCAACATCATACATTTGACAATAACAGCCACGCTAAAACATATACAACAGAGAATGGGCAAATTCTTCAAATCAGCATTTCCCCATGCTCAGCATTCTACTAAGAGGCCAAAACAGAGGAAGTGGCTATAACACTGTCTCATCTGCCTCTGCCTTCGACTTGCCTCTTCCTACATTTTTCAAAGTATTTGATACACTTTCGAGATTTAGTGACAAGTCAGCTACTTCTGCTACATCCAATCCTTCCCAAGTGTTTAAAGTCTACCTTTTAAACTTTGTGTTGTGTGTGTGTATGTGTGTGTGTGTGTGTGTGTGTGTGTGTGTGTGTGTGTGTATGAAAGAGAGAGGGGGGGGCACTGTTGTGTCACTGTGAAGAACAAGGGTGACTTTGGGAATCATCCTTGATTGCTTCTATCTTCTTTTTGCTTCATTCTGGGTTTCTCAGGCTCTGCGCACTAGGGCCGGAAATTTCCACATGGCATTTTTATGTAGGATCTGGGATCAGGACCTTCTGCTTGTGAGGCAGGGTCTTAACCCCTGAGCTACCTCTCCAACCCCTAAAGTCAATTTTAACAACTGGAAAAGCTTTCAGGCTGAAGATGTAGCTCAGTTGTTAGAGCACTTTGCGTAGCATGCACGAAACCCCAAATTTAATCCCCAGTACTGCACGAAACCAGGCATAGTGGTACATCCACCAGAAGTGTAGGGAGTGGGATTAGAGGAAAGTCATCTTCAACACCTACTAAGCTCCAGGTCAGCCCTGGTTACAAAAACCTTGCCTCAAGGAAAAAAAATGACCTATGCTTATGAGGATCGATACAGAAATTCTTTGAAATACATTAGAAGAATAAAAGCATGATTGTGTACCATAGTGTATAGTATATTCTTATCTATTTTTTTTTAGAAAATTGGGATTAGTGAGATAGCTCAATGGGTAAAGATATAAGCCTGAGTTCGATCCCCAGAACCCATGTAAGTGTGAAAGTAAAGAACCATCTCCACAGTTATTCTCCGTCCACTATATGCTCACTGTAACACACGCATGCCTCACCCCCAACATCACACACAGTAATGAAAGAAAAATCTTTCAATATGATGTTTGAGTTTGTAGATACATATTTTTAATTATAGTGTTCCAGTGCTAAATATCTGCAAACAGAACCTTAATCCCTATTATATAAACAGTAATATATAATAGTCATGTCCTACTTTATAAAATTATATCCATTTATATTCTTAGCATAATTGACTTTCAAGTTTTTACTTTCTTAGAGTATATACTATTGACAAGGCAGAGGATTTAAATTCTCTGCATGAGTCATTTAATTATATATTCATCTAAGAGAAATATACTATTAATTTATCATAATTTTCCATAGAAAGACCTACCAGTGTACCACATTCTAACAAGAGAATTCATTTATTCCCATGTTATCATTTATCACATATCAGAATTAATTAATATTGTCAAAAGCCAAGACAAGCTAAGGAAGGAGAAGAGACAGTTTTAGCAACAGATTGATAATGCTACTTACTGTAACAAAGAAAGAATAAAAATGTACAAAAACTGAAGCAAGGAGCTAACGCATAGCCTCCTTTGCTGAATTTGTCCAAACACCTGAATTTTCTACCACTCTGTGTGTGTCACTGAGTGGCTTTGAAAGCGCTGAAGTACTGACTTGAGTTTACAAATTTTAGCAAGTAGGTAATTTCACAAATAAAGAATCTGTGAAAAACAAAAAATAACTGTAATCATGACCCATTTCTGGAATCTCTAAACCACTTCATTGGTCTTCGTGAAATATTAAGGCTTCTTACTGCTTAATATCTAGTATTAGCACAGAGCCCTCTCCTTTGTTCTTCTTTCTTACAGCTCATTCAATTATTCTCCTCTTTCTCACTGCTAGGACAGAAACCCAGAGCCTCATAAATAAACGCCAGGCAAGTACTCCACCGAACCACTTCCAGAGTGGCTTAACTATTCTTACAACTTCTCTCATTCCACAAAAAAAAAAAAAAGTAAGTTCACTGAATTTCTCAAAAACTTCAACTGTAACTTTAATTACAACCATAACTAATCGGTGTAGAAATTAAAGAGAATGAATGTATTTTAATAAACCTCTCATCCTATGTGGCTCTCTTTCCATTTGGTCAACTAATCCTGTACTAGAATATCAAAGCTTCTACCACAGAGAATTAGTATGTCTAGATACTTCTATTGCCATCTTGTGGATGGATTTATTTTATGTTTTCCAGTTGGTTGTAATGCAATGGGTTTAAAGAAATGCTATTAACTTTTGTATGCTGCTCTCACATCTGTAAATTTTGTAAAGCCTTCCTGAACTTTACGTTTCTTGGTTGATTCTGCAGTTGTTTTCAGACACCACAGTGTTTCTCTGACACCCTGACCCTGGGTCCTCAATCATTCCAGCCTGAACCAGGTTCCTAACTTTTTCCTCTCCTTCGAAGTCCAGCTCAATGTTACCTCCAAGTCCACGTGGCCTTACACCGAGCTACCACTTCTCATGGTCTTCATCTAGGCGGCACATCAAGTTCAACGTGCCAACCATGTGCTTCTAGAGCACTGTTTACGTGCCTCTAGCACAAGGAATCCATTGCAACAAAATACCAACTTACCTCTTTCCCTATGATGAAGAAATGAGAGCCACCATCTTCACCTCGCGTACCCAGATACACAATGTTCACATGACAGAGCTAAGTAAGCATAATTTCAGTTGGCTAAAATGAGGCACACTTCTAGCAAACAGGAAAAACACCAGATATTGACATTTTAAGAAAACTCATGATAAAATTTTCTTAATTCAATACATACTTGTGGGAAATCCCAAAAATGTATACAAAATAAATAAAACCCGCCCTGAATCAGTGACACTGCTGACCGGGTACAGGTGCTTCATGAGCCTGTCAGCCTGAAGAGCCTACATGACAGGAGGAGGACTGGCTCCTGAGAGTTGTCCTCTGATGGAAACTTACACACAGAAAATAAGCAAATAAATAATTGCAAAGTTAGAAACTTTTTTAAAAGGTCATACTACTTTAATTAGTATTTTAAGATAGGATGTCTAAGAACAATTAATCAAGTTCACACTTTAAATTTTATTATTAATATTACTATTAAAAGTATTTGAGGAGGGCTGGAGGACTGATTAGAGATCCTGTCTCAAAAACAGCAAAAGCTATCAAGGATGATTTCTGATATAATCCTTGAACCTCAGACACACACACATATGCATGCATGCACATGCATGTACACATTAGAAAAAATAAATAAGAATCTTGGATAATGCCTTCTTAAAGGGATGTTTTCTGTTAAAAATTGAAAATTTTTTACTTTTACAGTTAAATATAATTGTAAGAAAGTAGAGATGGTTTTCTTTTAATATGAAATATAAACAATTTATTAGTCTCAAAATTGAAGGGCTAAAACCTGAATCTCAGCAACTATACAAAGTTGACACTAGAGTTAAACAAACACTAATGGTAGCTCTGATCTCACTAGTTAATAGTTACCCACTTTTTTATTATATGTCAGACACTATGGAGTACTTAAGATTTCATGAAATGCTCACAATTATAATTTAGAAAGAATTCATTGTTCACATCTCTAAATTAGATATTATTTTCTATCTCCTCTACCCCATATTTTGCACAGGAAAAAACAAAGTACAAGAGATGATTTGCCAAAGGCACAGAGGTAAGAAGTAGAAAGTGATTTCTTGGATTCCTCCCGAGCCCTCAATTAACTACTGACCTCAAATAAATATGTGTCACTGTGCTGAGATTAAAGACAAAGGAAAACTAATTAGTCCCCAAGCTCCTCTACTGCTTAGCATGAGCTCTAGACTCCCCCCTTCGCAGGCATTAAGATCGGATCCAAGAAGGCCCCAGTGAATAGGGATGTGTATGTTCTCTTAGGACCCCTTAGGACCCCCTCATCCCCTATGACTGGTTTCTAGGAACCACACTCAGGTCAGCAAGAGGCAGAAGGACGTTGAGTTCTAGCCCAACCTCAGCTAGACAGAGAGAGAGAGAGAGAGAGAGAGAGAGAGAGAAAGAAAGAGAAGGAGAGTAAGAGGGAGAGAAGGGGGAGAAAGAGAGATTAAGAGAGAGAGAGATTGAGAGCTGGTGAGATGCTCAGTGGGTCAAGTTCTTGCTGCCAGCCTGAGGACTGACCTGAGTTTGAGCCCCAAACCCATGTAAAAGCAGAAGAGGAGAATTAACTCCCCACACACGCTGTGACTCACAAGCACCCAACTCTCACACATCAAACTCACACATAATAATAAATAAATAAAAATTAATTTCAACTAAAGGCAGAAAAACAATATTCATGGATTTTTCATAATTTCAACCACTGGATTTTTTAAGTCAAATAAGAATACTATGGTATGAAAAACCATTTTATTACATTTGTATATGGGGGGCACGCAAGCCACACACACGCGGAGGAACGAGGACACCTCGCCTTCCTGGAGCTGTCTCTGTCCTTCCACCATACGGGATCTGGGAACGGAGCTGGGTTTTCAGGGCTAGTTCATGAGCCTGTGTGCACTAAGCCACCTCCCCAGCCCTAAAGCAATCCAGATATTCAAATTACAAAACGTACAAATACATGGATAGTCAACTAAGTTGAAATCTTGTTTAGGCTTTTGAATAGAACATAATCATGTGGAAAAGGGTTATAAATCTTAAAAATCATAGTTTTTGCAACTATCATTGACTTTTTATTTTGTGGTTTTTGTTGTGTGTGCGCACGTGTGCGTGCACGTGTGCATGCATGTGTGTGTGTGTGTTGTATGCATGTAGATACAAATGGAGGCCAGAGGTCTGTGCCCAACATCTTCCTCAATAAGGTGGAGACCTTATTTTTAATTACTTCATTATTACTAGTGTTATACTACTACTGTGTGTGTGCACGCGCACGCGTGCACACGCGTGATGAGAGGCAGGTGTCACGCAGCTAAGGGGTCAGAGCACACTCTGTGGAGTCTGTTCCCTCTGCCCACCTTTACTTGAGTTCCAGACTCATACTCTACCCATCAGCTTGCACCCGAGCACCTGACCACCGAGCCACTCCCCCGTGCTCTTCCTCATTCTACAGCCCAGGCCGGCCTAGAACTCATGGCCACCTTTGGCCATCCCTGAAGACCCTGAGAAGACACTGTCCTTTTTTATTATTTTCCGTGCGTGTGTGTGTGTGTGTGTGTGTGTGTGTGTGTGTGTGTGTGAGGGCACTGTGTATCTCTGTAGAGGACCAAAGGTGACTTTGGGAATCACCCTAGATTGTTTCTACCTTTTTGCTTTGTTCTGGGATTTCCCAGACTCCACCCACCAGGGCCAAAAATATAGACCATCAACTGGTTCTACCTGGAGTGTTTACATGGGACCTGGGATCCAAACTCAGGACCTTCTGCTTATGAGGCAGGGTCATAACCCCTGAGCCATCTCTCCACTCAGCTTTTTTCTTTTATAATGCATCAGAAGTTTTGACTCAAGTTCCTTTTATTTGATTTACATTTTTAAATTTTTATTATTTATTTAAGAAAAAAATGGAGGCAGTGATAGAGGACAGGAGACAGAGAAGGAAAGAGGGAGATTGAGGGATGGGGAGAAAGGAGGAGAGGGAAAGTCAACCTGCACATCCGAGGTCAGGCGGCAGTTCTTCCCTCCATCTGCGGCCTTCGGGAGCTGCACTCACATACCAGGTTTCCAGTTAGCTTGCCAGTCCTCACGGAGTCATTCTTATGTGTTCTAAGCACTTCTGGTTCTTGATGTAACTTTCTAATTAAAAAGGAAGCCGAAAAAGTGTGAAAATAAAAAAAATAAACAGAAAGGAGGCTGGTGACATAGCTCAGCACGTGAGGTGACTGCTTCAAACCCAAAGACCTGAGCTTGACCCCTGGAAGCCCACCTGGCAGAAGGTGAGAACCAGCTTTAAAAAGTTGTCTTCTAACCACCATCCATGGGCCTGGCACATGCATTCTCTCTCTCTCTCTCTCTCTCTCTCTCTCTCTCTCTCTCTCTCTCTCTCTCTTTCTCTCTCTCTGTGTATGTGTGTGTGTCTTCAAATACAGAAATATTTTTAAAAGTTGTTCTCTTTTAAGACAAAAAAAAACCTTTCGTTTCAAAGCTCATCAGCAATACCCTTGAATCTTAGAATCTTAGTACATATTTACTTGAATAATGAGCTAGCAACACAAAACAATGATTTTATAATCAAAATATTCTTCTAATAGAGTATGAAATTAGATTAAATGTCTTCAGTATTTCACAACATATTAGTTTCTCATTACTTTTTCATTCATCATGTAACTGCAAGAACTGAGTATTAACACTGAATAGTATAAATTATCAAGAAAATATTAAGTATTAATATTTCTCTCTCATTCTTGCTCTTGTTCTTTCCCATTCTCTAAAATTAATTGAAAATAATTAGTTTAAACATGATGAACTACACATATCTTTACTTTCTCATCATGACTTTATTAATCGTGTAGAGTTAAGTAAATAATTCAAGCTCCCAATGATCAGAGTTCAAAAATACCTAACCTATAACAATATTTGTAGATAGTGTTCCTATACTAAAGGGGAATACAAGAAAGAGCTCTAGGCAATGCTACTGAGTCCTTACACATCATCAGAGAGGAGGACCCAGAGGGAAGTTTGACATGCACACTAAAGGATGCTCCAGGGATGGGGGAGGGGGCACTGGGAGAGAGGGAGGGAGGGAGGGAGGAAAGGAAGGGGAAAAGAGGAGAGGGAGCAAGGGGATCAAGGAGGGGTGGAGGGAGGGAGGGGAATGGGGTACCTATCAAGTCTGTATGAGTGGAAAAAATAAAAATTAAAAAAAAAAACAGTATTTTTAGGGGAAACAAATGGTTGCAGCCATGCGAAGTAAGCACATAATCAAAAAAATGAAGTAAGGCAGAGGAGACTGCAATGCTGACCAAGCACCTGTAATCACACAGTTCATTTAACTGAAACGAAGACCGAGGACACATGTCAGCATACAGCGTGCTTGCCTGGTGCACACGGGGCCCTGAATCCCACCCCAGCACCACATAAGTGAGGCGTGGTGACGCATGTTTGCAATGCCAGCACTAGGGCAGTGCAGGCAGGCAAACCAGAACCTCGGTGGTTTCTAGCAGGTGGCACGAGCAGGAAACACTAGACAGAAATGTGATGTGAGGAAATCCAGGCCAGAGAAAGACTCTAGGGTCCTTCCTGTTCCGTTATTTTCTGCCTTTCCCTTGAGACAGCTCTCGATGAACCAGGAGTTCACCAGTTATGTGGCCACCAGCCAGGCCCAGAGATGCTGCTCCTTGTCCTCCATCACAGCACTGTGTCCACACAGGTGGACACGGACGACTTGATGCTTCCCTGGGGCGCTGGGGATGTGAACTCGGGCCCTCCCGCTTGCACAGCACGCACTCCACTGAGCCAGCTCCCAGCTCTCTGCTATATTACCATGGTTCCCAAGAAGGTGCAAGTTGAGTCTGTCTAAAATTGTGTCCAAAACAGTACATTCTCTTCCTAAAACTTACTGTCGCCCCTCTCCACAATGAAGATGTAAGACCTAGTGACGATTTCGTACAGCGTGTATGATGTACCTATTCACATCCACCCTCACTCCCCCTCCCAGTTCCTCTGAGTTCCTTTCTCTGCAACGTGATCCCCAGATGTCCATGTCTTGATATTTTTTAACAACCTAATTCCCTTAGTACTGACTGCACGCATACGCCTGTGGGACCCTCCGCTGAACTCCTCTCCAGCCTTGGTTTTCCGAAACAAGTTCTCCTTCATAGCACAGGTTAAAGTCACTATGTGATCCTCCCGCCTCTACATTCTGAGAACTGGGATCACAAGCGTGGGTCACGGCACCTAGCTTGTCCTATAATTTTTGTTTGGTTTTGTTTTGTTTTGAGACAGGGTTTCATGTAGCTCAAGATGACCTCATCAGGTTTTGAGGTGCTGAGAACTGAACTAAGGACCTAATGCATGCTAGGCAAACACTTTACCAACCGACTTACATCCCAACCTTCCCTTTTTAGACCTTGTCCTATAATTTACAAAATTCTTCTTATTCTAGAATTAACTGTCTGGGTTTTTTCAGCAGATTGATGATTGACTGGTTGGTCAACCAACCAGGGTTGGTTTTAGGGTTTTTGAGATACAGTCTTGAACTTGTTATATGACAGAGGATGCCAATAACTCCTGATCCTTCGGCCTCAAGTGATGGAATTACAGACATGTACAACTATTGTTTTTACATACACTCCAATAAAGACATAAAAGGTGCCCTAGGCAATTAAAGACAGCTGACTCCAAATCCAGTATCAGCTATCCCCACAAGATGAGCCTCCTATGGGAGTTTATTTAATTTTATTTTTCGTAGTTTTACAAGCATAACGAGTGCCTCAGCACCTGGTACATTCTGCCTCCCTTCATTTCCCCTTCCCTCTCTTCCCGTCCTTTCCAACTGTACCCTATCCCACTCCCTCCCACCCTCCTATCCGTCTGCTTCTGTGGACCCCATAGTTACCTTTGTATTGCTATGGGACTAATTCTTATAGAAGTCTTGTGTAAAATCACGTTCCTTACTCCTTGGAGTGGCTTCTATAAGGAAAAAAGCTTTAATTAAAGTCCTTTAAGAATTAAAAAAAAAGGGGGCTGGAGAGGTGGCTCAGGGGTTAAGCCTCTGCCTTGCAGGTGGAAGGTCCTGAGTTCAAATCCTAGACCCCATGTATAGACGCCAGGAGGAAGCGGGGGTGGCCTGTGTTTCTGGTCCTGGTAGGGCGGAGCCTGTGAATCCCGGGGCAGAGTAAACAAGGAGGAGGTGGAGGTGTCCATGGTGGTTCCCGAATTCGTCCGTGGTTCTACACAAACACATACACACGCGCACACGCACAATTGAATAAATAATAATAAAAAAAAGAATTAGAAAAAAATACAAAAGATTGTGCTGGCTGGCCTACCACTCTCACAAAATTCCTTGGGCAGTGTTGTGATAAAAAATAAGAGATGGGCATGTTGTCAAGAGGCTGCAATCCCAGAACTTGGGAGGAAGAGCAGGAGGAGCAGAAGTTCCCCCATTACCCTCAGCTACATAGTGAGGATGACATTCTGAGACCCTGTGCCAAGAAACAAAACAAACGAATGGATATTGGATTTCTGAATGTGTGCAAGTACATGCCTGTGTGCGTGTGCATGTGTGTATGTGTGCATATACACGTGTGTGCGCCCGCACGTGTACACGCACCCATTTGTTGAGGACAGCAGTATGCCACAGCCTGTGTGTGGAGTCTAAAAGACAATTTTGTGGAGCTGGTTCTCCCCTTCAACCTTTATTTTTTTTTAATTTTTATTATTATTATTTATTCAATTGTGCATGTATGCATGTGTGTGTGCATGTATGTGTGTGTGTGTAGAACCACGGGCGAATTCAGGAACCACCATGGACGCCTCCACCTTCTCCTTGTTTACTCTGCCCCGAGATTCACAGGCTCCGCCCTCCCAGGACCAGAAACGCAGGCCGCCCCCACTTCCGCCCGGTGTCTATACGTGGGGTCTAGGATCTGAACTCAGGACCTTCCACCTGCAAGGCAGAGGCTTAACCCCTGAGCCACCTCTCCAGCCCCTCCCCTTCAACCTTTATACAGGTTCCAAGGATCAATCTCAGGTTTTCAGGATTGTGATGCATATGGCAAGAACCTCCATCTCCTGAGCTGTATTTATAGTCAAGGACATTAGATTTCTTATTGGCACAAGGGGAGTCCTTTGTTCCCTAACTGTACTTGTTTTTATTATCAAATATATGATTATATTTATATCAATTATATTTATATCAATTTATATCAATTATATTTATATCAATTATACAAAGTAATGGGTTTAATTATGACATTCTCACATATTTATAGCTTAAACTCAGTTATTTCCTCTTTTACTCTTATTTTCTCTACCTAAATTCCTCCTGTAGTGGTCAAGACAAGTACACATTAATATTAAAGAGAAATACAAAGAAAGCCAGATGGTCACATAAATAGAGCCAATAAACAGATACCAATGCTGCCTAATGTCACTCGGCTCCTATTGTTTGGGGGACTATTAGTCACCATTTTTCTACTTTTGACTTTTGTTTTTGCTTTCGTTTTTAGGACGTGTCTTGTGTACCCCAGGCTAGCCACTATGCAGCCAAGGAAGACTTGAATTTCTGGTTCTCCTTCAGCCCTCCGAGATTACAGACATTTGCCAGCACACCCAGTCTCTACCTTTGATTTCTGGCCCCTGCTTGTCTAATATGCTTGTAACATTGTCTTTCAGCTCCACTAGTTCCAGGTTAGGTGATGTTCACCAGCGGGGCTTGATCTTCAATCTTGTCTCTGTTCACCCAGCATCAGGAGATTCTCATAACCTCCAAGAAGAATCAATGTGCTATACAAAACTCCTCCACCTGATGCTCTGCTTAAAATTAAGGAAGAAGTCTCTTGAGGAAGACTGCGGTAAACAGAGACCCTATGCAAACAAGAGACAAAAGATTCTCGGGCCTTAGGTCATACCCTTTAAATCAATCTGTCTCCTCAACCCTGTCTGCAATGTGCCTTTCCTTCTGTTCTTGTCGCAAGGACAAAATCTACCAGCTTCAGAGTGATATTGTGATGTTAAAATAAAAAAAAAAAAAGAAACAGGCCATTTATATCTTAACATGAGAAAAAAAAGTTCTTAAAACATAAGAATCTTTTAATTAAAAAAATAAAAGTGTCACAACTGGTGGAAAATTACCAGACCAAAAGTATTTGGCAACCTGATAAAAGTGTCTGCTGCTTCCTCTGGTTGGGGCGACATGAATTCCTCAGCACTGTCCTCTTCCCCTTGACCCACTTTTCTATTATTAAAGCTTTTGCCTGAGCATTTGTGTTCTAGAGCTCGGTTTTAATTTCTGTAATCACTGATACTATTCTCTATCAGTGAGACATGAACAGAGGACACGCTATAGTAATAAACATTGGGCTCTTTTAAGTCACTAAACTTATGGTTATTTCTTACACAGGGACAGAAACTAATATAAGTCACATAACTACTCCTTGGCCAGAGGAGAGTGTGATACTTTTGCAACTTTCCTTAAGGGCAATTGGTCATTGGGAAGATGAATCTAGAATAAAGAACAACATTATTCACCTCAAAAATGCTCTCCACGACCTGGGAGATGGCTCAGTGGACAGAGTGCCTGCTGTGCAGAACGCAGACCCGTGTAAAGTCCAGCACCAAGGAGCACTTCTATAACCCAGCACCAGAGCCCAAGACAAGCAAATGTGGAAGAGGGTAGCAAATCGATTTGGCCAGTAAATGAGCTACAGGTTCAATGAGACTCTTAGTCTAAAAGAAAAGAAAGGAGACAACAATGGAGGAAGACGTCAACAGTCACTTGTGGGCTGTACTCCACTGTAAGGAGTGCACCGCAAACACACATGCCACACACACACATGCCACACACACAAACACACACACACTGCATATCCCTTTGACGTCCACTGCCATACACACCTGCTGACTTACGTCCCACTGACCGCAGACTGACAGAGAACACATGCGTGCAGACAAGACTTTTCTGTGAAAACAGTAAGGCTGACATCAGTGTCACAGGCCTGAATCTCCCACTTATCAGCTCTACAGTCTAAGCCAAGCAACTCGCGGGTCATAGCTTCCTGTGTAAAAATGAAAGGATCCCTCTAGTTTTTAATGTTTCCTCTAGCACCCTATGACTTTATAAGAGGCCCCCAGAAAACCTCGTCAAAATAATTCAAAAAAGTGTTATACTAAAATAACACAAACGCCACTATTGATTACATATTTATACGTGTATATAGGTGCACAAATACCTTAGTGCTCCCAATCACATATCCTGTCTCTCCCAATATTCTGCGAAAAAGGTACCATGAAAGGTTTTCTGAGAACGTCCCCGAGGTCTGCCTTCACTGTACCCCAATCATAGAACAGAAGAGTGGGGATGGCAGAAAGGAGCGGGCGTCAACGTCACCAGACGACCTTAACATTTTGCATGATTGCGAAATCCACGTCCTATGACGATATAGGCATGAGTTATGTTCATGTTACATTCGTGGTGAAATAGATATTTCACATCTTTTCCCCCCGCTTGCCGCCAACCACACGAACAATGGTAAAGCCCAAATCCAAAAGAACAAATTTGGGAGGGGAATAATTTTGATCTTTGGACTCAGGTTACCAATACAATCAAAGCACATTAAAAAGCAAAAGAAAAAAAAAAAGCTTTTTTTAAAGCCTACATTAACTGAAACAGACTGAAAAGTGTTAGTGAAATTTCATATTTTTTAACTTTTTTATTTGGCGTGTGTGTGAGGGCACCGTGTCCCTGTGGAGGCACAAGGGTGACTCCGGGAAAACCATCCTGGATTGCTTCTACCTCCTTTTTGCTCTGCTCTGGGATTTTCCAGACTTGCCCACCAGGGCCAGAAGCACAGGCCGCCACCGTTTCCACGGGGTCTTGTGCGGGACCTGGGATTCAAACTCAGGGCCTTCTCCTTGCGAGGCAGGATCTTAACCGCTAGGCCACCCCTCCAGTCCACACTCCGCATTCTAAACTCACTCTCTTGCTATGTGTTGGCTTTAAAATGAATTCTCCCGCAGCCTTACTTTCCTTTCGACGTACAAATAACCCTAACTTTGGGGACGTCCCCAGCGCAGCAAGCAGCTGGCCTGCAGCCTCGGCCTGCTCCGTGCGAGTCCTTAAAGCTTAAAGGACGAACTGGGGCAAAGTCCAGGAGTCTTCGTAGCATCTCTGCCCCTGCAGAGACGCCAACAAGAGATGCAAACGCAACTAACACGGTGAGATCCTCGCGTCTTGGCGAATGCGGGGAGCCAACCTCGGCTCGGCGGCCACCCCAGCTTTCCCGACCAACTCTCAACCAAAACAGACCCCGTTTCTGCCTCGACGGAGGCGGCAAGGGGGAGACGGCACAAGGCGCCGGGGCGGGGACCGCGGGACGCGGCGACGCCCCCGCTCGAGGCCGTCGGGAATGGCGCGCCCCGGGGCATCATGGGACGCGACGTCCCCTCCAGGCCGAGGGCGCCCGTGCTCACCATTCTCAGCGCCAACGCTCCCCTTCCGCGGGCAGCGGCTCGACGCTCGGCGCCACCATTTCCCCGAGAGAAGCCGGGCACCCGTGAGGGGTCGTCGCCCGCCGCGGGGCGGCCTGAGCCTCGGCGCGGGCCTCGCGGCCTCGAGAGGACGCGCGCGGCGGGCAGCGCGGCGGTTCTACCCAGCATGCCTCGCGCGAGCCCAGCGAGGTTTGTAAAAGCGCGGGCAGGCGCCGCGCGTGCGCACTACGCGGGGTGCGGGGCATGAGCGAGCTCGCGTGCGCGCGCCCGGCGGGTCCCCGCGGCCCCGGGGCTTCCCAGGCCAGCTTCCCGGGAGTGGGAAGCAAGGGCCGGCGAAGGTGACGACGCGTGCAGGGCTGGTCGTGGTCCCGGCGGGAGGCGGTGGCCCACGACGGTATCGCCGGGCCGTGCAGCACGAGCCCGCGGCCGCTTCCCGCCACTCTCCGCTCCGCTTCCAGACGTGCACAGATTTCCGAGCGGGCGGGCCCGCCACACGCGGCGGGACAGCTCCGTGTTTCACAGCGTCCCCTAAGAAAGCGGAAGGGCAAAAAAAAAAAAAAAAAAAAAAAAAAAAAAAACCTCGGGTCGGAGACCAGAAACCAAGGTTAGGCTGCGACTTCCGGAAGGCAGTGAAGGAAAGGGTTCCGGCGCCCGGAGCGCACCCCTTATGTCAAGGGGATCCTCGTTTTGTTTGGCCCTTCCCGCATCCACGCTGACGTTCCTGCCTCGCCAGCCGGTCCCGGCCGGCGGAGCCGAGGCGGTGGCAGGCCCCGCCCGCCGCGGCCGCGCGAGCGCACTGGTGCTTACACTAAAGTGTCTCCGCCTTCCCTCCTTCCCTGTAGCAGCGATGGCCGAGTGGTTAAGGCGTTGGACTTGAAATCCAATGGGGTCTCCCCGCGCAGGTTCGAACCCTGCTCGCTGCGGAAGCGGGTGCTTCTTTATTTTTTTATTCCGACTTTTCCGGAATTTCGAACGATCCACCTTCCCGCCTCTCCCGCGTCACCGAATAGTGCGACCACGAAAGCTTTACTAGACCCAAAGGCCGATCGGCATCAGTGATGCAGACTTGCCTTTCCAAGAAGTCTCCCTTACCAGAGGATCGCGCCGTGCAGGGCGAAGGGCAAACTCACGCAGTGGGGGGAACACCATCGGTGTGATCGTTGGTGCAAGTGCAGGCTGCCCGGTGTGCAATAGCTCGCTGAAACCCGGGCACGGCTCAGCCACCTTGCCTTCCAAACTGGAAGAGCCGCCTGCAGTTCCCACTACGTAGTGTTGGCATAACTTTGAGTTTTCTGAAGTTTTTGGACTGACCCAGTGTTGTGCTTTAAATAGGGAATTAGTGAGGTGAGCCTCGTTCTGCCCCCGTGTTCACCCACGCCAGTGTATCCCTCCCCACCAATCCCCACACGCTCTCTGGTTCAGCACCTTGCATTAGTTAGTTTCCTAGCTGAGCTCTTTAAATCAGTCAGGATCGACTGACTACAAGTCCCAGAAAGTCTAGTTCTAGTGACTTCGGCTACTAGGGGTTTGTCTCAAGAAGTCTGGGAAGCAAATATGACCAGTGCCTACATCTAAGAAACTGAAATAATGCATGACTTTTTACTTAAATTTAGAAGTTTAATGTTTTAACTCCATATTTAAATATTAATTTAAACAAGGAAGAGATCCAAAACTGTAATTCAAACATGGCACCAAAGGAAATATTACATATTTAGTAATCAAGTTTATATTTTCCTTGCCTTTAAATATTTATTCATTTGCTGAGAATGATCTCAAAGCCATGTTTTTAAGCACTAAACTACTGAGCTAACCCTCCCCCCAGCCAATTTTACTTTTAAATGGTGTTCTATACACTGTAGAAGTAACTTCTTGACAAGTCTCTCGTTTTCTTGGAAATTAGGTCTTATTTCAAAAAGATATTTCAAGTACATAAGTATTTCAAGTGAGTAATTAGGAGACATGAAGGGAGAAGAGGAAAGTAGGTTTGGGCTGGATGTCTTTCTGTCTAAATCGAAACTGGACTTTCACTGGTAAGAAAGGCAGGTCCTGTTAAACAGCCAAATGTAACCGCCACTTCTCCAGCAGGAAAATCAGAACTTGTGAACATGGGCGGGGTCCAGGCTTACCGCCCTTTTCCTCCTTTTGAGTTAGGCAGGTCTTCCGGCATTGCACCCCTTGCCCTTGGACCCTCTTTATGTGTTCACCGGCACCTGTCTCTGCCCTCTCTTACCCCTTCATTTGGAGAGGAGGCCTGCGCTATTTATGGGACCAGTTTTTGGCTGGTTGGTTTGTTTTACTCCCAGTGTGATGGGCGGTCTCTCACCATCACAGAATGTTCCGGGCCTCCCTCGCAGATAGGTCCAGCCAACTATCAATACAAAAAGCAAGTTGGCTGGGAATCCATCCTGGTGATGGGCAGAAGCAATTGGGAGATTCTTCTGAGTCCAGCCCCACACCACCCTCCCACTCCTCCGGGAGCCTCTGTTTCCTACCAGCCTTACAGATCAGTAAGAGAGGCAGGGGCGGGACTGCACTGAGGGCCCCTCCACGCTAGGACGGTTGCTCTGCGTTGGCTGATGCTGTGACATCGTACTGCTGCGAGCGGCCCTTACAACGGTTTCATTTTCCATAAATGACTTGGTCGTTTTCCTTGGTCTTCCAGTAGATTTAAATCATCCCCAAGATTTTATTTTCTTCCAGATACCATATACACACCCCCTCTTCACCCCCCTGTCACCTGCTGAGAACGTGCATTTTCCAGTCGTCAACTCAGGCAGACTGAGCCCACGACCCGGAATTCATGGACCGTAATTTACTCCTGCGAGTCCCAGACGGCTCCGCAGATGTTTGCTCACATGTATGCTGTCCTGAGTTGGACCTCAAAGCCCACGCGGTAGAAGAGGAAAACTGACTTCCAGAAGTTGTCTGACCTCCACCCGTGTGCCATGACGTGCACGTGCTCTCTTGCTCGCTCTCTCTCTCTCTCGCTCTCGCTCTCTCTCACACACACACACACACATAATTAAACATAGAAAAAGAGAGCATTGGGGGCTGGAGAGGTGGCTCAGGGATTAAGCCTCAGTCTTGCAGGCAAAAGGTCCTGAGTTCGGATCCTAGACCCCACGTATAGACGCCAGGCAGAAGCGGGGGCGGCCTGCGTTTCTGGTCCTGGTGGGGCAGAGCCTGTGAATCCTGGGACAGAGTAAACAAGGAGGAGGTGGAGGAGGTGGAGGAGGTGGAGGCGGTCCATGGTGGTTCCCGAAAATTTGTCCGTGATTCTACACACACACACGTGCACACACATACACGCACAATTGAATAAATAATAATAATTTTTTAAAAAAAGTTTAAAGAAAAAAAAGAGAGCATTGTTTCCAATCTTTTGATTTTACAAAATAAGGAGTGAGGAAAGCTTAGAAGAAAATTCCTGTACACGTGACTTTTCTGTTTTTAGTAGCAAGTTGACATGTGGGGGTCATCAGTCCTGTGACCCCCACCCCTGTGACTCCTGCACATGGCTCAGGAGATGTGACCAAGGCTGTGAGCAGGGCAGGGTAAGGACAGACCAAGCCAGGCTGGGACAGGAGGTCCAGGAGACCCAGCTGCTACTGAGTCTGCTGCAAAACCACTCACAGATGAGGCAGATAACACTAGGAATTTCCCCTGGCACCTACATGCATGTGACGGCAGCCTCAGACCTCACAGGAACGGCTGGAGGCTGGGCTTGTTTGAGAAATTGATTTACTTGTGGAATGCAGACACCAGAGCTCACAGATATGGTTATCTATTGCTTTTCCTGTTCCTACTTTCACCAGGAAAATTAGCCAATATATCCTTCAGGCCTTCTGTGACAATTTGATTGTGGTTTTCGCTCATCTAGGCGTGAAAAATGACCGCTGCTCCGGCAGATCGCTGCTCCCTGAGTCACGCATTTCCTGCGCACATTACTACGTCAGCTCTGCTTCCAGCGCTGTTTTTCTGGAGTCTTTGTTTCCCACCACCTCTACTTCTTAAGCTTCATTTGAAAAAAAAAAAAAAATACTTTTCTCATAGTTTGTCTCTATAAAACATCCAGCCTCCTACTGACTAGAGTATATATGTTCACAGTTCAATTTTTTAATTGCTTTTTTTCATTATCTATCATTACTACTGCAGTATTTGAACAGTTCTCACTTGGGAAAAATGTTCGACTACTGGTAAAAAATTAGAGATTTTCATCTAGAACCCACGAACCCAATGATACATTTTCTGCTCATGTTGGTGAAACCAAAGGTTTATTGCCCAATGGTCACTTAGCGAGGAAGCAGTGGAAGGAAATGGAAATGGATAGCTACAATTTGGGCTGCAGAAAGAGAAGGACAAATCTCAGCCAGTCAATCCATCTCCTTTCTTGTTTCTATCGCTCTGTCCCAGAGAAGCACTGACACCCCTTCAAGACCTCCACAGCATGAGGTGACCTGCAGGGACCCTCTCCTCGGCTGTCCAGCTGCATACACACACACACACACACACACACACACACACACACACACTGACCAAAGGGCCTCTGGGAGGCCAGCAGCCACCGAGGACGTCTGGGGACGAGTATTCTCTAGTGTTCTCTAGTCACTTAGTTGAATATCTGTAGCCCACTAATACGTATGATCACCATGACAATTAAAAATATTTTGGTTTAGTTCAGTGGTAGAATTTGGACCTATAATGCTCACAGCACTACAAAAATAAAGGTTTTTAAACACATGGTTAAATGCAAATTACATTATTGGCTATTTCAAACATACAAAGTCCAACAGAAAACATCATATTTTTCATTAAAGTTAGTTCATGAGCTTCGCTATGCCCACAATCATAATTTTTTAATAATTCTGTAGAGCCCGATGAGAGGGCTGAGGATACAGCTGATTTGGTTGAGTGCTTGCCTAGCATGCATAAAGCCCTAGGTTCAGTCGCCAGCACCCCACAAACCAGGTTGGGGTGGCGTATGTGTCCCTGGTCCTACTATTACTTGGGAAGTCGAGGCAGGATTCGGCAGTACAGGATCGTCCTCAGCTGCACAGAGAGTTCGAGGCCAGCCAGGGATGAAGAACAAATAAAACGTACCAGCAGGGGCGGTTCTTCCTGTAATTCCAGCACAGGGCAAAGCAAAACCATCTGTGCAATGCAGCAGTGCTTCAGTTGAACCAGCCG
The DNA here is from genome assembly GCA_023101885.1 of Typhlomys cinereus. NCBI lineage: Eukaryota > Metazoa > Chordata > Mammalia > Rodentia > Platacanthomyidae > Typhlomys > Typhlomys cinereus. The sequence continues at coordinate 19,612,289 of JALPQD010000003.1, forward strand.
TGGCTCACTCTGTTTTCTAAGAAATGTTGTGAAATCAGCTTCTTCACAGTCTTCTATAGGCTCCACATCTCCAGGAATAAGACCCCGAAGCAAAAGATAAGAGCATTTGCTTCTGCCCGGCTCCTCACATAGGATCCTAAATTGCACTGCTAAGTTGTGCCAAAACGCCATGGTAGAAAGGCTGGGATCTCGGAACCGTGCTCCGTACTGGGTGGTGTCACGTGCGCTGCTGCTGGCTGTGCTGTGGCCGCTCGCTTGCCCTGTAAGCATTTTCACCCAGTTTTCCCTCGTCTGGCTACCATTGGAGGTTCCCTATTTGGCCATCTGTTTGTTTGCGCGTCGGATTTGCCGTTCAGCTGCTGCGCGGGGTAATGGCCCCTAAAGCTGCTGCTGAAACTGACTCCAGGGAGAAGCCTCTCTGAGAACAGCGGAGCATCGCAGTCGTGCCGCACGCAGCAGCCCCAAAAGACGGAGGCTGATGATGTTCAAGCTGAAGGTCTGGAGACGTAGCATCCACTTTTGGGAAAGTTCGCACTTCTTCGATCACAGATTGATTACAACCAACACACGCTGGGAAGGTGGCTCATGGGTTAAAGACGGCCTTTGTCTTAAAAGCAGAAGGACCTGAGTTCAGATCCCCAGGTCTCATGTGAAAAATGCTGGTGGGTATGGTGGGGGCTTGTACTCATTTTCTTTGAAGATTTTTTTCAGTTTACTTATGCATGCATGCACGTGTGTGTGCGTGCGTGTGCACGCGCATGTGCACGCGCACGAAAGAGAAAAGGGCACTTGAAGTGTAATGGGGACCCAAAGGTGACTTCAGGAATCGTCCTGGATAACCTCCTTACTGCTTTGCTCCGGGGTTTTTCCCAGATCTGCCCTCCAGGGTGGAAATTACAGATGACCACCATCTCCACCTGACACTTTTGCATGGGAATCCCAGCTTACGTCCTTTTGCGTGCACTAAAGTGCACCCTTATACTCACACCTACACACACGTACACCCACCTACATGCATGAACCGTATGTGTACATACATGAAAAAAAATAATAATAAAACCACTGACGCCCAGCTAAGTGCACCCCAGTGACAACAGCGCCTGCCTCACGCGCCTCTGCTCCCCACGCAGGACAGAGCTGAAAGCACACGCGTATAGATTCTCAGGACAGGAAGCAAGTCCATGCCTGAAATGTTCTGGTGTCCAGAGTTCTCAAGAGACCTGCTGGTTCTATTCGCGGGGCGAGGGGGCAGTCAGTGTGCCTGTGAGTGCCAGGTGCGAAACGTGCCGACCTGGATCCTAGACTATGCCCATCAGTGCTGTCCATACACCTGATAGGGTCAATTTTTTAAAATCTATTTTTCCTTTCTAGGACCACTACAAAGTTCTAAGGACTTCCAGAGCAGCCTGTCATGGTGCAGGTCAAGTTCTTTGGTAGAAGACCTGAGAAGATTAAAGGTGTTGGGAGCAGGGAGCATCTGCTTTGTGGTAGCTTGAAGCCAACGGGGAGATTCTTTTCCCAAAAAGAAAGAAAATCTTCAAGCTAACACCTTTATGCACTAATGATGGGTTATAAACTGGTAACAGCCGAGTAATCAGCTATGCCATCCCTGGGTATCTACCTGTACAGAGTATACTATACCCCGTGCTTCCCTCTGTACTGCTCATAATAAGCAAGGTATGAAACTGACCTAGACACCTGTCAAACAAGTGAATAAAGAGTGTGGTGTAGACACACAATGGAATTTTTCTTAGTCATGAATGAAAATAAAACCACTACACACAGAAAAATAGATCCAGCTGGAGATGATTATGTTAAGCAAAAGAAGCCAGATTCAGAAAGACAAAGGCATGTTTTCTCTTAATCTAGATTTTAACTGGTGGCGGTGGTGTGTGTGCATGTGTACATGTGTGTGTGTATTTGTGGGTGCGCATGTGTGATAAAGGGGAAGGGGAACATGAGAGTGGAGGAAGCGATCTTAAGGAGAACAGGGAGGGAACAAGTAGTGGAAAGTGACAGGAAAGTGAAGCAGAAATGCGCTGGAGAGACGGCTCGTGTTGAGACTGTGCCTCACAAGCAGAAGGAACTGAGTTCGGATCCCATATCCTAGTAAAAACTCTGGGTGGAAATGGCAGTGGCCTGTACTTTGAAGGCAGAGCCTGGGAAACCCCAGAGCAAAGCAAAAAGAAGGATGATTCCAAAAGTTACCCTTGGACCTCCATGGGCACACACAGTGCCCTCTGATACACACACACACACAAACACACACATACACGCACACAAAAGTCAATAAAAATTTAAAGAAACATAACAGAAATAAAGCCAAGCATGACGGAGCATGCCTGTAATCCCAGCACTAGGGAAGATGAGGAACGATCACGAGTTCAAGGCCAGTTCAGGCTGTAAAATGAGACTAAGAAAAAAGGACTAGGGAGACGATTCCGTTTTGTTAAAGTGCTTGCCATGCAAGCGAGAGGACCGGAGTTCGGATCCCCACCAGCCATGTAAATGTCAGGTGGGGATGGCAGCCCACCTGCAACTCAGGAGGATGAAAGCCCCCAAAGCAAACAAGCTAGTAAGAGCAGCCCTGCCTGTGAGCACTGGGTTTCATTGGATTCCCAGCTCCAAGGACCACGCTGACAGTGGTTGAGGATGGGCCCAGGGTCAACTGCGAGCCCCATATACACATGCACACTGCGCACACATACTCATGACGAAGAGAAGAAACCAGACATGTCCCTACCATGTTGAAGACAACAGTCCAGTGAGAACTTATCACAGCATCATTTAATGAACTAATACTTTCCTTCTTCGCCCTCTTTTCTCACATCCAAAATGTCTGTCTAAACTTCCACATTGATCCTGCCTTTCATCAACGCATTTCAAAAACACTTTGATTCTGGGGTCCACATATTCCCTTCATGAGCAAATCCTACACAATGTTGACGTCGGCACTGGCCCCAAACGTTTGCTGAGTGACTAGATTGTTTAAGGTTTTTTTCACACTCCCCAGAATTTATTCCTGAGATGCTCGAAGTGGACAGAAACCCCAAGAGACCCCACTGTAGAGGTGGAGAAGCAAAGAAACCCCCAGATCTGGGGGCTTTGTACCCACAAGCAAATTATTTCTGGGCAGGTCCTTCCACTACTAATAGCCCGATGCCACCATCTTGTGGTTAATTGGAGGAAAGGTGACCTGATTTTTTTTCTGTATCTATTTGAATATATTGATAAAGAAAGAGGAACTGTCTACATTCCCTTGTCATTTTCTTCATCAATTTTTAATCTAGAGTAGCACTTATTTGGGAGAATTTCAAAAGTAGAATAGAAAAAATATTCTCAGAGAAGCATAAAAACTAGATCAAATCTTTTAAAATTATCTCATAAACCAATGTTCAGTAATTTGGGCTGCCCAACGCCGTAGCACCAGCCCCACATTTAAAATGTTGCTATAACGAATAATGAATTGTAGTTCCAATTTATTTCAATTTTAATTAATGTAATAGTCACATACAGTTATTAGCTACCATATCGTTAACCCTTTTCTAGCACAGTACTTCTCAAGATATAGCATGGCTTGGGCTAAGGCAATGTGGTGTAAATGTGGTGACCTTAATTCCATCCCTGGAAGCCCACATGATGGAAGGAGAAAACTGACTTCTGAAAGTTGTTCTCTAACTTCCACCTGTGCACGACATGCATGTGTTCTCTCTCTCTCTCTCTCTCTCTCTCTCTCTCTCTCTCTCTCTCTCTCTCATTATTAGCAGCTGCTGCTTGTATTTCATTTATTTGTGCTACTATAAGCAAATACCACAGACTGGAATTTAATAAAACAGACATCTGTCTCTCGTTGTAGAAACTGGAAAATCTGAGACCAAGGCGTTGCACAGTTGGTATCTGGCGGGAACCTGCAGAGTGGAGGAACACGGTTCTTAAACGTGGGAAGGAACAGGAAGACAAGAGAGTGGGTGTCCTCTCCGTCTGAAGTCCCTGGAAGGAGCTCTCCTCAAGCCCACTCCTCAATGCCGCTACCATGGAGATTTAATTTCAACATGGATTTTGGAGGTGACGCCACATTGAACCACAACACCCACCGTTATTGTTTATGTCCAGCATAAAATAGTGACCTTTCCCACTTGGTGAAAGAGGAGGAAATGAGCCCAATCAACCCATCTACCAGTGGATTCTGCCAGCGAAGTGCCCGCATCCAGGTGCACCGACGCCCTCGGTGCTTACAGTTAGACGTGAAGAGTCTGCAGTGAGGTGCCAGCCTTCTGTGCCAGCTTTCTGGTTAATCCGCGTCCTCCTCTCACGAAGAAGAAAGCAAGCTCAGAGAAGCAGAGAACTGGTCTACCGGCACACAGCCGTTTCTCGTTGGCAGCACTCACGTCACGTGACCGGCAAGTCCTACCTCCTGCAGCCTTCTAGACCACCTATCTGTTGTTTGAACATTCATGGAACTTCCAGATGCAAGCATTCTCAGCCCGCTGTTCAGCTCCCTCCTGCGCTCCAGGAGCTCCTTTCTTGAAGCAGGAAGAAAGGGGGAGTTTGCACGGGGCCAACCTGTGGCCGGTGGTCACAGAGAGCTGGGTGTGCGCTCTGGGTCAGGCCAGGCTCTCAGAACCTGTGATTCAGGGGTGCAGGTGATGCCAGCCCGATCAGATGGTCATTCCCCGCTGTTGGCACCAGAGGGCGCGCCGACAGCCTGGCCGGCAAGGAGATGATCGCAAAGGTGCAGGAAACTTGGCTGTGGCCGCGGTGTTTTGACCTGTTCAAACCAAGGCTGCGGCGCTGGGGTAGGGAGGACTCAGAAGAAACTGGAAAGAAAGCTCCCAGCATCCTCAGCTTTCCCTACACCAGCGGGTGGTGCTGAGCTACAGGAACAACAAAGCGACATAACAGATCCAGCACTTCGGGTTCCTACACACTGGAGAGACTCGTGGAAATCAGTAAAACCCTTGCTAATACTTCCCCGTTCGTCAGAAAGACACTACGCTGGGCCGGTCGGGACGCGTACGCGTAGATCCAGCCGGGCTCTCACCGCGCGCTCTAGGACCCCCCAGGTCAGCCCACAGGGACCCGGCTCCGACTCCCGCCATCCAGCCGGAGCCGCGCGGGGGCCGAGGGACGAGGAGGACCTCCCCCTGCGCCCGGGCCCCGCCTCAGCTGCCCTCGGGTTAAATAGCTCCACGCCCACGCGCCCAGCGTCCCTTTTCACCCCACCCCACTCCGCCGGTCGGGACACGCGCACGTCCACCCGGGCCTCACCCCACACCCTAGGTGAGTCCCCGTTCGGGCCCCGCCCACCAGTACCCCAGGCCAAATAATTCAGTTTAGTGAAATTGAGAGATCTTAAGAGTTAAAATGACAATGCCAAAGTCAAAGTGCAAATCCATGAGAAGCAACACTCAAGTAAACAAATTTCCCACTGAAGAAATTAATCCCATAATGTTAGATTCCAACAAGAACAAACCCGCGGAAAAAGGCCAAGAAAGCCTGACCCAGGATAACGACTTTCAAAATATGATCATTACCATGTTCAATACTATGAAAGAGGAAATCCGGGAGGAATTACATAATCGAATCAATTGCTTTGAAGAGGAACACAACAGACATCTGGAGGAGTTGAGAAAAACAGTGCAAGAAACAAAAAGTGGCATAGAGCAGTTAAAACAAACTCAAGCAGAGTTTAAAACTGAGCTAAAAGACAAGTTATCTTCAACCCAGAACGCCACAGAGAGTCTTATCAACAGAACTAATGAAGCAGAAAACAGAATTTCAGACCTTGAAGATAAAGTGGGAGTACTAACCAGCTCAATGGAAGAGGTTGTTAAAGCCAAAAAGATACTTGAGAGAAATATCCAAGAGATATGGGACACCTTGAAGAAGCCTAACATGCGTATTCATGGAATACCGGAGCAAGAATCTCAAAATACCACCCCTGAGGAAATTTTCCAAACGATCATCAAGGAAAACTTTCCTCATCTAAAAAAAGAGAGGCCCATTCATATACAAGAGGCATTCCGCACCCCAAACAGATACGACCAAAATAGAAGCACACCGCGCCAAATAATAGTTAAAACACTCCACATTCAAGATAAAGAACTGGTGCTGAGAGCTTCAAGGGAGAAAAAACAAGTCACTTTTAAAGGCAAACCTATTAAAATAACAAATGACTTCTCAGTCGAAACAGTAAAAGCAAGAAGAGCTTGGAGAGACATACTTCAAGTATTGAATGAGCAAAAATGTCAACCCAGGCTGATTTACCCTGCAAAACTATCAGTCATGATCGAGGGAGAAAGAAAAATTTTCCAGCACAAAGACAACTTTAAGGGATACATGGCCACCAAACCAGGCCTTCAAAAACTGCTAGAAATGATACTCAAGCGTGAAGAAAAAAACAGGCATATCCAGGAGAACAGAAGGCAAATATAACACCATTAAAAGCGAAGCAATATACTTATAAAAGCTACTAAACATGATAAATGTCTGGAATTAACAATAGTTTCTCCATTATAACACTAAATGTTAATGGACTTAATTCACCGATCAAGAGACACAGATTACAAACTTGGATTAAAAATCACAATCCATCAATCTGTTGCCTGCAGGAAACCCATCTCACCACAAAAGATAGGCACGCTCTAAAAATAAAAGGCTGGTCAACAATTCTACAAGCAAATGGAAGCAGAAAACAGGCAGGGGTAGCCATTATGCTATCAGACAAAGTGGATTTCAAACCAAAAAAAGTTATAAGAGACACGGATGGATACTACATTTTAGTCACAGGTACAATTCACCAGGAAGATTTCACAATACTGAACATATATGCACCCAATACGGGCCCCTCCACATTCATTAAGAAAACCCTACAGCATCTAAAGCATGAAATCAACCCCCAAACGATAATTCTTGGGGACTTCAACACCGCCCTCTCTACATGGGATAGATCAACAGGTCAAAAGCTTAACAGAGACACTTTGGAACTTAATCAAACCCTGAAAGAAATGGACCTCACAGATCTCTATCGAACTTTTCACCCACGCACCAAAGAATACACATTTTTCTCAGCAGCACACGGAACTTTCTCCAAAATAGATCACATACTGGGCCACAAAATGAATCTACACATATACAAGAAAGTTGAAATTCTAACCTGTGCCCTATCAGACCACCACGGCCTAAAGCTGGACATCCACAACACATCAAACAAGAGAAAATACACTAACTCCTAGAAACTTAACACTATGATGCTGAATGAGAACTGGATTCAGGAAGAAATTAAAAAGGAAATTCAAGATTTCCTGAAAGTGAATGATAACGAAAATACAACTTACCAAAATCTCTGGGACACAATGAAAGCTGTTCTAAGAGGTAAGTTCATAGCTCTTAATGCCCACGTCAAAAAAATGGAAACATCAGAAATAAACAACTTAACAATGCAGCTTAAAGCTTTAGAGAAACTAGAGCAATCTGATCCCAAAAGCAGTAGAAGAGAAGAGATTAGCAAAATAAGGGGAGAAATATCTGAAATCGAGACTAAGAAAACGATAGAAAAAATCAACCAATCAAAAAGCTGGTTCTTTGAAAAAATCAACAAGATTGATACACCCCTAGCTAAACTAACCAAAAGCAAGAGAGAGAAAACCCAAATTAACAAAATTAGAAATGAACATGGAGTTATCACTACTGATACCCAAGAAATCCAGAGAATTATAACATCATATTTCAAAAACTTATACTCTGTGAAGCTTGACAACACAAAAGAGATGGATGAATTTCTAAGTAAACACAACTTACCTAAATTGAATCAGGAAGTTGTGAATTATTTAAATAGTCCTATAACATATAAGGAAATTGAGGAAGTAATCTCGAATCTTCCCACCAAAAAATGTCCTGGACCAGATGGATTCAGCACAGAGTTCTACCAGACATTTAAGGAGTTAATAACACCAATACTCCTTAAACTGTTCCATCAAATAGCAAAGGAAGGAACACTACCAAATTCCTTCTATGAAGCTAATATCGTTTTAATCCCAAAACCTAATAAAGATTCACTTAAAAAAGAAAACTATAGGCCGATCTCCCTGATGAACACAGACGCAAAGATTCTCAACAAAGTCTTAGCAAATCGGATTCAAAAACATATTAAAAAGATCATTCATGGGGACCAAGTAGGCTTCATCCCCGGCACACAAGGTTGGTTCAACATACGCAAATCAATAAATGTAATTCATCATGTAAACCAGTCCAAAGTCCAAGACCACATGATACTCTCGATAGATGCAGAAAAAGCTTTTGACAAGATCCAACAGCCTTTTATGATCAAAACGCTAGAGACAGTAGGAATGGAAGGAACCTTTATCAATATAATAAAAGCTGTATACAACAAGCCCACAGCAAGGATTATGCTCAATGGGGAACAATTGGAAGCATTCCCACTTCGATCAGGAACTAGACAAGGCTGTCCACTCTCACCACTTCTATTCAATATTGTACTTGAAGTCTTAGCTGAAGCCATAAGACAAGAAAGGGACATAAGAGGGATTCAAATCGGCAAGGAAGAAGTCAAGCTATCCCTATTTGCAGATGACATGATCTTATACCTGAGTGATCCCAAAAACTCCACCAGGAAGCTCCTGGAACTAATTGAGAAGTTCAGCAGGGTGGCAGGATACAAAATAAATGTGCAAAAATCAGAGGCCTTCCTATATGCCCAGAATGAAAGAAGTGAAAAAGCCTTAAGAGAAACAATACCATTTACTATAGCCCCTAAAAAAATGAAATACCTTGGTATAAACCTAACTAAGGAGGTAAAAGACCTTTACAATGAAAACTTTAAAACCCTAAAGAAATTGCAGAAGACACCAGAAGGTGGAAAGACCTCCCTTGTTCCTGGATTGGCAGAATCAACATTGTAAAAATGACCATCCTACCAAAGGCAATATATAGATTCAATGCTATACCAATCAAAATCCCAAAGCAATTCTTCAAAGAAGTTGACCAAATAATCTCAAAGTTCATATGGAGACACAAAAGACCCAGGATAGCAAAAACAATCCTGAGTAACAAAAACACAGCTGGAGGTATTACCATACCAAACCTAAGTCTATACTACAAATCCACAGTTATAAAGACAGCCTGGTACTGGCTCCAAAATAGACACACAGATCAATGGATAAGGATTGAAGACCCAGATATAAGCCCACAAAGTTACAGCCATTTGGTCTTTGACAAAGGGGCCCAAAGAATCCAATGGAAAAAGAACAGCATCTTCAACAAATGGTGCTGGCAAAACTGGATCTCCACGTGCAGAAGATTAAAGCTGGACCCGTACTTGTCACCATGTACAAGACTTAATTCCAAATGGATCAAGGACCTTGATATCAGACCAGAGACTTTAAAAACCATAGTTGAAAGGATAGGGAACTCCCTCGAGCTGATTGGGCTAGGCCAACACTTCCTAAACAGACATCCAATGGCACAATCACTGCTACCAACTCTCAACAGTTGGGATCTTGTGAAATTAAAGAGCTTCTGTTCAGATAAAGAGATTGTCACACGAGCTCAAAGGCAACCCACAGAATGGGAGAAAATCTTCACTAACCACATATCTGACAGAGCTCTACTGTCCAGAGTGCACAAAGAACTTAGAAAATTAAACTCCAAGGAAAACACTGGCCCAATTAAAAAATGGGCCCTGGAACTTAAAAGAAACTTTACCAGGGATGAAATTAAAATGTCTAACAATTATCTTAAAAAATGCTCCACTTCCTTCGCCATCAGGGAAATGCAAATCAAAACTTCCCTGAGATATCATCTCACCCCGGTCAGGATGGCAAAAATCCACAATACAAACAACGACAAATGCTGGAGAGGATGTGGAGAGAGGGGAACTCTCCTACATTGTTGGTGGGAATGCAGGCTCATACAGCCACTCTGGCGAGCCGTCTGGAGATTCTTAAAGAAATTAAAGATTGAAATGCCGTATGACCCTGCTATCCCACTTTTGGGAATAACCCCCCATGCAGCAGAGGTTCGCCTCAATAGCACAAGCTCAACCATGTTCATAGCAGCACTGTTTACAATAGCAAAGTCATGGAATCAACCTAAATGTCCAACAGTTGACGAGTGGATAAGGAAACTGTGGTACATCTATACAATGGAGTACTACTCAGCCATCAAAAATGATGAATTACTGGAATTTGCTGGGAAATGGATGTCATTAGAAAGAATTATATTAAGTGAAGTATCCCAAACCCAGAAAATTAAGCGCCGTATGTACTCCCTAATAGGTGGCTCCTAGTACCAAACTCACCCAGCCCACATTGAGACACTCAAAAGTAAACCTATGAAACACAGTAATTGCAAGGATTATGAACAAGAGAGATGGGTTAGGAAGGCCACACCAGAAACAAGGAGAGAGGAGACCATGTTACAGCAGAGAAAATAGGCCTCCATCAAGGTCTGCAAGGGGTGACATACAGTGCCCAGCAGAATGGAGTGAAGGGAATTGCAGGAGCAGCAAAACTGCAAGAGAAAATCAACAAACCACAATCCAGAACTTCAGAGACTATATCAATCACATAGAACTAGGACAGCCTAATCTATCCCCATCCTGGAGCTCAGGGACATTTGCGGAAGGAGGGGGCGGTAAGATTGTAAGAGCAAAAGGATGGGAAGAGCAACGATTTGCAAGATTCTCAACAATAGTTGGGGCCAAAGCAATCGTAATGGGACTTTGCATGCCCTGCGCAATGTCCAGCGCACTGTTGCCCTCATAAAGTCTAGCATCTGTTAAGGGCACCGAGACCCCTGGAGGCAAGGGATTGACAGCCATAGTAGTGATCTTATGCTTAAGGGGAACAAGAGAAAGGGCTTATGGAAATGCCACTGGGTCCTTATATGTCATCGGAGAAGAGGACCCAATGGAGAGTTAGGCGTATACAATAAAGGACTCTCTGGGAATTGGGGGGGAGGCACTGGGGGAAGGGGAGGGGGAGGAGGGGGGAGGGAGGGAACTGGTAAAAAATTTTTAAAATGTATAATTAAATTTTTTAATAAAAAAAAAAAAAAGAAAGACACTACGCTGGACACAGCCAGTGGAAGCCACGTGCAGACCAGGTATGCTGGAGGCTGCGCAGAGTCTGGGCACACCTTCCGGGGGTGTATGGAGGGTGCATTGTGTAGGCATCGTTAACCACTGCTGATCAGCCCAACCGTGGCCTCTCTCCCCCCAGAATGGAGGACAGCATTCCAAGTGCCAGATCTCAGGCCCCTTGATATCCTCAGTTCCCATCCTGGAGCCATCTAGCACCTCCAGGCATCTCACTGCCTCCAGAAGACGAATCCTGAGGCCGGACGGGCAACCTGGACAACCTAGCCAGCCCCAGGCCAGCCTGGGCTAAATAGCAAGACCCTGGGTCCAAACAGAAAATATCACTCCAGGTGCTCCAAGCCTGTTAATCTAACAAGCTTGAAAATACATAAAAACTGAACTGTCAGGCCAGGGCACTACCTCTCCTGTGCAAACCTGACAGCCCGCATTGGACCCCAGAGCGTTGCTAGGTTCTGTGATCTCCTGCGTTGAAATGGAGGTGGAGGCAGAGACCCTGCCTCATCGTGGTGGAGGGCAGAACGGGCTCCCAAAAGTTGTCCTCTGACCTCACATGCTCACCATGATACATGGCCCCCACACACACACACATAGAGAATAAATTTTAAAGAAACAAAAACAAAAACCTTCACTGTTGTCTCCAGGGGTGGGGCGTTATCAGGAAAAGCACAAGACTCAGCTGAAGGAGAAAAAGGCAGCTGGTGAGGCCTAGAAGATACAGGTGCATCCCCTTTCATTATCTCTGCCTCTATATTGGGGAGGGGGAACCAGGCATTGTGGCTCCTGCCTATAATCTCAACGCTCAAGAAGTTTGGGGGAACTATTTGTTGTGTGTGTGTTCATTGTGGGTTTTATTTAAGTATTAGAAATTGAACCCAAGCCCTCACTGTACTTTCCTGAGACAGAGCTTCCCTAAGTTGCCCAGGCTGGTCTTCAACTTGTAATCCCCCTGCCTCAGCCTCCTGGGCAGCTGGGATGACAGGCCTGGGCCAGGAGACCCAGCTGTCCCGAGGAGGTTGATGCAGAGCTGAGTGGTCACCAAGAGGTCACGGCAGCCTGAGCTGCGCAGTAAGTTCCAGGCCACTGTGCCTGGACTAAGAACTGTCCCAGCGAGCAAGAGAACATCAGGTGGGGAAGAGCTGTCAGAGGGGAGTGAGGAGGAGGAGGAGGAGCCCTCTCCCTGACTTCTCCATCCTCACCATCTCTGGGTGAACCTGCAGCTTGGTCCTCACCAGTTACACTGCCCTCGCCAGTCCCCACGCTGCCCTCGCCAGTCCCCACGCTGCCCACGCCAGTCCCCACGCTGCCCACGCCAGTCCCCACGCTGCCCTCGCCAGTCCCCACGCTGCCCTCGCCAGTCCCCGCTGCCCTCGCCAGTCCCCGCTGCCCTCGCCAGTCCCCACACTCCCTGGCTCCCAGCCTGCGTCCTAAACTAGCCTGGACCTGTTCTCAGCTGAGATCCTGTAGCCTTCAAAAGAGATATTCGAATCCAGCCTCAGCAAAGGAAACCGGATCACAGCACCCAAGTAATTTGCCCAGAATCCCGAGGTAGGTTACAGCCAGCAAACTATCTGGTGTTCCACAAGCCTAACCCAATCCCCCAGTTCATGCAAGAAATAACCAAAGCAAAGACATTGGAAGAAACAAAATAATCAGAGGGGGCACAGCGAGCTGCCTGATGCACAGTATCCCCACATGGAAGGGGGTGCACAGAGCCCAGAAATAATAAAACCGAGGGCCTCACCACGCCACGACCCAGGGGGTAACATACAATGCCCACCAGGATGGAGTGAAGGGCATTGCAGGAGCAGCAAAACTGCAAAAGAAAATCAACAAACCACAATCCAGAACTTCAGAGACTCTGTATCAACCACCTAGAACTAGACCAGCTTAGTCTCTCCCCATCTTGAAGCTCAGGGAAATTTGCGGAAGAGGGGGCGGTAAGAGTGTAAGAGCAAAAGGATGGGAGGAGCAATGATATGTAAGTTACTCCATACAAGTTAGGGCTGAAGCAATCATAATTGGACTTTACATGCCCTGCGCATTGTCCAACACACTATTGACCCCACAAAGTCCAGCATCTGCTAAAGGCACCAAGATGTTTGGAGGCAAGGGATTGGCAGACACAGCAGTGTTCCTATACCTAAGGGGAACACGGGAAAGTGTTTAGGGAAAGGCCACTGGGTCCTTGTACATCATCGGAAAGGAGGGCCCAAAGGAGAATCAGGCATGCACAAGAAAGGACTCTCTGGGAATTGGGGCAGGAGGCACTGGGGGATGGGAAGGGAGGGGGGTGGGGAGGAGGAGCAGGGAGAAGGGGGGGAGGGAGGGAGGGAACTGGTGTACCCATTAAGTTTGTATGAGCTGAAATAATAATCAAAAATGTATTAAAAAAACTATAAAAAAAAAAAGAAATAATAAAACCGAACACTGGGTGGGCCCCACTGATGCATATCAAAACTGAAATGGAAGAGAATCGAAGCCTGTCATTATGAGACATGTGGCGGTCTCCTCGGTGATGACAGCGGCAGGATCATTTCTTCCCTCAGAAGCCCTGGAAACCTGTTTGCAGTGTGGAGGGGCGTGGGCGCGGGCGTTTGCCTGCCAGGAAATTAAAGACGTCTCCTAACTACATGAATCATGGACACTTAGCTTGCTGCTGCAGCTGATCTTGTGACCACCATCAGAGCTGGGCAGGAAGCGGATATGAAAATTCATAAGCAGGGAAACAATGTTATCATCCCTTATCTCCTCCCCTCTCTCTCTAAGGCACCTACAAGTCTGCATCGCGTCTCTGATGTCATCGAGAGGCACGTTCTGGACAGGCTGAGACTCAGGGCCCTGAAAACTATGTGGGTTCACGAGAAATCATGAACTCTGCCACAGCTTTCCAGAGTTACCCTGTCAAGCTCTTCTTGCTTTAAAGGAACAAAAATGATTCAGAGCAAAATATATCAACATGTCAGGACATCCAGACAGCACGAAAGTACCATAAAACTAAAACAAAAGTTCTAGTCTTGGGGCTGGAGAGGTGGCTCAGGGGTTAAGCCTCTGCCTTGCAGGTGGAAGGTCCTGAGTTCGGATCCTAGGCCCCACATATAGACCCCTGGTGGAAATGGGGGCGGCCTGTGTTTCCGGTCCTGGTAGGGCGGAGCCTGTGAATCCGGGAGCAGAGTAAACAAGGAGGAGGTGGAGGCAGTCTGTGGTGGTTCCCAAATTCGTACGTGGTTCTACATACACATGCATACATGCACAATTGAATAAATTAAAAAAATTTTTTTAAATTAAAAAAAAAAAGTTCTAGTCTTAATCGTGTCTCCACGGAAAATGCCAGAAGAAATGCGCACTCTGGTTTTATCATTGCTTTCTATCCTGGGCACCTCCTGTTGGAGACCAGGGGAGATGCTGTGTAAATTGTTCCACAAGGTGCTTCAGACTAAGACACTCAACAAAGTCTAGTTTAGAGTGCAAAAAAAAAAAAAAGGCAAGAATCCCAATGAACAAGCGCTGTTTCCTGGTTTTTCAATCAAATGGCCTTGAGATCTGTGAAAATTGGCAAATCACATTTATCGTTTGCTTATGTACAGCTACCAGGGCCGCTGTGATGGCTCAGTGGGGGAGACACCCACCCGCAGGCCTCGTGACCTCAGTTCAATCCCCGCAGCCCATAGAGTGAAAGGCGAGAACTGGCTTCTCAAAGTTGCCCTCCGCGAAGTTGCCCTCACCTTCGACCTGCACGCGGGGGCACGTGCACACCTGTGCTCTCTCCAATACATTAAGAATATATTTATAACAAGCTCGCCCTCAAGTCTCTAGTGTACACTGTTGTGTGGTACGCCTGCGCTCAAACACACATGCATACATCACACACAAAAAATAATTTTTTAAGAAAAATAATACAGTGACCAAAGCCTAACTGCACACATCCTTCTTGACCCAGAAACTACAACGTTTGGGATCTACCCCTACAGATACCCTTCATAGACAAGAAACACTTTGTAGAAAGCTACCGATTACATTATTATTTGTGATTTGTTATAGAGTGAAACAAATAAGTAATTCCATGTATGGGTGGCTATTTATTCATTTGTTATTTGCTGTGTAGCCCAGGCTGGCTCCAAACTCACAGCAAAATCCCCAAGATTCCTGAACTTTCTGCGGTTGCTGTGAGGAGCAGGCGTGCGTGGGGCATCCAGGGAAAGATGTGCGAGGTAGTGTGTTGCTGGGGAAGGAGAACTGGTGGGAACCTGAGAGGTGCGAACTTTCCATTAATTTGATGAATTGCTCTCAACTCCTCGTTGGTGAATGAACACAGGCCCGAAGCAATTTAAGGGAGTAAGGGGTTTATTTTTACTACATCTTCATTTTGATGGCAGTAGAGTTTGTGCCAACATCAGGAGCCCAGGGAACTCGCCACACCATACCCACAGATGTGAAAGGGGCAGCCTCGTGGCTTGCCATTCTGCCAGTTACCAACCAGTTCTCTGTCTCGTCTTCCTGCCGGAGAATAGACCCCCACGCCACAGCCTGGGCCCTCCATATCAATTAGATAATCTCCCAAGCTTTGCTCAGGGCCTGACAAATAGTTTCTCATGTAATGTACTCGAACGCTCGGTTCTTAGAGGTCAAGTTAACACATATTATCTAACTGCTATAATTGATTAACACAATTTAGTAAGAATAGGAACTGATACACACAGTGCTTATTTATCACTTTCTCACTTCGCTACATGTTTAAACTAATCCCATGTGTTCCTTTGAAATTATAAATATCTATACATCTACTATCAACTCCCCTTAAATGAAGCATTTTTATATCCTACACTAAGGCTGGCACCAAGCAGTTCACAAATGTGGTCTTTTATGATGGGGACACAGGGGGCGTCTTGCTCTCTCCCTCTCACAGGGCAGCAGCATTTCAGATTTCATAGTTTCTGAACTTCCTCAGCAGTTCTGAGGGGGCGTCACCAGACCAGCGGAAGCGGAGGTGCTGGCTGTTCAGATCTAAGAGACCTGTAAGAGACAGAAGAGAAACTCTCAGAATCAAAGGCAGGCAAGAAGTTAAGCCATCACAGTTAAACTGCACAAGCACAGGGTTTCACTGCAACGAGGAAAAATAAGTCTCAGTGTAAGTCATTCACATTTTAAAGAAACACATTAACTTAAGAATGCTTTAGGATTCTTACGAATAGGAATTATAATTTAAATGAAAGAGGATTTTGCATGCTTAATAACAATTCTCTCCAGTGGTGGGAGTTTTAACAATTTATCTGCAGATACATTGCAAACTAGTTTTCACCCAGTTTTAGAAATTTTTCTGAAAATAAAAACTTGGGGCTGGGGAGGTGGCTCAGGGGTCAAAGCCTTTGCCTCTCAAGCGAAAGTACCCGAGTTCAGAGCCCATGTAAAAACGCAGAGGAAATATGGCTACAGCTGCAATTCTAGCCCTGGAAGGACAAGTTCTGGACACTCCAGAGCAAAGCAATGAGAAGGCAAAGCAATCTGGGATGATTCCCGATGTTATCCTCGAGCCTCCACAGGCACACGCTCAAGTGCCCTCTGGCGCACGTGCGCACACACACACACACACACACACACACACACACACATGCGCACACAGGAATGAAAAGTTGGCAGGCTAGTGCAACATGCCTATAATTCCACTACTTAGGAAGCAGGGCAGGAACAGCAGGAGCTCAATGTCATCTCAGCTACATGGAGATTTCTTGGCCAGTCTGGGATGCATAAAACCCTGCCTCAGAAACAAAAACAAAAAAATGATGCGAAAATGAGGCCTGAGGATGTAGCTCAGTGGTACAGTGCCGCCTAGAGCTCAAGGAGTCCCAGGTTGGATCCCCAGTACTTCCCCCCAAAAGTGAAAGTCAATAGCAAATGATCCCTAGAAATAGGAGCAATTGAATTTCATAATAAAAAGCTTCTTATTGAGTAAGTAACAGACTAGAAATACCACACAATCCGAGTGCTCGCCTAACATGCACGAAGCCGTCCCAACACCACATGAACTGGGAGTGGCTGTGCAAGCCCATAATCCCAGCAGGTGGAAACATCGGAACTTCAAGGTCATCCTCAACCACGCAGGGAGTTTGAAGCCAGTCTAGGATAAATGAGTGCCTGTATATACATGTAGATGCAAACATACATACATATGTGCACATACACACGCATATACATAAATACATGTATAATTGGAAAATCACTGCCCTCTATTGGAGGAAGTGTGAATGACTTTTCAGGAAGGCAATTTGGCATTATTTACCAATATCTTAGGTAAACCTTACATCTTTTTTTTTTTTCAAATTCTTTTTTTTTAATTTTTTTTCATTTATTTATTATTTATTCAATTATGTGTGTGTGTGTGTGTGTGTGTGTGTGTGTGTGTGTGTATGCGTGTGTGTGTGTATGTGTGCGTGTAGAACCACGGACGAATTCGGGAACCACCATGGATGCCTCCACCTCCTTGTTCACTCTGCCCCGGGATTCACAGGCTCCGCCCTACCAGGAGCAGAAACGCAGGTCGCCCCCGCTTCTGCCCTGCGTCTATACGTGGGGTCTAGGATCCGAACTCGGGACCTTCCGCCTGCAAGGCAGAGGCTTAACCCCTGAGCCACCTCTCCAGCCCCCCATCTTTTTTTTTATTTATTTTTTCCCACTCATACAAATTTAATAAGTATCCCGGTCCCCTCCCTCCGTCCCCCCTTCCCCGGACCCCCTTACTCCCTGCCCCCCTTTTCCCTTCCTTTTCCCCTCTTCCCCCCTTTCTCCCAGTGTCCCCCCCCATCCCTGGAGCATCCTTTAGTGTGAATGTCAAACTTCCCTCTGGGTCCTCCACTCTAATGAGGTGTAAGGACTCAGTAGCATTGTCTAGAGCCCTTTCTTTGTTCCCTTTTAGTATAGGAACACTATTGTAGCTGTTAATACCTTGCCTCTAAGGATCCTAGTGCCTCTGATTCATGCTAGACTTTGGGGGGGTCAATGCTATGCCGGTCATTGCGCAGGTCATGCAAAGTCCTATTATGGTTACTTCAGCCCTAACTTGTGTGGAGTATCTTGCATATCGTTGTGCTCCTCCCCATCTTTAGGCTCTTACAATCTTACTGCCCCCTCTTCTGCAAATTTCCCTGAGCTTTAGGATGGGGAGAGATTAGGCTGGCCTGGTTCCAGGTGATTAATGTAGGGTCTCTGATGGGTAAACTTCCGTCTAATATGGATACTTTTGATGACAGCAATACCAGCCTTCAGCAGTGGAAAGATGACGGGCAGATTCTGACAATAGTCGTTAACAGTGTTTTGTATGTGTCTCTGGAGACTGAACCGAGGTCTCAAGCATGCTAAGCACACGCCTCTACCACTGAGCGATACCTCTAGCCTCAACCACGTTTTTAACATACACTTACTTACTTACTTACTTACTATGTTTGGGAGTGTATGTGTCATGGTTTTCCTGTGGAAGTCAGAAGACAATCTGAGGGAGTTAGTTTTCTACATAGACCATGGGAGTTCCAGATATCAAACTTTACCCACTGATCATGTCTCTTTTACCCACTAAACATGTCTCCAGCCCCCAACAACTTTTCAACTGTTTACTGTCATGGAATTTTACCAAATGATAGATAATTAAGATAACACTTTCTAGACTATGATCTCATTCTCAAATTCATTACTTACACAGTATTTATGTACATTTTAACAGTCTGAAACAAAGCTGGATAGATACATCTATAATCCCAACATTCAGGAAGCTGAGGTAGGAAAATCTCAAATTACAGGCCATCCTAAACTACATGATAAGATACTGTCTCACAAAAAAGAAAAATACATATATATACATACATACACACACATATATACATGTGCATAGAGACAGAAAGAGAGGGAGGGAGAAAGAAAAAAACAGAGTACACAAATGGAAATACATTAAAATGCTAGAACTGTACTTAGCAGAAGGCATATGCATTGCCTATTTAAGCAGAAAGAAAGAGGTTGTCCGGAACACTAGTTTTCTAGTGTGCGCTACATCACGGCTTCCGTGAAGAGTGAAAAGTCAGAAAGCGTGGGAACCAGTGGGCAGCTGCTCATCGCATTGCAAGACAAACTCCCAGGCCCGCATTAGGCACTGCTTATGGGCATTACAGCATGCCAAAAAGTAATATATACAGAAGGCCACTCGGGGCTTGATAAAGATGACATGAGTGATATACTAAGATGCTGATGTTATAAAAATTTACACTGTAGTAAAATAAAGTCATCATGCAACTATACTCTAATATATGAAACTTCAACTTTAAGGAACAACTCAGAAAAGCCAATAACCTCTCCAACAACATTGAGAAAACGGGTCAATGCCACCCTTGGCAGAATTTCATAGTGGTTTGCTCACCACAGCTTCCCAGTAGAGGGTCTTCATGCCCTCCATTTCATTCTTAACCCACAGTAAGACAATGCACTTCCCAGTGTGAGGATGTCAAACTGGCATCACAATTTGTTCCAAGTTAAGTTATGATATTTTCAACCATGAGTTCATAGCTAAGCACACATTTGTAATCCCAGCACTTGCGAAACAGGGACAGAAAATAGTGAGATCAAAGCCAACCTGGACCAGATAACATGATTCCATCACAAGGCAAATATTAAGACCTAATACCAAAGAAGCATTTAGTCTATGCTCAGCACTAATCCAAATATCTTACATATATTCACTTATCTACTCCTCAGGGAAATCTTAAAGTAAACACTTGTATTTTGACTGCTATATAGGTAAGAAAACTCAGATGCTGAGGAGTTGACCAATCTACCCGAGGTCACATGCCTCACCCATGAGCTGAGAACTAGCTCCAAAGCCGCACCATCGGCCACTGTGGAGCCCTCCTTTAAGACTTCTGTAAGATTGCCTTCTTTTCCATGTGCTTAGTTATATAGTTAACTATAAAGACCAGCGCAGGAGACACACCTGAGCAAAAGTGGAGGATTATGGGAGTCAGGGGCAGACCCCAAGTATCTGTTTCCCTATGACTCTTTTGAACTTTTTAATAATAAGATTGTATTATTTGATTTTTTTAGATTACTGAAATAATGGTTGTAAAATTTCAGAGACGCCTTGAGATGCTCAAAGGCAGGCTCAGCTTCCTGCCCGGGTTTCTGGAAGGTCCAGTTGCCTGGTGAAGACCCTCCAGGCTTGACCGAAATAGCACAGAATTGAACAAGCCAGAGCTGAAACAGAAACGCTGATGCATACGGAAAGGAGGATGTGTATTTGTGCATTTGCTTAAAATTAAAACAGTTTTATAAAATTCCCTCTTCTGCCTTGATTAGATTTGTTATGATCATTTCTCCTTACAAGGCTAATACAGTCAATGTGCTGACTTACTGAGATGTCTTGGGACTGGCAGAAATATCTGAATCAAAATCTGAGAATCCTCATTTCCAGCAACATAAAAGTTCTCCCCAAAGAGATATCCGAAGTGACTATCTTTAAAAAGACAGTCGCTCACCAGAGGATATTTAATTATCTTCTTTTTTTATACAAGTTTTCAAGGATATTCAAAAACCCTTGAGCTGAAAGCATAAATTCTAATGTGATGCTACATCACAACCCTAAAGAATCAACAGATATGAAGGGCGATTGTAGTGTGTAGTTTACCATACCTAAAGCAGCTAACACAAGATCCGACTAGATCTACAAACAAGGCAGTGACAGATTACGTTACCCTAAGCGTCATAGAGGCAAATGACTGGGCTGGAGATCTTCCATTTTATCCTCATGGTAGTGCTACGAAAAGCTATTCTTACGGCCCCCACTTTAAAGATGAGACATTAACTTGTCAAGAAATACAGATGAGCATGGAGCGGGCCTTGTGTTCCAGGGGCGTGGCCTGGAGTACACACTTCTGTACCGCCCTCCTTCTGTGGATCTATGACTGACACAGACCGCACGGAGTCACTCGCAGATGATCTCAGGACAGTGCAGTGTCACGTAGCAGGCTCCGAAGCCAAGCTGACTTGGTTCAAACCATCCAAACACATACCAGCTGGACCACCTTCAGTGAATTACTCAACCTCTCTGGCATTTTTCAACTACAAAATGAAATGCTAATAATAGTACCAACTCCCTAAGACTGTACTGATAAATAAATATACGAAAATTTAGTATTAAACGGAATTATCACGTAAAGTCATATGCGTACAAAATGTTCCTGCATATAATATTCAATAAACATAATCTGCTATTATTTCAATACAACGAAAGACACTGTGAGCCACCTCGGGTTTCCTTTTGGAGGAATGTATGTATTGCCCACTTTCTAGGTCAAGGCAAAATACTGTTTTAAGATCTTAACCAATTCTTAGCGTCACACTGCCATGCAAGTTGGAAAAACAAAAATACAGATGTGACATAAATGAAGCTCTGTGGTTTCCAACCCCCCGTTCTGAAAAGCGACATGACATAACTTACTTGAGTCTGAGCTTTCAGGGGAGACCCACTTCTCTGAAGAATCAGCGTCTGTGGGCGTCACTTTCTCCGTGGTGGAAGCCACGCCCTCTTTCTGCACTTCCCTTTGCTTCTGTTCTTCTTCTTGGAACTTGCATGCCCGTGTCTGGTCAGCTCCTTCCAGCATCAGATCTTTTTTACCTCTGACAGCCCAGTGCATTGACTACATTAATAGGAGACATATGAAATTAAGTTGGGGGTTCTTTCTTGAGATAGCGTCTTGATGTATATAGTCCAGGCTAGTCTCAAGTTGCTGGTCATCCCCTCGGTTCAGGGCCCCAAGTACTTGCATGACAAGCATCAGTCACCATGCACAGATTAAATCCATATTATATATGGTTTTCATGCCTAGGATTCAATACGTGCTGCCCCTGATCTGTTATGCTACTAACAAACTGTAATAAGTCAATCCACATACTGATTAATTGATATATTAATTAGTGAATAATTCTCTCGAGTTTGGAAGACTAATGTGACATGAAGTTATATCACAATGCACAACAAACAGATGCTGCAGCATAGATAAACCCTAAAAAACACACTAAGTGAAAGATCTTTCTTTAAAGATCACGCATGGTATGAGGCCACTTAAACATTCAGATGGACAAATCTTTATGAAGTGCCCAGACTCATGTGTTCTATAAGCATGAAATCAGCTAAGACACTATTGTCCCACTGCTGTGAGATCGCTTCCATAAGGATCACTGCAGATCTGGTAAATATTAAGGTATTCTGGATTTCACATGGTCTCTTTGATAAAGAAAAAATTCAACCAACCTTTAGCAGGTATACTGATTCTATTTTGAGTGGATTTATAACAAGTGAATTTTTTCAAGTCCAGGTATCTTTCAGTAAGACCCTTTTGAATATATTTCCATTTGTTTTCTTTTTTTTTCCATTTGTTTTCTTAAAAGGATAAATGTTGGGATTGGGGAGATGGCCTCATTCATAAGCAGAAGAACCTGAATTTGGATCCCCAAATTCCAAGTAAAAGGCTGGGTGGATATGGTGTCCACCTATAATTCCATCCTTGGGGTACGGAGCCTGGACCCCAGAGCAAAGCAGTAAGGCAGCAGAACAATCCAGGATGATTTCCAGTGCCAACCTTGGGCCTCCACAGGCACACACACTCAAGTATACATGCCCGCACACATATATACACCTACCCACATGCAAAACACAAACACATGCACACAAATAAAAGGACGAATGTCTATATGTATACTACAAAATGGAGAATAAGAAATTCAAGAATTCAGAACTCAGACAGTAGACAGAATGAACTAGAAATGTCACAAGTTGTCCAAGGACATGCGCATGGCATTCTCTCTCTTGAAATCAGAGTGAGTCGGTCAGATACTGAGGATTAGTGGCTCTGGTGATTCTCATCTCTAGGCTTTGAAAGCTCTCAGTAAAAACATTTCCTAAGGCAGCAGTCTTCTCCGTTACGTATGGGAGTAAGTCAAAAGAAGGTATTTTATCATCAGATCTGCTGATCCCAATTACAGAAATACGTAGAATAGAAATCCAAGCTGCACCTCGCTGACAGGTACCTGCCAATGCTTTGACAATCAGTGAAAGACAATCAATGCAAAAATGGGATGAGCAGTCAGTCAGTCTGCCATGCTGGGACCCAGTGCACAGCTCTCGGGTTGTTGTGTTCACAGACGGTACCTCTTCGCTCCTCCAGAGTACTGGTGTTACGGAACAACACAAAGCATCAAACAAACTAGTCTAGTGTTTGGAATGATTCGCCTCAGTAGAAGAAGCTCCAGTAAGGTCGGGGATAGAGGTTCAGTTGGGTGAAATGCTTGCCTCACATGCCTGAGTTCAACTCACAGTTCACCACAAAGAAAAGCATCAACAGAAATATCAACCAATAGACTGTTGGTAGAGACCAGGAGAGCAGAAAAGGAAGACACTCAAGCGCACAAGGCCGAAGGACAGCAGATGCCGTGGTGTAAATAAAGAAACAAACCAAACCAGTGCGAAGGGCTTTGACTAATGTCTGCAGAACTGGAATGCTGTGGTCGTCTCTCCCCAGCCAAGGGGTTTACCCTCTTCTTCAACGGACCTTTGTGTTTTCCCTAGAAAGTTAGTTTTCTTACCTTGCGGACCTTGATCCACAGTGACTTTTCTTTTTAAATCAACACACCATTACCCATTGGGGAAAAGAGAAAAAAAAGGAACAGCTGAGTCTGGCTATTTTTATCTCGGATCACCCTGAGTGATTTTTTTCTTTTTTTCTTGCCTGAGTGATTGATTTCTGACCTGCTTTGGACAGCAGCCGATTAGGACAGATGGGCTTGTGAACAGAAGGTTGTCAATTGCACGCGGTTTTCCAGCTGGCTATAGAATCAGTGGCCATCTGGACATGGTAAGAAGCTTCCCTCGGTAGCCTGTGGCCAACTGGACTCATCCCAAAGACACCTCACTCGGTGGGGAGCCCAGAAACAACTGGTAGGCAACAGGTACACATGGGAAGCCCCCCAGTCCTCCCACACAGTCATTTTGTCAAATAACCAACAGAACAAAAACACAATTAAGCCTTTGTAGAAGCTATAGCAGTAGATGTGGTGCGAGGTAGCTTTAACAGTTCTTGAGAATTTTTCCTTGGAGATTTAACTGCGGATTCAGAGCAACCGTTTTCCAGCAGCTTCCCAAAGCCATCTGGCGATACATGTTGGAGCTGGTGGAGAGCCACACACACCCTGGCTTTCTTTTGCACCAAAAAGGTCTCTACTGAGGGCTGGAGAGGTGGCTCAGGGGTTAAGCCTCCGCCTTGTGGGCAGAAGGTCCTGAGTTCGGATCCCAGATCCCACGTATAGACGCCAGGCAGAAGCGGGGGCAGCCTGTACTTCTGGTCCTGGTAGGGCGGAGCTTGTGAATCCCGGGGCAGAGTAAACAAGGAGGAGGTGGCAGCGTCCATGGTGGTTCCCAAATTCGTCCGTGGTTCTATACACACACACACACACACACACACACACACACACACACAAAACTGAATAAATAATAATAATAATAAAAAGGTCTCAACTGAGATTGCAGGGACACGCCTGTGGTCTCAGCACTTGGGAGGGAGAGGCAGGAGGATGAGTAGTTGAAGTTCATCTTCAGCTGCATAGCAAGTTCAAGGTCAGTTGGGGATACAGAAAGTCCATCCGAAAAAAAAAGTGTTTTTAAGTTAATCCCAAGATCTCAAAGACCTGGATCACTGAAAAAGCCACACCCAATCACTCCTTTTATCAAACCAACACAACATGTCTAAATTTAAATTTGTAAAAAATTCATTGAACCCAGTGAATTCTTAAAAGTACTTTTACAAATGAAACTTTTAATAAAGGCAACTTCTACTAGAAGAGAAGTAGTTCACAAATGACAGAGATGTCATCACCCCTGAAGCTGCAGATCAGTTGAGGGTTCTCCCAAGGACAGCCCTGAAATATGGTTCTGTATGTGATACATGAAAGTATCTTGGGATTTGTGCTGCCTTCAAGTTATGAGCATTAATTCTGTTCTCCTAAAAAAATGCTTTTCCTTCCAGGGTTATTACACTGCTTAGATAAAAATCATAAATGCAAGATTGATAGTGTGAAGGAAAAGATACTGGAATTTTCAAAGCAAATGAACGTACAGGTGTGTTTCAAATGACACCTGAAATTCAAATCCCAAAGCCATAACCCATTCCACTTTCAGAAAGGACATGTGTAATATAACTAACCCGAACCTTTAATGATAGATAATGTTTGTCTACAAAAGGACAGGCAATGAACCATCAGACAATAAACAAAACTGCAGTAGGATACTTGCGGCTGATTTCTCCAAGATAGAATCGTGAAAGGGTAAGCCGTTAGTTCCCTTGCTAGGGAACTGAGACAGGAGGATGCTCACAGCCTGACCCTCAAGGCCAGTGTGGGCAACACAGTGAAAACACATCAAAGAAAGAAAGAGAAAGAGAAAGAAAGAAAGAAAGAAAGAAAGAAAGAAAGAAAGAAAGAAAGAAAGAAAGAAAGAAACAGGTGAAGCCCTCCCACGCAGAGTCACTTTAGAGCATAAAAAAAACACAAGAACATCTGTTCGCTGACGTGAAACTTAGAATGAGGAATTCGAGGTCCAGGAAGGAAGAAGCAAAAGAAATCAGAAACAACCAGTGTCTCCCAAATAAAAAAGACTGCGAGAAAAAAAAAATCAATGCTGATATAAATGCAGAAATATACATATCATCATTTCTGTACCACTAATAAAAATAAATCAGGAACCAAATGCTAGTCCAGCATACTTCAGGCTTTCCTCTCAAGACGAATGAGGTAGCTGATGAGATCTAAAATATAATTATTGTAAGGCCTCCAACAGCTCATAGTTAAGCTGAAGCTGAAGCAGAAATGATATTTTTGGAGGCAGGAAATTAATATCAAATGGAAAGACACTGGCAATATAAAATAAGTGAAAGTGGCAGTTTAAAGAAGAGCTTTTGAAAAATCTGCAGCTAACTCGCTATTAGCATTAAAAGCTTAAATGACACCTGAACAGCTCATCAAAGGGAAAAGAACTATAAGTCAGAAGATATTAAAATAGCAAGGGTAAGTAATGCTACTGTAGGTACAATATTTAGGAGACTGGAAATCATTTATGTAGTTTGTAGAACAATGTTCACCGAGTATCAGGAATTTTTAGATAGACACAATGAATGAGCAAAAAGGTTGCCCAGAAAGTTCAGGGGGTAAAGTACTTGTCCCTTAAGCGTGAGGCTTAGAGTTCGGATCCCCAGCACCCATGGAAATGTGGGGCAAGTATGGCAGCTTGCCTGGAATCCCAGCGTTCAGAAGGCAGAGACGAGGGGGTCTCTGGAGCAAGCTGGTTAGCTGGGCTGCATCAGTTAACTCAAGGGTGCCCTGAGGGGCCCTGACTCAATACATAAGATATTATTATTATTATTTATTCAACTGTGAGCATGTGCTTGTGTATGTGCAGCGCGCGTGTGTCTGTGTCTGTGCGTGTCTGTGTATGTGTGGAACCACGGACGAATTCGCGAACCACCATGGACGCCTCCACCTCCTTCTGCCCCGGGATTCACAGGCTCCGCCCTACCAGAACCAGAAGCGCAGGCCGCCCCTACTTCCGCCTGGCATCTATACGTGGGGTCTAGGATCCGAACTCAGGACCTTCTGCCTGCAAGGCGGAGGCTTAACCCATGAGCCACCTCTCCAGCCCCTCAATATATAAGATAAAAAGCAGTTACAGAAAAGACTTGCCGTCACCATTCCCCTATGCACGCATGCACACACACCACACATGTGCGCCCACATAGCAAACATGCATTCACACAACACACACGCCACACACCTACACATATGTAAAGTTGAACACCATTACTTTTTAAAGATCTCCTCTAGCTAGTTGTGCACATATGATAATATGAAAAGTTACCTTTTTTTTTTTTAAGAAGTAAGAGTTTCCTTAGTGCTGAGGGGCTGGTGGCCAAAGGAATCACAGTTTAGCCTTAAGGTAGGAGAACATTCGACTAGAAGGAAGAGCTTAATGATCAGAAAGGTTTGGGAGAGAGCCACACATGGTGGCGGGGTGGGGGGAAGAGAAGCAGCAGTTAGAGTGCAGAGAGCTAAGAGAGTCCCTAGTCTGGCTTGTCTCCATCTTGTGCAGTCTTCAGACTTTGCTAAGGAGTTGCCCTGGGAGATAGGAGGCGTGGCCTGTCTGAGGAATCACCATTTTCCAGCTAGGGTGGAGGCGGCTTTACAAAATGGTGGCTACAGCTAACATGCCGCGTGTTTGTATTATAGAGCAGCGTAGGGAGACATGACACAGTTGTTACTCTGCAGAAGCAGTGGCCGGGCTGGCAGACCTGCAGATTGAGCTGAAAGAATGAAAATCGAGGACATTTTTGCTTCTTGCCAAGGACAATAACTGAGTAACTGAACTGTTGCCTTTGAGGTCCCTCGGTGCCTGAACTGCTGTCAATTTCATCTCCCGTTCTTGTAACCCCCCCTTCTGAAGAGAAGGGAGATGGGGGTGACGCACCTCTGTAGCTTCTTCAGAGCTGGAAGTTGCTGTTGGGTGTGACAAGAGGGTCGCCTCTCCAGGGTGAAGACCCTGACTCGGGGGCCACTAAAAGTAACCGATACCAATAGACACTTCATGTGAAAATAATGGAAATAATTTGATTTCCATTGGACAGCTAACAGCAGTTAGGAATATGGGGTCTTACCTTTACCCCACTTCCCTACTAACCCACTAGCAGCTCACAGACTGTGAAGGACGGTGGCCCCGCACATCGCCCTCCTCTTCTTCCCACTCACCCACCGTTTTCACGGAGTCCGCCAGAGCCTCCCACTGCTCGAAGGGCATGGCTATCTGGCTCCTCCGCCACTGGTCATAGCGGACTCGACGGGCCTCATCGGTCAGCGTCTCCTTCGCCCTCTGAAGCTTCTGGAAAGTCTCCACTGGAAAACAGATCACAGATGAGCACTTCTCTGCCCAAGGAATTAGGTTTAAAAATCACTAGAATCACTCGCTAACGACATGATTCCGGGCAAATCTACCTCGTTGAGTATTGGTTTCGTGCTGTGAAGTATTATCATAAGGACAAGAGGGACTGTGTATGTTAAGGGCATGGCACATGGCTTAGCCTCTCCTTTTTCGGGGCTCCAGGAATGTACAGGTGCTGTCGACCTCATGCAAGCAGCAGATATTACTAGCAGGAGAGACAGATGTAGGGAAAATGCAATTTGGTCCACTGAGAAGAAAACTTCCTTTTCTATCGCCAGTTGCGAGGACAAGCAGTGGCGAGGTGATGATCTAAGGAGACACAGAGTCATCTACGTGGAGCTGAAACTACCCGGTGCCTGGAGGACTCTGGGCAGAGAAAGAATGAGAGATGGTCCCTCCACTGAAGACGTGTGTGTGTGTGTGTGTGTGTGTGTGTGTGTGTGTGTGTGTGTGTGTGTGTGGTGTATGTTTGAAGAGTGTTTTGTATTGTTTTTCACATAGGGTCTCATTAGCCATGAATTTACTATGCAACTGTATTTATTAAACGTGACGTCAAACTTTGGATCCTCCTGCCTCTATGTACCTCCCCATAACCAGGATTGTAGTGTGTGCCCTCGCACCCTCTGTATGTGTGCCAGGATCCAAACCATCAGGCATCCCTCTGTCCATTCACAGACTGTGAAGGACGGTGGCTCCGCCCACCACTCTCCTTCCCACTCTCCACCGTTTACATGGAGTCTGCCAGAGCCTCCCACTGCTCGAAGGGCGACATCTGGCTCCTTTACAAATCCACATTCCCTAAATAAACTGGTTTGGGAGCCATTAAGATGGCTCAAGTACTTGCTGTCCAAGTCTGCAGGACTGACTTCAATGCCCAGGACCCAATAAACACGAAGAAAAACAGGTCAGCAAGATGTCGCAGCAGGTGAAGGTCCTGCTCATAGCCTGGCGACCTGACTTCTATCTCTGGCAACCACGGAATGGAGAGAACTGACTTCTGAAAGTGGCCTGTCCATCCACCTGTGTGCCCTGATACACGTGCACCTGGGAGCATTCTCTTGCATCTAAATCAAAGTTTTTAACAACTATCTCATGACAATCTGGAAACTAGCTCAGTGATAAGGCAACTGCTCATAAAACTTCCCTCCCTGGAAGCTCACAATGTGGAAGTAGAAAAAAGAATTCCAAAAGTTGCCCTCTGTCCTCTACCATGGACCATGGAATATATTCACACACTCTCTCTCTCTCTCTCTCTCTCTCTCTCTCTCTCTCTTTTCATCCTCCTCTCTTCCTCTCCCTTTCCCTCCCCCTTCTTTTTCTTTCAAGTATATTTTTAAAACTATCTCACAAGGGCCCCAGGAAGATGGCTCAGGGATTAAGCCTCTGACTCACAGACAGAAGGTGCTGAGTTCAGATCCCAGAGCCCACATAAAAATGCCAGAAGGAAATGGTAACAAACTGTACTTCTGATCCTAGAAGGAAGAGCTCGGAAGACTCTAGAACAGAGCAATAAGGAGATAGAGCAATCCAGGGTGATTCCCAAAGTCAACCCTGGGCCTCCACAGGCATACACAGTGCCCTCTCTCTCTCTCTCTCTCTCTCTCTCTCTCTCACACACACACACAATAAATAAATAAATGTAAAAAAAACTATCTCATGAAAAGTAACCAAGATCCCCTGACACAGAGAATTTCATGGCAAGTACAGAAAATATGTGTAATACGTTCATATCAGTTGTGAAATCCTCAACTACTTCTATATTGTAGTTGGCAGAAAGTAATTGGTGCAAATTCATCTCATCCTGTCATTAGGGAGACAGAGGCAAGAAGATGGTGAGTTTGGGGCTAAGGCGATGACTCAGGGGTTAAATAAAGTCTTTGCCTGGAAAGCAAAATGACCTGAGTTCAGATCTGAGATGCACATAAAAATGTTGCACGTCCAGCCCTGGAAAGCCGAGCCTGGAGAGCTCCAGAGCAAAGCAGGATGATTCCCGATGTCACCCTTGGGCTTCCACAGGCACACAGACGTGTCTAGTTCAAAGCCAGTCTAGACCACATGGTGAGACTATGGGCAAGGGTTCTAGTGACTATTTAAAAGAAAAAAAAGCATCAAGCCCAGGGGCATGGCCAGCGGAGGGGGCGGGGCCAGTGGAGGGATGTGGCCAGTGGAGGGGTGTGGCCAATGGATGGGGTGTGGCCAGCAGGGGCGTGGCCAGCAGAGGGGCGTGGTCAGTTGGGCGTGGCCAGTGGTCAGAGTGCTTGCCTAGCAGGCTTGAGGCCTTGGGTTCAAGCCCAGCACTTGTCCTCCCAGCACGGAAGAAGTTCATCCTCAACTACACAGTAAGTTTAGGGGCTGAACGACATGAGACCGTGTCCCAAAAAAAAAAATAATAAAATAAAAACTAAAAACAGGGACCAATGAGACCGCTCAGCAGATGTGGCACCACATTGCAACCTAATGACCTGAGTTCAATCCCCAGAAGCCCACGCAGCGGAAGAACAGAAGTGACTTCTGAAAACTGTATTCCAGCTTCCACCCAGGAGCCCACATGGCAGAAGGGGAGGAGGAAGAGAAAATGGACTTTTGAACATTTTCTTCTGTACCTGGTGATGTACCTGTATCTTTGTCTCTGTCTCTGTCTCTGTGTGTCTCTCTCTCTCGTAAATAAATAAATAAATAAATAAATAAATAAATAAATAAATAAATAAATAAAATCTTTAATAAAAAGAAACTTTGTGCCAGGCACTTGATGGCATCCCAACTATAATACTAACACGTGGGGCGTGGAGGCAGAAGGATCAGGAGTTCAAGACCAGCCTGAGCTACACTATCTTTGAAGACACTATCTTCAAAAAGAAATGGAAGAAAAAGAGGAAGAAGAGTGTCGTGGTTTGAATCTTGGAGTTGCTTGAGGAAGGCACGTCACTGGGGAAAGGGGAGAGGTGCTGACGATGATAGTCCCGCCCTGCTTCCATTAACAGTTTGCTTCAGCAGCGTCTTGCTTGTTCTCTCAGCCTCCACGATGCTCGATATGACCCCAGCCCCCTCCAGCTTCCACCTTTTCCACCAGATCATTCTCTCCCCTTTGGGACAGGAAGCCAAAGAAATTCTTTTCTTCCCTTCAGTTGTGTCTGAGTATCATCTTACAGCAGCAGAAAGAGCAACCACAACCAAGAGGAAGAGAAGGAAGAAGAGGCAGAGGAAGAAGGAGTGAAAAAGGGAGAGGAAGAGGAGGCAGAGGAGGATGAGGAGGAGAACAAGAGAAAGAACAGCTGTCCTGAGGCACCATCACACAGACACACAACCTCAAGTGTGTCCCCCGCAGCCAGAGCTCCTGCCCGCTGTATCGGGG
The DNA here is from genome assembly GCA_023101885.1 of Typhlomys cinereus. Classification (NCBI taxonomy): domain Eukaryota; kingdom Metazoa; phylum Chordata; class Mammalia; order Rodentia; family Platacanthomyidae; genus Typhlomys; species Typhlomys cinereus. Next base: position 19,643,765 of record JALPQD010000003.1, read on the forward strand.
TACCCCCAGGGCTCTGCTTAGAGCTGGGGAGACCAGATTTCTTACACAACATTAACTATTTCAATGTCACTCCTGGAGGTAGGAGAACGAATGAGCTACAGGAAAGACCTTAAAGATGGAGCGACTGAAAGCCACAGGAAACCAAACAAATAGAAAGCATTTCAAGCCTTCCAGTTGCTCATGGAAATGCAAATAACCCCCCCCCATGGAAGAGTCCTCACTTTTTCCGAGAAGAATCAAAAATAAAGTTATTAAATGATCACCAAGGACGCCTATGCCGGCCACCAGGAGCGCAGTGTATGTGACTGTTTGTGTTTTATCTCTGAGTCAGTCACCTTTGCACATTACGGGCAGCCTCACTTGCCACAACTAGAAAGCAACGCAGAACTCATTGGTCCATGACGTGGCCCTTTCCTCGTGTCATCCTTGTCACTGAATTCAGTAAAATGAGTTTGATCTTCGTTTGTCTTCTGATGTACCACCTCACCTAACGTACCATACAAGAGCAGGATTTACCAGTTTCTGGGAAGCAAGGTCTCATTTTGTAAGACAGATGAGCAAAGGATGCAGGACCCTTGGGAGACAATCTGATTGAACTCCTAGGTCTACTTTGCAAATGTAGAGGTTGCTTTAGAGGCACCTTTCACATTAGAATGTGCATTACAGCCAAAGTTGGAACACTACTAACTTACAATTACTTGATAAAGTAACAACAACGCGATGTCAGGACCTACTTTGGAAACCACCTAGAGGAAAAGACGATACTCAGCTGCTAGTAGTGACCAGGCAGGGAGAGACAGGAATAATTCCTCAGATGGCAAAGATGGTGCAGCTGGAGAGCAGTAGATTGAGAAACAGACTTTAGCCTTCAACATTATTTATTCTATATACATAGATAGGCCTTGTAAACATATTCCATATAGAGATTGCACATGTACTATACTTAAATATTTTTGTGTGTGGATTACATTCGTTTTGTTTTCTAAGACAGGCTTTCCGCAGCTCAGGCTAGCTCCAACTCACTGCATAGGCAAGATGACCTTGATCTCGTGATTCTCCGACCCTCCCCTTCTGAGTGCAGGAACTCTAGTGCCCCACCACATGGTTTGCGCTGCTAAGTGAACCAGGCTAGTGTGAGTTATCAAAGGATAACATGGTGGAGTCAGTTCTACCTACCTTCATGTGTGTGGGAGGGATGCAAACATGTAAGTGTGCTCAGATGTGTGTGGATACACGAACACAATCATACCTTGACCTGCTCTCTTTCTCTCTCTCTCTCTCTCTCTCTCTAATAGATTTTGTAAGATAGTCCAATGTACTTATTGATACTAAAGGAGTATTATGATCCTCATCGATAGATAGATACGTATAAGAAGAGTCAGACTACAACACAAAATGTCGGTATCAGGCAGCGGCTTCAAATCCAAAATGGTGGCTAGATATAAAGTGAAACTTTAATTGTCTAGAAGACATACTAGCAGGAAGGGTGAGCCAGTAATTACAGGTAGGCCGTGGAAAGAGGGAGGGGAAGGAAAGAAAGAAGGGAGGGAGGGAAGGAAGGAGAGAAAGAAGGGAGGAAGGAAAGAGGGAAGGAAGGAGAGAAGAAGGGAGGGAGGAGGGAAGGAAGGAGAGAAAGAAGGGAAGAAGGGGAATGGAAGAAAGGACAGAAAGAAAGGAGGGAGGGAGGAGGGAAGGAAGGAGAGAAAGGAGAGGGAAGGAGGGAAGGGGGCAGGGAACATGGAATCACATGGCCAGCATTCCCAGGACTTGCCTGTGGCCGGAGCACCTCCATCTCCTGATAGCAGACACGTGAAGTAAGATGCCTTCAATCCACCCATTTTAACAGCGAAAACCCTGAGGCTCAGAGATATTGTCCAAAGTCAAGTAAGAGGATGGACCAACCCCATGCAAACAAAACTCTGTTCATATTGGCCACTGCACTGGGCTAACCAATCAGCTTTGGCAACAGTTGAGGTTGCCAATATGAACACATATTCAAACAATTTCTCCCAATGACAGATTCTTTATAGACTTACTCTTTTCCATAACTACACACCTTTGGAAATCTGCGTGTTATATTCTGAACTTCCACCATATTAAAACTTCATTTGGTGGATTTTCTTTAAGATCTGAACACACTTTCTGGTCAGGCATGGTCGTACGGGGCTGTCATCCCCAGCAATCAAGACGCTGAGGCAGAAGGATCACCAATTCAAGGTCAACCTGGGCTACAAAGGAAGACCCTGACTCGAATTTCTCTGATTATTCAAAGAACCATTTAAATGTTTAGAAAGTCGTATTGAGTAAGTCTAGGAGTTAGACAGAACCTCTAGATAGGTAAGCAGCAGGGGGGGGGCAAAGATTCTCGCTGACAGACAACACGATGGTGACGGTGGCATCTCTCTACCTGGTTCTCCTCCCTGAATCCAAAGGAACATCAGAACTGCTGTCCAACCAGCGCTCAGGGCTGACCTGCTGGACAGAACTGTGGACCAGCCTTGGATGTGGGACCTGTGGCCAGAGAATAGAGCAATCCACCCGCTCATCCTTATCTAAGATCAACCCGGTCCAGAGGGGAAACGGAACAGCCCGCCCCTCCCCCATCTAATAAATTTCCCCCAGAGGGAGAAAGCAGACTCCAGCCTGATTCCCTCGCCCCGCCCCCCAACCCCCACCCCGCACATCTGCTGCTTCGCTCTCACTTACACCAATTTTGGCTTCAACTTTCTGTTGCTTTACTTTCACCCTAAAATAGACCTTTAAAAAAAAAAAGTAAGATTTTGTTCTTCCCATCCTAAGGCTTTGGGAACCTCGTGGAAGAGGGGGCGGTGAGATTGTAGGAACCAAAGATGGGAAGATCCACCGCTGGACAAGACGTTCTATTCAAGGCAGGGCTGCTGCATCCAGGAGCTCACTGCAGTGAGACTTGTCTGACATGACAACATGAGACCCGGGAACTATCAAGGAACTCAAGAGAGAGAAGGACACACGGTGGAAACCTTAGGGACTAAAGTTGGATGAGTGAAGGGAAATGCTCCTTTCAGCGGGGTGACTAAAAGATAGGCAACATGGTATGCCACAAGAGGCTTGAACCCCAAGAATAGACAAATCAGAGGGAACACCAGACTGTTTTCAACCAGTGCGCCCTCTGCCGCAGATAAACAGGAGGGTGGGAGGGTGTGGGATGGAATGATGAAGAGAAGGGAGAGAATGGGAGGGAGGGGGAATGGAGGGAAACAGGAATGAGTACTCTATATGCTTGTAAAACTAAAGAAATAAAATAATAGAAAAAATAGATTTGGGTCTTTAACCTGCCACATAAATCTTCATCTGGTGTTGAAAAAAACATTTGATTCCAGGCTCATAGATGGCAGCAGTACAATTCAAATTGGGCAAATGGATGCTTAAATAGATGTTGTTAGTCTTCCCCCAAAAGTATCATATATCATCTGCAAGACTAAGAAGGTGAAATATTGATGTCTGTGTATCTTTTCATTTTAAGCAATATTTACACAGCCGTATCCCAGAACAAGAAGCTTCAAAACAGCCCATACATGACAACGCCCATCACTATGGAAACCAGAAGCAGCAATGATTACACAGTGACTCGTCTGTCATATTGTCCATTAGGGTCAAAGGAAACAACTCGGCGTCAGGCTTCACCGGAGAAGAACTCAGTCAAAGAATAACCTGGGGCCGTGTTATTTTAAGTGTTTATCAATCTTTTACTATTTTATGCTAGGACGCCTTAGTATTAAATCCAGTTGAGAAGGTGACTAGTATATGCTACATTTTGTGGAGGCAGCAGGTGTTCATTCACTCAACAAGCAATGACGCAAATGTGCCCTCAGCTGCAGGTGCTGGACTAGCAGGTGTGCCCCCAGGAGTCACACAGACAGGAGTCGACCTCATTGACCTTCCAGTTTGCCTAATCAGCAAACAAGCAGCCGGGAGACAGTGAGCTGAACAGTCTGCTGCCTGGCATACAGACGTTCTGGGGAGCCAGGGCTCCAGACCAAGAAAGCCGGGCTCGGCTCGAACCCAACGCCAGCTTGTGCTGCCAAGCAGGCAGGAGAAGCGGGCAAGATCTGAGGTGTTCTGGGCAGAGGAAAGATCAGCAGCAGGCCTGGAAAAGAGAAGTAGTAGGGCTGGAGAGATAGCTCAGAGGTGACTCAAAACCAGAAGGACCTGAGTTCAGATCCCATGTAAAAAAGCCAACCAGAAATGGTGGTAGCCTATACTTATGGCCTTGGAAGACAGAGTCTGAGAAATCCCAGAGTGAAGCAAAAAGGAGGTAGAAACAATCCAGGATGATTCCTAAAGTTACCCTTTGGGTGTGCACACATACATGTGCTTGCACGCGCGTGGACACACGCGCACACACACACACACACACACACACACACACAGCAAATCCCCCAGTCCAAAAGACAAGGTTTCTATTTAGCCAACTGAAGTGAATGTATCAATCACTGAGACTGGAAAGCAGAAATAAGAAATGCTTTAGAGGAATTAAAAGAATCATGCGTCTAGTTTTTGTAAGAGGACCTTGAAGTGTTTTCCACCAAGTAGACAAAAGTATTTTTGAGAAGAGAACCACGTTGAGGACGGATTCGAGAGCCATTTGTAGCGTTGGAGGTTGAAGCTGCAAACTTGCGCAGGACTCTGGCTGAACATGAGATAAGCTGAGACGCAAACTGAGGAAGGGAATTCCGGGCAGCTCAGAAAGAATCACGCATCACAGGAAGAGCCGCCAAGATCCAAGAAGAAAACGACTGTATGGTAGGTATCGCAGTAGCTAAACAGGGGGAAAGAATGTTTCAGGAAGAAAGGTGCAGCCCGCAGTGCCAACTTCTGATGCAACAGGAACGATAAGGACTAAAAAGTAATGTTTGGACTGGTGACCAGAAAGCAACTAAGAAAGGTGGAGAAGTTAGAATGAAGTGAATGGAAAAAAAAAATGAAAAGAAGAGAAAGTAGGAATATCAGCTGGGACTTCTTTCCAGGAAGACGAGAGAAAAGTCAGGAGAGAGCTGGAGGAAGACAGATTGTGAAGAATGGTAATTTTTCTTTGAGGCAGGGTCTCAGATTGTAGTGCAGGCTGGTTTGGAACTCAATACCTAGCCCAGGCTGACCTCAAATCTGTGACAATCCTCCTGCCTCAACCTCCCAAGTTTCTGGGACAATAGATGTGAGCTTTTGCAAGCTCTAGACATATAAAATGATGTTAATGTGATGGTAATAAATGAAAAAAGTATGAATATATGGACATATTCTGATCACCCAAAATGAAGAGAATACAGCAATGTCCTCAAACAAAATACTGTTTATAAAATCACATTTACACTTTATTAGCTGATGAAAATAAACCATGAACTGAAGCAATACATAATAGCACAAAGAAAAGTGGATTGTAAGTGACTTATAAAGAAAAGTGGATTATAAAGTGACTTATTATAAAGGATCTGACTGGAGAGATGGCTCAAGTGTTAACAATCTGCTTTACAAGCAGAAGGTCCTGGGTTCGAATCCCTGGTCCAACATTTTTTTAAAAATTCAGGTGGAAATTGCAATGGCCTGTACTTCTGGGAGCCTGGGAAATCCCAGAGTGAAGCAAAAAGGAAGTAGAAGCAATCCAGGGGATTATTCCCAGAAGTCACTCTTTGCCTTCCACAGGGACACACGTGCTTCTGATACACACACACAACACACACCCACACCACACACACCACACACAAAATAAATAAATAAAATTTTTTTAAAAATCGAAAGGGTCGGGCTGAGAGGTGGCTCAGGAGTTAAGCCTCCGCCTTGCAGGCGGAAGGTCCTGAGGTCGGATCACAGATCCCACGTATAGACGCCAGGCGGAAAGCGAGGGTGGCCTGCGCTTCTGGGTCCTGTAGGCGGAGCCTGTGAATCCGGGGCGGAAGGCGGTGTAGGCGTCCATTGGTGGTTCGCCGGAATTCGGTCCGTGGTCTACACACACACAGACACACACACACACAGATACACACGCGCGCACATACACACACACATGCACACAGTTGAATAAATAATAATAATAATACAAAAAAAAAATCGAAAGGGTCCTTCACAGTGCTCTTCCCTCCCACCAAAAATGCTTGCTGTTGAATGAAAGGATAACTTGGGGAAGATAAGTCAGTGGTTGAAGTCTTTGCCTCAGCAGCAAAGAAGTTGAGTTTGGCTCTCCAGAGCCATGTTAGGTGTGGTAACCCACTCATGATTCTAATCCTGGAAGGCAGAGCCAGACTAGCCCTAATGGGATGCTCCCAGACTCACGGCGATAGTGTAGAGGAGGATGACTCCTGATATCGCTCTTAAGCCTCACAGGCGCACATGTACACTCATGTACAAACACCTGTGTGAGCACACACCGTATACACATGTGTGAAAGAAAGAAAAAAAGAGAGTAACGTGGAGCGTAAAAAATAAAAATGTAGGTCACTATATGCAATGGATTTGGAGGAGTGTGTGCTGCTTGTCATATTGAGAAAAGGCTGTCGCTAGATTCTTACCAGCTTTGATGTTTTCGGGATGCTTGTCCGGGTGGCATTCCAACGCTCTGACCTTAAATTCTGCCAGGATTTGTTCAACCTAAAAGAAAAATCTGTGTTTAAAATTGGAAGAAAAAAAAAGGAACAGGTCGAAGAGATAGCCTAGTCAGTGTTTCTGAAGCTTCAAAGATGTTTAGCAATCATTAATTATTCAGGGATGATGGCCTCTGACTTATGGATTGTAAATTATAAATTTTCCATTATAAAATTCCTTCTTTTGTCTTACAGTCTCCTTTCCTGTTTCATTTCTGTGATTATTGGTTTGTTTGTTTTGAGACGGAGGCTCAGCTAGTCAGGAATCCTCCTGCCTCAGCCCCTTAGATACCGGGATTACAAAAGGGGGCCACCCTGCACATCCAGCTTTAATGTTTTCTGAACTCTGGCTTCAGAAACTACAATCTGGTACCATAGTTATTAAGCATTACTCAATTAAAGCAAAATACCTCTTGTTTAAGAAATGAATTCTCAAACAACTCAAAATTGCCCTTAGGATTGACAGGTGAAAGGCCATCGAGACGTCTCATTGGTTGAAGGTGGCTGCACTCAAACATGGCAACCCGAATTTGACCCAGATCCCACAAAAAGCTAGATGCAGTGCTTCATATCTGTGAACCCAGCTTCCTATGCTGAGACGAGAGGCAGAGCAGACGGATCACCCGCGCAAAAGTTTTCCCGCCCCTGGAGTACACAGAGCGGTGGAAACAAGTGATGCAATGAAGTGGGAGGAGAGAACAGACTCCCTTCCCGTAAGTGGTTCTCTGAGTCACACACACACACACATTAAATAAATATTTTTTTAAAAGAAATAAGTGTTGGTAAAATAGCTCAGCAGGTAAGACACCTTAAAAATCTGCCAACCTAAGTTCAGTCCCTGGAAGTCCGCAAGGTGAAAGAAGAGGAGAAACTGACTTCTGAAAGTTGTCCTGTGACCTCCACACATGGCTCGCTCTCTATCTCTCTTTCTCGCTCACCTGCTTTTCAAATAAAATATTTTTAAAAGAAATAAATAAATTTTAAAAATACTCCCAAAGGCTCTTTGAATACAATTTCTATTGATATATGTTTTGTTCATATTTATGTCTACATCACAGGATTATTAAATAACATAAATGGAAAAAGTTTAGAGGATCCAGGCAGAGTTCATTAGAGGAGAAAAGAACTCACGGACATGAATCCACGAGGCCAAGAGTACCAGAAAGAACTCACAGACATGCTGTCTATGAGGGGCAAGGGAGCCCCACACAGGGAAAAATCATACTTCTCTGCCAAAATGAAAAATGTGAGATTTCATTGTTGTTATTGTTTTATTTCTTATTCACATCCCATTAGAAAGCTGGTGCTAGTCTATGAAAGCAAATGGCAAATTCTCAAAAGTATTGATGTGTCATTTCTGCGTCCTTTATATTTTCCAAGTTTTGCAAGCAATACTTTTAAATAAACATCAGTCCCGTCTGTCTCCTGTTGCTTCACTATTTCTCAGTCACCAAGTTAAGCGTGAACCTTCTGTGAGGCTGGTCCTGAGCAAACTGATAAAGTACAGCTGGTTTGCTTTGAGCAAATGCTGCTTATCTCCTGACCCCCCCACACCCCCACCCACTCGGTGAGCCTGCGCCAAAAGCAGCCCAGGGCGACCTAAGAACTTCATGTCAAGGTCTGAGGAGTCCAGGTTCCTGATGCAATGTCCAGTGTCCACCCCTCTGGCCAGTCAACAGAAAACAATGTTCAAACCGTTCAGTCGTCATCACATAAATCAGAGCATCCCAAGAGTGGTGGTCACCTGGGTCACGGGGTTGGGGGGAGTGCGGAGCAATGAGCAGGCAGGCGCTTTGGGTGAAGGCAGAAAGTCTTGTAAATTTCCTGAAAGTGATGCATGAAAAGCCTTCCACTGGACTGGTGAGACCCCTTAGTGGGTACAGGGACCTGTGTACCAACGCACCTGCTCATAAGCCCAGTAACCTGAGTTCAATTCCCGAAGCTCACATGGTAGAAGAGCTGATTCCAAAAAAAAAAAAAAACCTGTCCTCTGACCACCGCATTGCCCGTGGCCCTGCACCTGTGTGTACGCGCTCATTTGTTCTCTTTCTCTTTCTCTCTCTCCCATTAATAAAAAATAAAAATTAAAAGCCTGTCTTTTCTATGTCCTGTTATGCGAGGAAACTCTCGTAGCCCTGAAGGCTTCTGTCATCTCCGCTTAGTTTTAATATTCGCAGCCTTTCTACCCACACAAATGCCTCTCCATTATGACGGTGCAGGAAGAACCCTTCAGCCTCAGATCCTCTCTGCTGTCCTTTCAGGTAGCTTTAACGCTAGACAGTACCACCAAGAACACTGCTTAATTTTTTTCTTTTCCCTGTACGCAGCTTTGTCTCCTGGGCCAGACACCTTGGCCTCGATACACAGGCACCGTGTCTCGCTCGTTTGTCTGATGACGTTGCCCTGGATTCTCACTACCACCCGCGTGGCTCCAGGTACTCGGTGGCAAGTGTCCAACGACCACTGGATTCCAGACCAGCAGATGTTCTTGACGCAAGATCCCTACCGTGATATAACAGCTTTTCTGAAGAACGTGGCTAACTCCTCAGAGGGTGAACTCTCTAGGGACAGAAATGTCATGCCACAGCAGAATCTGCTACAGAGAAGAGAGGGCTCATTTGCATAGGTAACTCCCATCCGGCATTTCGACTCGCTTATCTTGGAACTAGATTTTTACCCCAAAATTCAAGCTATCATCCAGATCCCTGAAACCACTGATCCTCCTACACCATTCTAATCAGACGATAACATGAACCATGAAAACAATTTGAGCCACAAGACAAACAACAGTAGTGTTTGCGTTATAACACTCAAGACGTAGTAACTGTCCATTCATCTGTGAGAGGAGAAATACACTGAGTAAATAAACAAGGGGAAATCTGAGCTTTACAAAGAATTCCAATAACGTATGAAAAAAAGAAAATCACTGTTAGGTTAATGCCACAGTTGAAACTGTTATAGTCAAGATCCACTGGACGACCAGATGAAGTACCTCGCTCCCACGTCCCAGCATTCCACAGGCCCAGCAGAACCATCGCTGTGAGTTCCAGGCCAGCCTGAGCCCCCCAGTGAGACCACGCATTTTTTTTTAACACATGGCTTTCCTGTGTGTCTAAAGTTATTCCCAAGTATTCCTTCCCCGGATCCCCTCCAACGCTCAGGAATTCGTTTTTCACCTTTCCTTTAAAAGTCTATATTTGCTCTGTGTTGAAAATAAAATTGGACATCTTAAAAATAATGCAGGTTATAGGAGAGGATAAATGTGGATCATTTCAAATGCAAGAGTAGCCCACATAGCCAAAGCAGTAGCCACAACTACAGCGGCCATGTGCCACCCTGCGCCAGGTGCTGTCCCTGTAAAAATATTGTGTCTCATTTGGTCCCTAGGACTCTGTGAAGCAGACACTATTCACGTCCACTGCAAACCAGGAACCACAAGCATGGGAAGTTAAGGCATTCCCTCTGGGTCACATGCTTTGTGAGAAAAGCAGTCAGGTTAGAACCAGGGCAGTATGAACTCAGTAACATAAATAAATAACTCGAAAGGACTAGAGGAGGGAAAAAATGGTATTTCTATTTGCCAGGTTTATGCTTGATTTTCTTTTTTTATTTACTCTGTGTGTGTGTGTGTGTGTGTGTGTGTGTGTGTGTGTGTGTGTGTGTGTGTCACAGAGCACTGTGTGTCCCTGTAGAGGGCCAAGGGTGACTTGGGGAATCACCTTGGATTGCTTCTACCTCCTTTTTGCTTTGCTCTGAGATTTCCCAGACTTCACCCACAGGGCCGAAGTGCAGGCCTCTGACATTCTGACTAGCATTTTTTACCTGGGACCTGGGATTCAAACTCAGGCCCTTCTGCTTTTCGAACCAGATTCTTAATCCTGAGCCCTCTCATTAGCCAATATGCTCTACTTTCAAGTCCTTGAGTTTTGAAGTGATGTAGCCTTCTTAGCATTACTACTGGAACAGTGCCCAGATATTCAAGACCAACAGAGATCCACTGCTGGAGAGAGAGGATGCTTTCCATCCATAATGTGTTGTATTCTAAAGCAAGAACATCAAAGGACTGTATAGGACGTGTTTCTGTGTAAAATCCAGCATAGAGAGAAAAGGCCCAGGTTAAACGTGGTAAACTGACTTAGAATGGTTTTGTAAGCCTGGTATCAAGGAGCACACCTGTGATCACACACTTGGGGGGCGGAGACAGGAGGATCATCCTCGAATACAAGCAAATCCATTCACATCCATTTCTTTGTACTATTGAACAAAGGCATGAAGAAATCTGCATTTTAATGAAAAGTGACCCAAAAAAGGTCGGAATCAGCAAGTACACATAATCTTCCCGTACATTTCAAGGTGGGTCCCAGTCCCCAACCCCAGCCCCAGATAACATGTTATACACGTATATTTCCCACATATGAGACATATGGGGAGCAATGCCAAAAACACTTACAGACTTACAAAAATGTCTCCATGATTTAAAAAGAAAAATCTATAGCCTGACATACCAACATGCCCCCATAGAATATCAAGGAAATTCAAGAGAGATAAGAACATACAGTGGAAACCTTGGGGACTAAAGCTGGATGAATGAGTCCCCCATCAGTGGGGGACTCGAGGAGAGGCAACCTGTTGTGTCACAGAGGCCTGAACCCCCACAGGAGTTGACCAGCCAGGGGCAACCCAGGAATCCATAGAAGCAGACAGGCAGGAGAGTGGGATTGATGGAGGGATGGGAGGGAGAGTCAGGTGGAGGGAAGCAGGGATGAGTGCTCAATGTGCTTGTAGAACTAGAAAAATAAAGAAAAATCTGTAGCCATTGGTGCTTATGGAAGGACTTAGACATGTGATTTCATCACAGATCCAGTGAGACACCACAAAACTTCAGAAACCCCCCTTAGGAAGCAATCTGTCACACAATTTGAGATACATATAAGGATGATTCTTACAGCGTATAATTCAGTCACATGAAAGTATTTATTGTACAGAAAGTACGTTTTAAGTCACTAACTTACTAGAAAGCTACACTGCATCTCAAACACAGTATTAATCACCCTAAAAAAACATAGCTTTTGTATGCTACAGTGCGAGGACGACAGGTCCTTTAACATTTCAAATAGGTGTGTTTAGTTTATGTTGCACAAAAAGCCTAGAAAACGCACACAGTGGAAACTGTTCTCATTCATTCTGCTTTGTAGGAAAGTTTCATAGAATAAAGAGACATAAAAGGCGACGCCCCATCAGGATCGGACCCCCCCCCTCCCGTGTGGCCCAGGGCCCCTAAGTCAAGCGACACTCACCGAAGACAGCTCGTCGCAGCCCAGCAGCGCGTAGAAGTCCTCGCCGCCGTCCAGCCGGTAACTCAGGATCGCGTCCATTCGGATCCGCAAGAGACGCCCACCCAGCCGCTCCCGAAAGCTCGCCGGATCCCGATCGCCCCCAGACTTTGCACAGCGCAAGACCCGGCTTTAAAGCCGCCCAGCTGTCAGACCTCTGCAAACGCGGCCTCCGATTGGCTGCCGCGGAGCCCGCCCACCTGCTGGGAGCTGTGGTTTGTTTGCGTGCAGCCCGGGGGCTGAGTCCTGGTTGGTTGCAAGACCGGCTTGAGTGTTGGTTTTACAGACTTTGCAGTTCATTCATCTAATCCTACCTGCGTTTTACTTGCCTCTGTTTTGAGATAACGGGACGAAATTTGAATCAATGCAGCTAAAAGATTTGTTAAATGTGCGGTTAGTGAGACAATTCGGCAGGTGAGGGGCCTGCTCACAAAGCTGGAAACCTAAATTCGATCCCTACAAACCCATCTAGTTGAAGGAGAGACGTGACTTCTGGACTTTGTCCTCTGACAACCATGAGGCTGGTCGACATGCAGATCTCTCTCTCTCTCTCTCTCTCTCTCTCTCTCTCTCTCTCTCTCTCCTCTCTCTCTGTGTGTTTATGTCTCTCTCTCTCTCTCTCTCTCTCTCTCTCTCCCCTCCCTCCCTTCCTCTCTCTTCCCCTTCCTTGTCCCTCAAATAAATACATTTTAAAAGATATTCGCTATATGTGGGTGCTTTTCTGAGTATTTAAAATACTGAATGTTTAATTGGGGGAGGACTGTGGATATAGCCCAGTGAGAGAAAGGGAAAAAGAGCAGAGATTGAGTGCTTTGTTTTGTTTTTTTTTAATTTGTTCTTGGACAATTTTGCGCATAATGCTTCCTGGTTCCTCTCACCCCTACCCTCTCTTACCTCCCTCACCGTCCCCCCCAAGACCCCTCCTCCCTGCAAGCCCCTTCCACATTCCTTTTTGTTTTGTTTTATGACCTATGGAGTTGGGGTAGGACCATCTGTGTGACCGTGGGTTTGTGACCATCTATTGCAGCATGGTAGATTATAATTATATATATATATACATATATACACACACACATATCTATATACACATACACATATGCATTCCTGGAATCACTTCAAAGCTTTGCAGAGGACTAGGAGATTAATAATAATTAATTAATAATAATAGCATGATGATAACTTATGGGGCCTGTTCCAAGATCTTTTTATTTTTCTTTTGAGGCAGGGTCTTACTCATATTTACCCCAAGTGGCCTAGAACTCGCCATGTAGCAGTTGGCCACTGTGATCTCCTGTCTCTTCTTACTGAGTGCCAGGTGCACTACCCAGCTCGGCAAACTTCTTCTTAACCTGTTTTGTTTGTTTCAGTGCAGAGTCGCCTGTGGCTGTGTCATTAGCTAATCAACTGTCTTTTGAAGCGTACAGTATGTCTTGATATTGACAAAAAAGAAAAAAAAAACAGAATTGGGGATGAGGACAGCAAGGGCTGAGTCTCCAGTAACACACACACTCACACACACACACACACACACACACACACACTCCTCCCAGCACTGCCTACATCAGCAGACATCACTCTCTGCATTAATTGAAAACGTCGATCCATATCTCGGGCTATTCTGGGACAAGTGGCTGCTGGGCGATTCTAGCCTGGGAGCAGGTGGGATAGGAAAGGGCACCATGGCCTCCAAATAGAACCGTGGGCTCCTCAGAAAGCGTTAATCACACCAAGTGAGGAGAGTTTAGGTCAGGTGCTCCCCCGTGTGACTCAGGGCAGGACATTACTGCCTCAAGGCCAGGCGGATCTAACCACAATAAGTCCCAGCTGCAATTTTCCAGAACGTGTGCCGTGGAAGCATTGCTTCATCGTCTGCAGAGAACCCCAGACCCGCCTTAGATGCCTCAGTGCGCGTTCTCTCCATGTCCTGCCTGCTGCATCTGCTCCATGGTGAATCTAATAAACTCTACTTCTGCCTCCTCTGTCTGTGGGAAACTTACTCAGAGCCAGCCGCTGGCCTGCCCACACCATTCCCGGGGCGCAACGCACGTAACGCTTAAGCACATCACATGATGAAATGCTAAACTGTCTCATTTTAGAGAACTAGAAGCACACCCAAGATAGCTGGGGGAGAACACCAAAGACCCTACATTAATCACCTGGAACCAGACCGGCCAAATTTCTCTCCATCCTAAAACTTGGAGAACCTTGCGGAATAGAGGTCAGCAAGATTGTAAGAGCCTAAAGATGGGGAGGTGCAACGATATGCAAGATACTCCACACAAGTTAGGCTGCAGCAGCCAGAATTGGACTTTGCATGACCTGCACAATGGCTTGACATGTCAAAGACCCCCCTAAGTCTAGCATGGATCACAGGGGAGAAGGCTCCAGGCAGTAGGATCCTTAGAGGCACAGGATTAACAGTCATAATAGAGTTCCCATACTAACGGGGAGCCCAAGTAGGAGCTCCAGGTATGCCGCTGAGTCCTTACCCCTCACTAGGGTGGAGGACTCAGAGAGATGTTTGGCATTCACATAAAAGAATGCTCCAGGGGAGGGGGGGGAAGCACTGACAAAGGGGGAGGGAGAGAGGGGGTGAAAGGAAGGGGGGAAGGGGGAGAGTGCAAGAGGGGACAACTGGGGAGAGGAGGAGGGAGGGAGAGGACGGGTACCTATTGAACTTGTATGATTAGGGGAAAAAAATAAAATGTGGGAGAAAAAAAGATAGCTGGGGAGTGGGAAGAAACGAGGAGTAAAATGTCGAAGTTGTCGTGAAGAGATGGAAATGTCTATTGTATATTCAGAAAGGTTCGAGAAACAACCTTATAGCCAGGCCTGTAAGAAACGACAGTGTTGCTTGCACATAACCAGCATGTATATTGGGGTAGGGGTGGAGAAGGACAGAGGAAAAAATGTCATTGATAAGATGAATCACCATATGGCCTTTAAAAAAGATTAAGCCATGGTGGTGTACACCTGTCACCCCAGGACTGAGAGACGGTGGCAGGAGACCCACGACTGTTAAGGTCATCCTCAGCTATAGAGTTCAGGGCCAACCTGAGCCACATAAAACTGTCTTTAAAAAGAAGTATCGCTTTATGTATTCAAGTGTGAAAAGTTTCTAAATGAAAAGGAAAGGTTAAGGAGAACATAATCTTTTTTGGTTTTCTACATTTTATTTTTTTCCTAATCATACAAGCTCAATAGGTACCCCATCCTCTCCCTTCCCCCTTTCTTGTCCTCCCTTGTGCTCTCCCCCTCCTCCTTCTTTTCATCCCCCTTCCACCCTTCCCCTCTCCCAGTGCCTCCCCCCTCCTCCCCTTGGAGCATCCTTTTATGTGAAGGCCAAACCTCCTTCTGAGTCCTCCACCCTAGTGAGGGTTCAGGACTCAATGGCATAGCCCAGAACCCTTTCTTGGGCTCCCCATTACTATGGGAACTCTATTATGACTGTTAATCCCTGGCCTCTAAGGATCCTACTGTCCGGAGCCTTCTCCCCTGTGATCCATGCTAGACTGGGGGGGGGGAGGAATCTTTTTTGTGTGGTTTTAAATCTTATGTTTTTCTGGAAGTTAGAATGTGTTCTCATCTTAGGAGAGGGATCGGCTTCTTTCCATTTGCCCCTTTTGTCTGGAGGAAATGGCAGAGTTCAGGATGCCTGCAACTCAGTATGTAGCAGAGGCTGGACTTGAACTGCTAACTCTAAACTTCTGCTTCCGTTGTGCTGGATTGCAGGCATGCACCTCCACGCCAGGCTAGACTTTTAATTTTATATATATATTGAGAGAGGGCGCCATGTGTCCCAGACTAACTTTTATTCTTTTTTTAAAAATTTTTTTTATTATTTATTCACTTGTGCGTGTATGCGTGTGTGTATGTGTGTGTGTGTGTGTGTGTGTGTGTGTGTAGAACCACGGACAATTCAGGAACCACCATGGACGCCTCCACCTCCTCCTTGTTTACTCTGCCTCGGGATTCACAGCGCTCTACCAGGACCAGAAACGCAGGCCGACCCCGCTTCCGCCCGGCGTCTATACGTGGGGTCTAGGATCCGAACTCAGGACCTTCGCCTGCACGACAGAGGCTTAACCCTTGAGCCACCTCTCCAGCCCCTAACTTTTATTCTTAAAAGGCAAATAGGCCTTGCTTGATTCGCATGTGCTCACAGTGAAATGGGATAAAATATTAATAAAAACCTAGACTAGAGGAAGCCTGTCTTAGCCCTTTAGTCCCCTTCCACTGAGATAAGAGGTTGATGTGAGAAAGCTCACAAAGGATAAAAGTCCAAGGCTTCTGCATCTGATAGTCTCAGGATGCGATCTTGCTTCCCTTCTTAGCAAATAGAGATATATAACCTTCTAGGAAACTGTTCATTCATTGACAAGACAGGGCTCTCCTTTTTCCGTTCTCTCTCTCTCTCTCACTATATATGTATATATAATGTGTGTGCCGGTCTTTCGTGGCTTTTGGCTCATGGCTTTTGATCAGAGAGCTGGGGTCCTCTAGAGTAATAAATCGCCTGTGCACCTGGAACTTCTGCTCCTGGCAGGCAGTCACCCCATAACAACAGAATTATAGGCACACGGAAGCTAAGGGTGTGAGTCGGGGTAAAGCCAGAGGTGGGGAGGCTGAAGCAGGAACAATTGAGTTCAGGGCTCGCTTTTGCTACAAAATTCCCAGGCCAGCCTGTGAAGAAGAAAAAAGAAGAGGGGGGCGGGAAGTTGGGGACACTGTATCTCAGAGTATAAAGTAAAACGCATGACAGTTATCAGTCGGGGGCTGGAGAGATGACTAAGGAGTTAAGACTGCCTCGCAAGCAGAAAGTCCTGAGTTCGGATCCCAGGTCCCACGGAAAAAGGCCGGGCGGGAAAGGTGGGTGCCCGCACGTGCGCGTCCTGGTGGGCGGAGCCTGGGAAATGCCAGAGTGAAGCAAGAGGAGGTAGAAGCAATCCAGGATGATCCTCGAAGTCACCCTTGGCCCTCTACATGGACACACAGCACTCTCTGATACACTCACACGCGCACAAGCAAAATAAAGTTTAAGAAAAACAGAAAGTTCTCAGTCTGGCCAGGGAGCGCGACTCGCTTCCGGACTTCAACTCCCATAAGGCCCAGCGAGACGGCCGGCTGCTTCCGCTTTCCCAGAAGTACCGCGGTGGTTTGCGGTGTTCCCCGAGCTGTCTGTTCCTCGCTCCCCGCCATCCTCCTGCCGCAGCATTGCAAGAGCCGGGATTCCAGGCACGAGTATTCGGAAGTGCCGCGTTTAGGTGAAATCGTAGCTGCCCCTGGAGACGGAAGGCCGCGGGCCGCGGAAGCAGAGCGAGCGCACGAGGCGCCCGCGCGCCTGTCCCCGCGCCCTGCACCAGCCCGGTCCCTGCGCAGACGGGGACCCCCGGCGCATGAACACCGCCCTGCCCCGCCTTCCCATCCCATCCGGCCCCAAGAACAGGATGTGTTGGGGGGTTAGTCCGGGAAAAAAGGTTTATGTAATCAGAAGGGTCTTATGCAGCCGGATACAGCTATAACCGTAACACTGGGAGCGGCGGAGCGCGCCTGCAGGCCGGGTCTTGAGGAGGCAGAAGCGAGAGGATGACTACACGTTCCAGTTTTGCCTACATAGGGAGCTCACCAGGCCAGCCAAGGGGATACCAAGTCTATAAGTAAATAAAATTTCCAAACGGTAACCGTATGAGAAGTGGCCTTTATAGATGGCACTGAAACCGGGAGGGGAGATAAACTCTAGTGGACGCTTCAGCTCCTTTGGAATTTTCTTATTCTCTGTGTGTGTGTGTTTTGCTGTGTGTGAAGTCCGGGGTTTTGTACACGTTATGCAACAGCTCTATTACTAAGCTAGTCCCCGCCCTTAGTTTCGTTAGTAATTACATTAAAGTGGTTAATATACTGGTAACTTGTAGTGAAGGACGAATCTCTACTCTTAGAAAAGATTTATTTGAAAGAGTCACCCAATGTCAAAGAAGTGAGCAACTGTGATCCTTACAAGCCCCCCTTTTTTTTTCTAAGCTGCATTTGCATGGGGTATATTAATAATGCCCTAGTCACCAGATATGATGGTAGTTAACAGTAGTTATGGCTGGAAACTGGACCAGCTCATTTCTGAGATTCCAAGGTTACATCCATAGTTCTGTGGTCTGGCTGTATTTTACTGTAGTGTATAGTAGCTTAAAATGAGGATGTTACCAAAGAACAACGTCACAAATCACATGGTCTGTTGCCAATAAGAGAGGTATTTTTATTCTTTTTTTCTCCAATGTCTGAAGGAAGAATAAAATCTTGGGTTTTCCTGGGCGTTTTGTTGTGTTGTATTTGTTTGAGACAAGGTCCCGGTACATAGTTCAAGCTGACATCAGTTTTGTCCCCCTTAGCTTCTGAGTGCTGGCATTACAGATGTGCCCCCATGCCCCACTGTGGGTTTGTGTATTTTTAAAATATTTGAGACCAATAACACATACGTGGACTGATAGCATGTGATTAAGCATCCTCCTGGAAAAAAACAGTATATGCCATTACCCCACGTCATCCTTATCAAACCAAAACATGTTACTTTGGCTAGGGAGATGGCCAATGCAATAGTTTGTTCCTCCAGATCCCGTGTAAAATTGCTGGATAGGTTTGGCAGCATCTCTATAATTCCAACCCAAGAAGGCAGAGACCGTGAATCCCCAGAGCAAACTGGCCCCATCTTCGCCCCATCTTCAAGCTCTAGGTTTGATTACAGACCTTCTCAAAAGAGAACAGGGGCGGAAGAGCAATCAAGGATGATTTTTTATGAGCTTTGGGCCTTCACATGCACACATGTGCATACACACCCAGGCATGCACACACACACGCATGAACGCACATGCATACACACGTGTGTTCCATATACACATGAAAGTAGAAAAGGAAAAAAAAATCTCTAACGTGGCAAAGAGTGTTTGTTTCACGTTTCCACTGCTGTGATAACACTTGACCCAAAATATCGAGAAGAACAAGGTTGACTTTTATTCCAGCCTGCAGGTCCAGGTGAGCGTTGGTCAAGGGACTTTTATTCCAACTTGCCGGTCCAGGTGAGCGTTGACCACCGCGTCAGGAAGATGACCAGCAGGAGGCAGGAGAACCCAGCACCCCACCTCCTCAGCAAGAGCAGAGAGCAGACACACATTGGCTCATCCTTCTGTCAAATTCCACGCAGATTTCTCTTAACCATCTGCCCAGGAGTTTTCTTCTTTCTCTCTCCTTCTTCCTTTGTGGGGTGGAAGGCATGCGTGTATGTGCATGTTTGTGAGCACATGCATGAGGAGGCCCACAGCTGACACGCATGTCTTCATCTGATCACTTGCTACTTTACTAGATCGGGTCTCTCAACTGAACCCACAGTCGCCAGTTACCTGCTTGCCCTGGGGTTTTGTCTTTGCCTCCCATGCTACAGGCAGCCATGACTGCAGCTTTTACAGGTGCTAAGGATCCAAACAACAGTCCTCATGATCTTGAGCCAAGTGCCTTACCCACTGCGCCTGCGCCGTCTCCCCAGCCTCTTGCTTAAAAAAGAAAAAAAAAAATGAAGGTGTTTTAGATGTCTGTCATAAGATGCTTGTGCTTGGACCTAGTCACCAGCACTACCTCAGAATTACCACCAGAGGGACTAGAGGTAAAGAAATCAACCAAGCTTCTAAATTCAGTTCTTGATTCCCATTCCATATTACACACACACACACACACACACACACAAAATGTCTTTTTCTTTAGAAATAGGATCTCATGTAACCCAGACCAGTCTTTCAGTCTTTGACTCACTACTTAAGCTAGAATAGCTTTGAACTCCAGATCCTAGAACCTCCCAGAAGCATTTACCCACTGAGCTGTCTCTCCAACCTTGTGTGTGTGTGTGTGTGTGTGTGTGTGTGTGTGTGTGATGTAGATGGGGATGCCATTGTCAATTCTTTCCATTTTTATGTGGTATGATGGTTGGTCTCGGCTGCCAACTTAACACAATCCAGAATCCCCTAGGAGACATGCCTATGAACGCTTTCCTTGATTATGGCAATTGATGTGAGAAGACCCACCTTAATTATGGCCAAGGCCATTCCTTGCTCAAAGGACCCCGGCTGTGTAAAGAGTGGACTGAACGACAGCAGCGAGCACACGTGCACTCGGTGCTCTTTGCTAATATATCTATCTATCTATCTATCTATCTATCTATCTATCTATCTAGATATAGATATAGATATAATTACTTCCTCTGTGTGTGCATGTGCACACATGTACAGCTTATGTGTGGGGGTCAAAAGACAACTTTTGGGGTTCTGTTCTCTCCCTTCACTATGGTGGCTCCCAGATTCAAACTCGGGTCTTCGGGCTTGGCCACAAGCTCCTCTACCCACTAGGCCATCTTACTGCTCCCTCAGTGACTTTTAAGTGGTGTGGGATTTCAGGCCGTGTGCTTATCTGTAATCTTAGCACTCAGGACACTGAAGGCTGAGGGACAAAGACTGCTGTGAGCTGTTTAGTATCTGAGGAAGTTTGGACTGTTTATGTTGTTTTTTTGTTGCTTCATTTGTAGAGACTGGATCGCGTGGAGGTAGGCTGGCCTCACACAGTCTGTAGAACCCAGGATAACTTTGAACTTCTGATTCTAATGATTCCACTTTTTTGAGGACTGGGATTGAGTGGGGTGTATCGCCAGACCCAGCTGATTTTCTAGGGTTTTTTAATATAGTTTTTAATATAGTTTAATATAGTTTTAATATAGTTTAATATTTTAACATATTATTTATTTAAAGAGAGTGGTGTTGTATGCACGCCATAGTGCATGGTGGAGGCCCGAGGCTCCTTTCAGAAGTTGGCTCTGTCCACCATGTGGGTTTTTTGGACATGAACTCAGGCCTCTGGGTTTGTGAGTGCCTTTCTCACTGAGCTGGACCCCAAAACACTGTGCAATAACCTCCGGATTTCATTGGGTCTGTTGTAACTTCTTCTTTTTTCATCTCTAATTGTATTTTTAAAGGAATATGGATTTAACGGGCTATTTATTTATTTATCTCTATGAGGGTCACAGCATGTACATGCAAATCGTGGCGCACAGATGGAGGTCAGAGGGCAACTTTCAGAAGTCAGTTCTCTCCTTTCACTGTGTGATTCCAGGAATTAAACGCAGGTCACCAGGTTTGCTGCTGGGCACCTTACCTGACAGACCAGTCTCTTTAATTTTATTAATATGGGTCATCTCTCTCTCCCCCTCCCCCCCTCCCCCCCCCTCTCTCCTTTCTGGTTAGTTGGCTGGGGTTTGCTGATCTTGCTTTATCTTTTCAAGGAACCAAACCAGTTAGATTGATGTTAAATATTGTTTCTTCCGTGTCCACTTCGTGGGATTCTTCAGTGGTCTTCTTACCACTACTGCTGCTTTGGGGTTTGCCTTCTCGCTTCTCTAAGAGCCTGAGTTGCACTGTTCTGTTCTGTTCTGATTTCTCACTGACCCAGTCAGTGGTCACTCCACAGTGTGTTTATTGTTGAGGGTCATGAAACATGGTGCAAGCCTAAAATCCCAGAACTAAGGAGGTAGAAGCAAGAATTTCAAGAGTTCAAGACCAGCTTGAGCCACATAGTTTTTTTTTATTTTTTATTATTTATTAAATTGTGCGTGTGTGCGCGTGTGTATGTATGTGTGTGTGTAGAACCACAGACGAATTCGGGAACCACCATGGACGCCTCCACCTCCTCCTTGTTTACTCTGCCCTGGGATTCACAGACTCTGCCCTACTAGGACCAGAAACACAGGCCGCCCCCAGGCATCTATATGTGGGGTCTAGGATCCGAACTCAGGACCTTCTGCCTGCAAGGCAGAGGCTTAACCCCTGAGCCACCTCTCCACATAGTGAGTTTTGAGATATGCTTAGGGCACATGAGACTCTGTTTCAAAAAAAGCAAAAATTAATAATAATAAAATTTAAAACCCAGCACTTGGGAAGCTAAGTAGGAGGAGCAGGTAAATTTGGAACTATAACAATAGGTTCCAGTTCAACATAGATTATAGGGAAATTCTGCCTCAAAACTAGAGAGAGAGAAAGAGAGAGAGAGAGAAGAAATAGAAAGATCAATTAGGGAGACTGAAGCAGAAATATTGCCAGAAATTGAGGGTCCACCTGGGCTCCAAAGCCAATTCCATCTGAACCACAGGATTTGCCCTGTATCAAGGCAAACAATGGGGACTGGAGTGATGGCTCCCGGATCCCGTGTGAAAACACCAGGCAGACATGGAAGTGGCCTGCACTTCCAACTCTAGAAGATGCAGCCTGGGAAATTGCAGAGTGAAGCAAAAAGGAGGTAGAAGCAATCCAGGATGATTTCCAGAGCCACCCTTGGGCTTCTACAGAGATATACAGTGTGCACACAATTAATTAATTAATAAAGGCAAGCAATGGGACCAGCAAGACAGCTCAACACTTGGCACCAAACAAAGGAGAAGGGAAGAAGCAGCTCCGCCAAGATGTCCTCTGATTTCCACATGCGCTGTGGTACACACACGTACACACAAAACACACATACACACACACACACACACACACACACACAGGAACATGAGAGAGATATAGTACAAAAAAAAATGAAACCAAAAAAAATTTAAAAGAGTAAAATCAAAATATATTAAATTAAGAACAAAATAATGAGATGTGAAGTAAGTTACTGAGCATGGAAGCGTCTCTCAGTCCCAAGCACTCGGGCGGCCGCTGTAGGAAGATCAAGAGTCTGAGGCTAGGCTGAGCTACACCATAGACCTGTCTTGAATGACGAATAAATAGACGAAGCGCCTCCTCCCTGGGTCCTCTAATCCTAGACTGCCAGGTTCAGGACCGTCTGTTGGAAGCTCAGCAGTGACTTGTATTCTCTGGTATGTTGCATAGGGCTGGCCACGCTCATCCCAGGGGCCTCTGTGTATGCACCTGCCAGCCCAGATGGGCTTTAGAGCTCACTTGCTCCAATCTGTGAGCCTGGAGGTAGCAAGCAAGCTCAGTGCCTCAGCTGGTGTTGAGGGTGCTTGGACCACTGATTGTGCACTGCGCCGTCGGGCTCGAAAGTCCAGTGAACCAGGGTTCTTGCCGTCTTCTCTCGGGGTGCACTCCAACAAGCTCCACAGTGCTGAGGTTGATGGTGCGGCTCGGTGGAGGAGTGTTCGTCTAGCATGTGTGAGGTCCTGGTGTTAAGTAGCAAAAATAAGACAAATGAACATTTCTGGCAGGTCACAGTGCTGAACATCCAACATCCCACACTCAGGTCACTGAGGCAGGAGGATCACAAGTTCCAGGGTAGTCTGGGCTGTGCTGTAAGTTCCCTTTCAGCCTAGGAAACAGCATGATTCCATCTCAAAATACAATTTTAAAGAGCAGTAATGGAGTTCACTCTGGCTGCGGTTACTTGAACGAAGCACCTTCAGAACTGAAACTATATATTACTGAGGTTTAAGAAATCATTTCAGGGGCTGGAGAGGTGGCTCAGGGGTTAAGCCTCTGCCTTGCAGGCAGAAGGTCCTGAGTTTGGATCCTAGACCCCACGTATAGATACCCAGCAGAAGCAGGGTGGCCTGCGTTTCTGGTCCTGGTAGGGCGGAGCCTGTGAATCCCAGGGCAGAGTAAACAAGGAGGAGGTGGAGGTGTCCATGGTGGTTCCCGAATTCGTCCGTGGTTCTACACACACATACATATACACACACATACACACACAATTTAATAAATAATAAAAAAAATTTTAAAAAAAGAAATCATTTCAGAGCTGAAGAAATGGCTTTAGGGGTTGAGACAGTGCCTCAAAAGCAGAAGATCCTGAGTTCGGATCCTAGGTCCCACGTAAAAATGCCAGGAGGAAATGGTGGTGGCTAGCATTTCCACCCCTGGTGAGCGGAGCCTAGGAAATCCCGAGTCAAGCAAAAAGGAAGTAGAAGAAATCCAGGATGATTCCCAAAGTCACTCTTGGTCCCCCACAGGGACACACAGTGCCCTCTGACACACACACGCTCATATTTAGGCACAGGTGTCCACTTGACGATTGAGGGTTTGAGCTCTGGGCACATTTGTGGAGAATTAGTGGTTGAGTTGGGCCCAGAGCAAACCTACAGAAGATTATCTAACTGATGGGGAAGGCCCAGCCTGTGGTGGGTGGGAGTAAGCCCTGGAATAAAATACAGAGAGCTGGTTGAGGGAGTTGGCATCCTTGTGTACACTTGGCCAGACATGCTGGTCTGGCAAGCAAGGATCATCCCTCTCTCAGCCATTACATAGAGATGGTGTGGCCGGTTCCCTCGGCCCTGACGTTGATGCACGCTCTCCCATCAAGCTGAACTATGAACTGTAACCGGACTGTTGTAAGGAAATAAACCTCTTGTTCTCTTAAGCTGTTTGATGGTCATTTATCAACAACCATACAGGCGGACTGCAGTGCACACACATACAAGAAAAAAAGAAAAGAAGAAAGAAAGGAAAGCAAGCAGGCAGGCAGGCAAAAGGTGTCATGGTTTGAAATATGTCCCCCAAGTCTCATATGTTTGTTTGGGAAGTTCACGACACCTTTAGGAAGTGGAGCCTTGCTGGAAGAAGGCAGTCACAGGGGATGGGCCCTGAGGCAGATTAGTCCCAACTTACTTCTGGGAGAAGTCTGCTCTTGCAGTTGGCAGTCTTATAGCTCTCAGTCTACAAGATGTCTTCAGTATGTACCCTGTCTCCAGCTTCTGCCAACCACTGTGCAAGACTCCTTCTCCCTCTGGAATCATAAACTGAGTAAATCACCATTTCTCCCTTGAGTTGCCTGACTCTGAATATTGTCTCACAGCAACACAAGAATAACTAGTACAGAAATTGGTACCAGGAGTGGGATATTGCTATGAGGTTGAGTATCTGATACCACAACTTCAAGTTGAGAGCAATTGGTACCAGAGTAGTGGGGTGTTGCTGTGTGACACTAAGAGAATCCAGCACCAAAAAGGGAAGATGTTGTTTGTGAAGCTGAGAAAAGTTGGTACCCAGCAGTATGGCCAGTGCTGTGATGTGGCTAGTGTGCCTTTGGAAATCTTTGTTAGGAAAAATATGGAAAAAATTGGGACTTTGTGCTAGGAAAGTCTTTGTGTCCTGCAGACAAAGCCAAATGTACCTTTCCAATGGGCTTATAAGAGAGCAATGCTGTGAGAGATACAAGCAGTGAAAACACAGCTAGTGAAGGCCCAAGAGAGAACAAAGACTATGTTTGGAACTGGACAAGTGGCAAGTGGAGCCAAGTGTTGGCCTCATCCTGAGAGCTTGCTTGAAGCTGAATTCAAGTGTGTAGTGGAAGAACTTTCAAAACAAGATAGTCTTGATGGTGTCACATGACTACTTTTTGGCGCTTTTGTTCAGAGTTATGAAAAGAACAAGGAATCAAGCAGAAAGAAGCAAAAACTATGAGGTCTGATGAGGAAAAATACAATGGCAAATTTAAAGAGCTGAACCAGGAAGCAGACAGCAAAATATCGGCTGTTGTCAAACAGAGTAGCTCCATTAGCAAATCAAAGCCTGCTCTTCATTTGTATAATAGGTGAGACCTTACCCTGAGGGCAGGATTCTGAGAAGGTTGCCACTCATAAGAATGAAATTTTTTTTAGAAGGGAAGCGCTAAAGGACAGAATTTCAAAGGAGAGGTTTGTATCTCTGGAGCAACTGTCAGGGAGAGAAAGATTCTTCTGCAGTCAGCACAGAAAAGCTGAACAGAAAAGTGAGTCAAGGGAGTTAATCTCTATCCCAAAGTTATAGCAGAACTTGGCAACTTGGTCCAAGTGGTGCTGGCTTCAGAGGCATCAAAGATGCAAGAGGGAGGACGTGGATTCCTCCTCCAAGGCTTCAGAGAATGGTGAAATCCAGGCAGCACGTGGCAGGAAGCCTGCGGTTTAGAGGTCTAAGATGGTAAAGTTTGTGCTGTGGACTTAAAGTCTGGTTTGCCATTGAGTGGTAAAAATGTTAGAGATGCCAGAGCCAAAGTGGGACATTTGTCGAGGAGAGCTGTGTACCCTGGGAGGAGCTAGCCCAAGAGAGGGGTGTGCTCTATGGGCAGCTGTGTTGGAGGGGTGGAACTGAGATGATTTCAGCAAAAGGTTCACTTGTTAGACATGGAGGTGTAAGATTTGGAGTTTGTCCTACTGGTTTTTGGTCCTGGATATGCCCCCCATTCCTCCCTTTTGGAATGGGAATGTTTATGCTGTGCCATTGTATGTTGGAAGTATGTAACTTGTCTTTTGATTTTACAGGAGGTTTTGGTCTTTGGACTGTATTGGGACTACTGATAAAGTCTGTGTTGGAACTTTTAAGTCAGACTGAGTATGGTTTGCATGAGATGTCCATGAGCCTGTGGGGCCAGGGGTGGAGTGTCACAGTTTGAATGTGTCCCCCATAGTCTTGTGTGTTTGGGAAGGTCATGGCACCTTTGGAGGGTGGGCCCTGAGGTGGATTAGTCCCAGCCTCCTTCTGGGAGAAGCTTGCCCTTGCAGTTGGCAGTGTTGCAGCTCTCAGCCTCTAAGATGTTTGCAGTGACTTAGCCTGCCTCCAGCTTCTGCCAGTCTGCCATGCCTTTTCTACCATAAATGGACTGTTTCTCCCCTCTGGAACTGTAAACTGAATAAATGTCCTTTCTTCCCCTAACTTGCTTAGCTTTGGGTATTGTCTCACAGCAATACAAGGGTAACCACTACGAAAGAAAGAAAGAAAGAAAGAAAGAAAGAGAGAAGAAGAAGAAAGAGAGAAAGAGAGAAAGAAGAGAGAGAGAGAGAGAGAAAGAGAGAAGAAAGAAAGAGAGAAAGAGAAAGAAAGAGAGAAAGAGAGAGAAAGAAAGAGAAAGAAAGAAAGAGAGAAAGAAAGAAAGAAAGAAAGAAAGAAAGAAAGAAAGAAGAAAGAAAGAAGAAGAAAGAAGAAAGAAAGGAGGAGAGAAGAAAGAAAGAAAGGAAGAAAGAAAGAAAGAAAGAGAGCGAGAAAGAAAGAAAGAAAGAAGAAAAAAGAAAGAAAAAAAGAAAGAAGAAAGAAAGAAGAAAGAGAGAAAGAAAAGAGAGAGAAAAAAGAGAAGAAAAAAGAGAAATTGAAAGAAAGAGCGCAAAAGAGAGAAAGAAAAAGAGAAAGAGAGAAAAAGAAAGAGAGAGAGAGAGACAGAGAGAGAGAGACAGAGAGAGAGAGACAGAGAGAGAGAAACAAAGAGAGACAGAGAGAGAGAGCACTATTGATTATGACCTAACGTTGGATCACACACCCTCTAGCTGCCCCGCCCTTCGGCTTCCCTCCCAGCCTCCTACCTCAGCTGTTTGAAAGCCCATCGTCCCTCCTCGCTGCCCGGTACCCAGACTTCACTTATCGCCATTCTTCACAGATACTGTCCTGACTGCTCGAGTAGGCCAGCCGACCTATGTCACTCCATGTTAAACTTCCCGCCATGGTCTGGAAAGTCAGGCTAGCTAGTCGCCCCCTTCATTCCAAGGTTTTGGAGAAACTTCTCTTCAGGCTTTAAATCCACCTTAAGGCAAAAACATGTTTACCTTATTTAAGAGAGAAAGAGAAAGACAGAGACACATATGTACCGTGTGGACCTCCAGGGAGTGAACTCAGGTTGACAGGTTTGCAAACCTTTACCCACTGAGCTATCTCACCAGCCCTACAGACTTCATATTTATTAATATCATGCAACATTAGCTTCCTTGGCCAACCAGCCTGCATCTCTTCCGACAAATGTCAGGTCAACCCTTGAGGACTCGTGGCAGTCTAAATTATAAAATACAATATACGACTTTTCTTAATGTGATGAGCATTTGCCTGGAAGATGGGGGGGACCTCAACTCCTTCCGAGAACATCCTTTGTCACACACTGGATTAAGCAGAGCCACTTTTAAAATGTGGATGCTTGAGTCCCAGCCCTAGAATCCCACCTAACTCCACCCCCAAGCAATCTGAGGTAGAGCCTTGGCATTGGGATCTTTACCCAAATATTTGAATCAAGAGCCCAGATTTGAAATCATTTCCTACCCAGTTCTACCCCTAAGATTCCATTCTTTTGTCTTTATAATGATCCCTTCAAGAATTTTTGCATTCAAGGGGCCCTAGAAGCTCTCTCGGCATTACTTAAACTAAAATTCTACTTTTAGACTTAAATTTTAATACTATCTTAACCATCAATCAGAACCATCACTCAGGGCTTGAACTCTATCCTGGAATCCACCTGCTTCCTACTCCCACTCCTCACACACACTCCAGACTTGGGGTGTCTCAGCAGAAAAACCTACTGGGCAACTCGTTTCCCTAGGCAGGGCTTTGGGTTTGCTTGTGCTTATTAGAGAGAAGGAACAAAACTCACAGAATGTTAATCTGTAAGGAGCAAGAGAGCCCTGGAGAACTCACAGACTCCAGGCATAAAATCCATGAGGGGCAAGGAACTGGAAAAGAACTCACGGACTCTAGATGTGGAGTCCCATGAGGGGCAAAGACACCAAAAAGGGCTGCCGGGGTCTGGAATAGTTATACCCTTAGTCAGGTCTGGGAAATGTGGCTTTTCTTCATTGGTTAGCTCCAGTTTCTACAAATCCGATTGGAGCTTTTGGTCCTCTACATCTCACTGGTCTGTTCATATTGGGGCCCAACCCAGTTGATCCCAGTTGAACAGAGGATTGGGGAGAAGTTGGGGAGATCAAATAATGGTCCTGGTCACACTTCCTGGGCTGACCAAAGGTCTTGGAAATCACTCCAGACCTGCCCCCAGTAGCCCACCCACCAACCTTAAGGGTGTAAACCCCACCACTCCCTTCTCTCCTCTCTTTTTCTTTTTCTTTCCTCTCCCTCTTCCTATGATAGGCTCGGAGGTTCTGGAACTCCTTAAAAACGTTCATCTAGTCCCTGGTATGGGACATTTTTGAGGTAACTACCTCACATAATCCTTTACACTTGTTCTGGTTTCAACGTTTGACGTTAAAAATCCTGCAACAATCTTAGCACTTGGGAGGCAGAGACTAGAATCTTGCCACAAAATTAAGGCCAGCCTGGGCTACATGAAGAAAGCAATTCAGCCAGGGCTGTGTGGAAAGAGCCTATGTGAAATAGTAAGAAACAACTCTCCGTTCCCAGCACAGCCATGGCTCGTGGTCTCAAGAAACATCTGAAGCATGTAGCAGCTCCAAAACATTGGATGCTGGATAAACTGACTGGTGTTTTTGCTCCTCGTCCATCTACTGGTCCCCACAAACTGAGAGAATGTCTGCCTCTCATCATTTTCCTAAGGAACAGACTTAAGTATACCTGACTGGTGATGAAGTGAAGAAGATTTGCATGCAGCGCTTCATTAAAATTGATGGCAAAGTCAGAACTGACATAACCTACCCTGCTGGGTTTATGGATGTCATCAGCATTGACAAGACTGGAGAGAATTTCCGTCTCATCTATGACACAAAGGGTCGATTTGCTGTTCATCGTATTACACCTGAGGAGGCCAAGTACAAGTTGTGCAAAGTGAGAAAGATCTTTGTGGGCACAAAAGGAATCCCTCATCTGGTCACCCATGATGCCCGTACCATTCGATACCCTGATCCCCTCATCGAGGTGAATGATACCATCCAGATTGATTTGGAGACAGGCAAGATAACTGACTTCATCAAGTTTGACACCGGAAACCTGTGTATGGTGACTGGAGGTGCTAACTTGGGAAGAATTGGTGTGATCACCAACAGAGAGAGACATCCTGGCTCCTTTGATGTGGTTCACATGAAAGATGCCAACGGCAACAGTTTTGCCACTCGACTCTCCAACATCTTTGTTATTGGCAAAGGCAACAAACCATGGATTTCTCTTCCTCACGGAAAAGGAATCCGCCTCACCATTGCTGAAGAGCGAGACAAGAGGCTAGCGGCCAAACAGAGCAGTGGGTGAAATGGTCTCTAGGAGACAGTGCTGGAGACGTGATTTTTAACTCTGACATAATTAAATGGCATCATGAATTCAAAAAAAAAAAAAAAAGAAAGAAACAACGAACTCAACAAACACAAAGAATGGTGAACAGCTTTACTATGAATTCAAGCTTCAGAATTCTTTTCAGTGGGGCCAATACTGTGCTTGCCATGCAGATGAGAGGATCTTAGTTTGGGTTTCCAGAGCTACATGAAACCTGCTGAGACAGCACCTAGAATCCCAGTGTTGGGGAGACAGAAACGGGAGGATCCCTGGGATTCACTGGCTAGCCAATCTCTTCGACTCAGAGAGCTCTCTAGATTTAGAATCTCCACTCAGAAATAAGATGGAGAATAAATAAAGAAGACACCTGCACGTGCACACACACGTGCACAGGCAGCCACTCACATACACAGGTGCATACACATGAACATGTGCGTGCACATATGCTACGCACATATACACACCAAATTAAAAAAAAATCAGCACAGATGAGATAGCTTAGCAGGTAAGGTGCTTGCTTGCAAACCTGGTGTCCTGAGTTCAATCCCTAGAACCCCACATGATGGAAGGGAAAAATTGCATCATGGACCATGGAAAATATTTTCATCCTCTCTCTTCCCTCTCTCCCTCCCCCCTCAAGTAAATAAATAAAATATATTTAATAATTTCTTTAATGATAATACTAATCTATAAGCTATACCACTGAAAAACACAGCTGAGTAGCTGAAGCAGTATAAGTACACAAGGCTCGTTTGTTTAATTAATTTGGGAAAGAGGCTCGAGAAAGAAAGCACGTGCACACCAAGGAGACATTCAGAAGTCACTTCTCTCCTTCTACTGCGTGTGCTCTCAGGATTGACTCAGGTCACCCACCCAAGGCTCATTCTACTAAATGAACTGGAGTCAGAGTACCACACTTAAAAATTTTTTTTTGATATCACATAGAAATAATAAACTTTAAGTCTCATTTCTTGCAGAGTTTGTGTGGGTTGCTCAATATAGCATCTGGAACATGTTTCATGAAGTCATGTCAAAGACACGTCTTCCCTTACTACAAGCTATCTGTAGTATCTTCTGTTTGGCTTAGCAAATTACCAGGGATCCGGAGCTCAGTGGCTAAAAAAGACATATTTATTTTCCATGAGTCAGGAATCTTGGCAGGATTTAAATGAAATCTTCTCCTTCAGCCAAGGTGTTTGTCTTAGTTTCACAACTCTGTTGCCGTAATAAATCCAAGGCCCAAACAATTTAGGGGAACAAGGAGATTCCATTGGCTGACATTTTCATGTCAGAGTCCTTTATGACTACAGAGTCCCTGCCCGGGCCAAGGAAACTGGCCACACTGTATTCACACTCTGAGCAGAGGTGCAAGGATAATGCTGTGTTCTTGCTTTCTAGTTTTGAGGGTTTTTTTTTTCTTCTATCTTTAAAAAATATTTTATTTGTTTATTATTTATTTGCGAGAGAGAAGGAGCATGTATACATGTGTATGTCATGGTGCATAGGTGGAGGTCGGAGAACAACTTTTGGAAGTCAGTTCTCTCCTTCCACTACATTGACTTCTGGGGATTGAATTTAGGTCTCCTGTTTGCCAGCTGAGCCATCTTGCTGGCCCCTGTACAGCTTGCTGCCAGCTTGCCAAGTTCCAACCATCTCTCTCTTCCATTCGTCCAGGGATTGGTCTGACACGCTGTGGTCTTCCCATATCAATTGCTTGGTTGACAATCTCCTATAGATTTACTCAGAAATTTACCTGAACTACGTTGACGAGTCAAATTGGGAACATTACGATTCTGAGAAAAACATGTTCATGGTACTTCAAAATAATTTTATGTTGAATTTACAATATTAAATATTCCCCAAACTTTCCTATCAAGGCAATGCTAACATTGGGTATAATTAACACATCTAGCAAGCTTTCCCACAAAATTACACCGTGAATGACTAACTCTAAAGACTAAGGAACAAATCCTTTTGAAAGTCAGGTAGTTTCCAGTTCTTCGCCTTCTAAAAACCAAGCAGAAACTAACGAACTGCTCAGCGGTAAAATAGATCATGCAATAATTTTTGTGCCAGGTATTGGGGTGCAAGCAGAAATCCTAGCACTCAGGTTTGAGCTTAGACTACATAGTGAGATCCGAGCAAAAAAAAAAAA
Source organism: Typhlomys cinereus (assembly GCA_023101885.1). NCBI lineage: Eukaryota > Metazoa > Chordata > Mammalia > Rodentia > Platacanthomyidae > Typhlomys > Typhlomys cinereus. The sequence continues at coordinate 19,675,785 of JALPQD010000003.1, forward strand.
AAATTAAAATGGGAGGGGTGCATGTGTGTGTGTGAGGGCACTGCATGCACATGTGCATGTGTGATGTTTACATGTGCATGAGCAAATGTGGATGTATGTGCAAATATGTGCACTTGCACGTGGAGGCCCAAAACTGACAGCAGGTGCCTTGTCTTCCTTAATCATTTTCTACATTTATTGAGACAGGGTCTCCAATTGAATGCAGAGCTCACTGATCAGCCAACCTAGCTAGCTAGCCAGTCTGTCCTGCAAACCCCCTATCTGGGATTATAGGTGGCCCTTATACATCCAGGTTTTACATGGATTCTGGGGAGCTGAATTCCAGGCCTCATGCTTATGGGGCAAGGACCTTATCTGCTGAACCATCTCCCTAACCCAAGATTTTTGAAAATGGAAAAATAACATGATTTTACGCATAAAACTAGAAAGAAATTGACAGATTGGGTGACATAAAGCTCTTTCCAATTATACCTAGTTAGAGGTGGACAAAGTCTCTTAGAGCAAACTGATGTAGAAGTTAGCTCATTTTAACATGCATGCCCAGACACTTTAACCAATCGGGCCTCGTGCTTCACCACTGAGCTGCACATCAAAGAAAATTTGGAGCCCCATGCAATGGAATGCACTTCTGTCACCTACTCAAGAGACAAGATGGCAACAGCAATGACAAGAAACTCCCTTTGCTTCATTAAGGAGAACACTTCCAGCAATTTTGTGTGTGTGCGCAGCGGGGCTCAGTTTTAGAGCACTCGACTAGTACATGCAAGGCCCCGAGATCAGTCCCTCAGCATTGCAAATGTTTTCTTCAAAAATTTAATTTTTAAAATTTTCTGACACTTTCATACATAAATATAATGAATGTGTGTATTTTCACACACACCTTAACTACCTAATCCCAGGCCCCCTTCTTTGTACTTTTTGGTTGCTTGTGCTTTGATGTGGGGTCTCATCTTGTAGCTTCAGCGGACCTAGACTCAGTAGGTAGTTTAGGCTGGCCTAGAACTCACAGCAGTCTGCCCGAGTTGGCCTCCCAAATGCAGGGATTACAGGCATCAGCTAGCAAATCCCACTTCTTAGACTTATTTATCAGAATTATGTCATTATTTTGACAAGTTGTAATAGTGACAGAAACTCATTTCCGAAGAAAAGTTTTCTTCACGCTCAGGAACTTGGGCTTCAATTTATAAACATATATATATATATATATTTGTAACAGAGAAGTATAATATGTAATTCCTTCAAGACTTGTCATTAGAAGGCTTCATTTGTGCCATGAACGTGACGCTCCGTAACCACACACAGGAATCTGAGGCAGGAGTGTTGCAGTGTTTTATGTCCAGGTTCTTGTGCTCAGGAGTTGAAGATTGAAACCAGAGCACCAGGAGAGGATTAAGGCAGATTTTTGTTAGAGGAGGGAAAGGACGGAACCCACAGACATGAAGTCTGTCAGGGAAGTTGGAGAAGAACTCACAGCCTCCAGCATGAGATCCACGAGGGGCAAGGGAGCCTAAGAAGATGGCAGGGTCACGGGCATTTGTAGGGTTAGGTGGGCACGGGAAAATGGCTTTTCCTTATGGGTTAGCTCCAGTTTCTACAAACCTGATTGGAGCTTTTGGTCTCCTACATCTCAATGGTCTGCTCATATCGGCCCAGCCTGTAGACCTTGTGGACCACCTAACCAGCTGTTTCTTTTGAGGAGCTTAACTTAGCTGTAATGGAGACCTCATCTCCGCATCCTTTCACATTAAAACCAGCTCCTCCAGGTGAACGGGGTGTGTTCCTTCAGGATAATCCCAGCAGTGGGGGACGATCTTCAAAATCCTTCCCCGCGTGGCCCTGTCTGTCCCAAAACTGCCTGAGAAGGACCTCAAGTTCAAGGATGACGAGGGTTACACAGGCAAACTCCGTCTCAAAAGGAAAACAAAACAAACAAAAACCCAACCAAACTGCCAGTTTGTGTCACTGGGGTTGTTTTGACGAAGTCCGTGAAATGAATGGTTTAGTTAATGTCATGGTTTGAATGTGAGTCCCCCTTCCTCCCCCACCCCAAGCTCATGCATTTGAATTCTTAGCTGCTTTGGCACTTAGGCAGTTTCAGAGCAGCCATGTTGGGAGGTCTCTAAGGGTCTTCGAAGGTCACCCCCCCCAACTGCTGGGATGACCCTGAAGGAACACTCCCCCAACCCTCTGTTCATGAAGTGTTACGTGTTCCCTCTGGGGTCTCGTGTGTCCAGATTCTTGTTTTCAGGAGTCGAAGACTGAAACCAGAACATCATAGAGGATTAAAGCAGAGTTATTGGAGGAGAGAAAGTACGGAACTCACGGACGTTAAACTACAAGGGACGAGAGAGCCTTCTAATGGCTGGCAGGGTCAGGCCCAGGGAAAAACGTCTTCTCCTTATTGATTAGCTCCAGTTTCTGCAAAACTGATGGGAGCTTTTGGTCCTCTACATCTCATTGGACTGTCCATATTGGGGTCCAATCCAGTCGGTCTTGTGGCCAACTTCAAGGTAGGATTCAGCTACAATGGAGAAGTACTCTCCATATCCTTTCATAAATAGAGGATTGGGGGAAGTGGGGACCTTATCTCTATGAAGGATTAGGGTCAGTTTTTCCAGATTAATAGAGCGTTCCTTCAGGGTAACCCCAGCCCTAGGGATGACCCGAGACTGTCCAAGCATGGCTGCTCTAACACTGCTTAAGAAGAATATGGACAACAGTCACACTGCAGTCAAGCTTAAATTCCTCAAAACTAACAACTCACTTTAGGTCACAAGATCAACGGGTTGGGCCCCGATACGAACAGATCAACGAGATGCAAGGGACCAAAAACTCCAATCAGGTGTGCAGAAACTGGAGCTAACCAGTAAGAAGAAATCCCCACCACTGCCACCTACCTAAGACTATAAATACCCCTGACCCTGTCAGCCATCTTAGGTTCCCTTGTTCTTCATGGTACTCCAGAGGTGGAGTCCATGAGTTTCTTCCACTGGCCTCTCACAGAATCCATGTCTTCGAGTTCTTGGCTCCCTTACCCCTCACCCCTCAAGGGACTCCATGTCTGGAGTCCATGAGTTCTTTTCTTTTCTTTCTCTTCTGCAATCCTTTTACACTGCTCTCCCGCTTCAATCCCTGGTGTCATGGTTTGAAACGTGCCCCCCACAGTCTCATGTGTTTGGGAAGGTCATGGCCTCTTTCCGAGGTAGAGTCTTGCTGGAGGAAGGTAGTCCCAGAGGGTAGGCCTTGAGGTGGACTAGTCCCACCCTACCTCCTGGAGAAGTCTGCCTTTGCAGCAGAGGTTGGCAGTTCTCAGCCTCTGAGATGTCTGCAGTGATTTAGCCTACCTCCAATTCCTGCCAGCTAGCCGTGCCACATCCACCATGAAAGACTGTTTCTCCCCTCTGGAACCGTAAGCTGAGCGCAATTCCCTTTCTCCCATTAAGTTGTTTGAGCCTCGGTGCTGTCTCACAGCAACAGAAAAGAGTAACCATTACAGTAATTGGTAATTGGTACAGAAGTGGGGTGTTGCTGTGAGATTAAGAGCGTCTGGTACCACAACGTGAAGTGTTTTGAAGTTGAGAAAAATTGGTATCAGAGAAATAGGATGTTGCTGTGTGAGATTAATAATCTGGTACCAAAAGGGAAGCCGATTGTGAAGTGAGAGAAGCTGGTGCCTAGCAGTACGGCCAATGCTGTATTGAGGCTAGTGTGCCTTTGGAGCTACTCGTTGGGAGAAATATGGAGAATTTTGGGACTTCATGCTGGGAAAGTCTTTGTGTCTTGGTGATCAGGCCAAATGGGCCTTTGTCATGAAAGCTCAGAAAGAGAGCAATGCTGTCAGAGACCCAGGCAATGGAAGCCCACTTTGTAATGGTCCAGAGGGGACAAAGACTGTATTTGGAACTGGAGAAATACAAATGGAGCCATGTGTTGGCAGAGAGTTTAGTGAAGTTTTGCCCTCATCCTGAAAGTGTGTCTGAAGTTAAACTCCAGTGTTTGGTAGAGAAATGTCTAGGCAATGTAGTATTGACAATGTGATATGGCTACTTTTTAGTGCTCTTCAGAGTTATGAAAAAGAGCAAGGAACTGGGCAGAAAGAAGCAAAAATAGTGGTATCTGATGGTGAAAAACACAATGGCAAACTTAAAGAGTTAAACCAGGAAGAAGCTGAGGATGAAATATCAACTGTTAAAAAAGAGATTAACTCCATTAGCAAATCAAAGCTGGTTCTTCATTTGGATCAGAGGAGAGAGGGGCCCTATTCTGAAGGCAAGATTCTCAGAGAAGACTCACATCCATAAGAATGTAAATCCTTTTGAAAGGAATGAGCTAAAGGGTGGAGTTCCAAAGCAAGGGTCTGTTTCTCCCCTAAAGCAAATCCCCAGGAGTCAAAGAGATTTTTCTTACAGTCAGCACGGAGAAGTTAAATAGACTGTGATTTGAGGGGGTCAGTTTTGGCAAAGTCATCCACATGGTTCTGGTTTTAGAGGCATCCAAGATGCAAGAAGTAGGGCATCATGGAGCCCTCCTTCAAGGTTTCAGAGAATGGCAGGATCCAGCCAGCACATGGCAGGAAGCTGAAGTTTAGACACCCAAGAAGGGCCGTTAGTCCTGTGGAGTTAAAGCCTGGTTTTCCATTGAGTAAAGATGTTAGAGGTACCAGAGACAATGTGGGACTTCTGCCAAGGAGAGCCGTGTACCTTGGAAGGAGCCAGCCCAAGAGAGTGATGTGTTCTCTGGGCTATGTTGGAGAAATGGAACCCAAGCCGTGAAATGAGATGATTTCAACAACCTGCAGGATTTGGAGTTTGTCTTGCTGATTTTTGGTCTTGTTATTGACCAATCTTTCCTGCATATGCCCCTATTCCTCCTTTTTGGAATGGGAATGTTTATTTTGTGTCATTGTATATTGTAAGTGTGCAACTTGTCTTTTGATTTTACAGGAGGTTTTGGACTTTGGACTTTTGGACTGTGTTGGGATTAGCGATGTAGCATATGAAGACTTTTAAAGAAGGACTGGGGCCAAGGGTGGAATTTCATGGTTTGAAGTGTGTCTCCTACAGTACCATGTGTTTGGCAAAGTCATGTCATCTTGAGAGGTGGAGCCTTGAAGAGGTGGGCTTTGAGGTGGATTAGTCCCACCCTACTTTGGGAGAAGTCTATTTTTTGCAGCTGGCAGCCTTGCCGCTCTCAGCTTTCAAGATATCTGCAATGCCAGCCATGCCGCTTCCACCACGAAAGACTGTGTCTCCCTTACATTCCCTGACTTTGGGTGTTCTCTCACGCAGCAACACACGAGAGTGACCAATACATGAGGTTTGGTCGTCCCGCTCTGTTTCCGTTTGCTCTTGCTCACTCTGCCTCCTGACGGCTGCGGTGACCTGAACCAGCCTCCTGCTTGTGCCTCTAGCCACACCTCCTGCTGTGGATGTCCATCGTGGTGGACTGTATGCCCCCCGGAACTGCACACCACATCACTCTCCCTTTCTCCCTTGTGTCTGAGTTGTGTCTCGCAGCAGCAGAAAGTAACTACATCAGTGGTGGAAGATTCCTGCGCCCCATCCCAGGAAAGCCATGTGGTGCAAGAACTGACTTGTGAACTTGACCCCTATTCAGGGCACACATGCAAGTCTGCCCACCTGAGTTCAATCCCTAGATTCCACATCATCCACAAAGCTGAATGATGCAGGCAGAGGTCACTCCTGTAATTCCAGTGCTCCCACGACCAGACTGGAGACTGGCTGGAAGCTCCTGGAGCCAGCTTGCCTGGCACATGCTTCACAGAGGCAAACACCAGACAGACTCTGCCTCAAAGAAGTGGAAGGAGAGAACTCACTCCTCCCAGCTGTCCAGTGACGTCCTCCTCTGCTCCCCAGTATGACACGCCCATCCCCCACTGCAGTATTGATGGCTGTTTCCTGACAGAGTATAACGTGACAGTTCCCTAGGGGCCTGCCACTGGGCCTTCCCTCCTGTAATGGACTGGATTCTCTTACACCACGTCAACATACACCTTTCCTTGATTGCTTTTTGCCAGTTATGTGGTCACCACAACTAGAAAAGGAAAAGTGATGTAAGGTACAACAACTATAAGCGAGGAGTTGGGAAGGCCGTATGCCTGTGGGTCCCCTCACTTGAGAGACAGAGGCAGGAGGCTCACTGCAAATACGAGGCCAGCCTAGTCTACATATCAAGTTCCGAGCCTGCCAGGGCTATAGTGAGTGGCCTAAAACAAACAACAAACCAACAAACAAACACCATAAAAATGAGGAAATGACATGTCGGGAGCTCTCCCACACTAGCGTGCAGGAAGCCGGGGTCTGATCCTCATCACCACACAAAAAGGCATAAGGACACTTATCTGTAATTCCAGCATCTGGAAGGTAGATGCAGAATCAAAAGTTCAAGGTCAAGTCCAGGAAGGGTGAAACTGGCTTGAAAAACATAATCGGTAAACAGATAAGTAACAGGATGTCCACGGGCTCACAACTCTTTCTGCAAAAGACAGTTTCTGTTCCCGTTTTTGATGGCTACTGACTCTCCATATTTTATATGTTACATTTCATTATTATGGTTGAGAATCACCTTGTAAAATATTTTACAGAATAGACAAAAATAAGAGTTAGAAAACAGCAGGACTAAGAAAGAAGCAAAGCAAAGGTGGGGCTGGGGGGGGGGCTCCCCGGAGCTGTGGTGGGACATGGTGAGGCAGAGGACCTGACAAGGAAAGCTGCTAAGGGGATTTCTCCCAAACATAACCATGCGTCTCTCTGCCCTGCTAGCCTTGGCAACCAAAGTCACTCTTCCCCCACACTATTGCTGCGGATGAGCCGCCCGGCTCCCTGGCAGTGGTGGTGGAACCCGTCTCTGGCAAAGACTGGCACCTGTTTTGTGGGGACACAGGAAATTCAAGCAGGCAAGGAGGCTGGGAAGCAAGGCTAAGTGCTTCAAGTTATCTGGCAGAGGAACTGGGTTGCTCTAAAGGGGCCCAACACGCATCACAGCTGCATTGCAAGACTGAGGGTCACTGAGGGACTGTGATCCCCAGGGAAGCCCCTCTGCTCCACGCCAGGTCAAGCTAGTGGATCCTGTGGACAGGAAACCTACTGAGGTGGAACAGAGATTTACCGAGGCAGGAGAGCGAGTTCGAATCTCCGCAACACCAAGAAGAATTACCCTGAAGCCAGAATCCCCAGAGCCCATGGAAACGTGGATTGATAGCCCAAGGAAGCATTGGTAGAAGATGCTCTGCAAAAAACGTAAGGGCCTCGCCTGAAGACGCTGGAGGAAGAGGAGCTGGAGGCAAGGGAACCCAGGAGACACAAGGACTACTGGTACTGGGGAGAACACCTTCCTGCTCTGTGTCCCCTTGAGGGCTTCAGGCTCTTCTTAGACACTGACAAAGAGCTGCCATCCAAAGGGGGGAAAAAAAAGGAAGAAAACACAGCAAGGCTTGGCCACAGATTAGCTATAAGTGACCGACCTGAAAGGAGGCGCCCTCCCAAGTGCTAGAAATACAGGCCAGAGCCACCATGACTGGGTTATAATAATAATAATAATAATAATATTTATTATTATTATTATTATTATTATTGAGACATCTCATGTAGCCCAGACCACCTCACATTCATATGGCTTTGGATTTTAAATCCACCTGCTTCTCTTGATGCAACCAAGTGCTGGTTTGTTGGAAGGAGCACACCAGCCTCCTGCTAATTTATTTTAAGGATGAACGAAACTTACATCAGTTGTGTAAGTGGCACCTGGAAATCATGTACCGCGGCCAGGACTTAAACTGTAGGGGTGTCACACAGAAAAGAGTCTTATAAGTGGCTCTGTCGTGTGTAATTTGGGTCCTTCCTTAAGACTGCATGTCAGCAGAAAGGATCTGAATTTCCGGTGGAATGAAAGAGAATGGGCTTCAAGTTGGGGAAGAACTAAGGTTTTGAGATAGTATGCATCCTTGATTTTATGTCTAGCTAGCTCATTTAATTCTTACTATTATCCTGAATAAAAGCATCATTTTATTTTACCCTATTAAAAAATTACTTGAGTGCATGTGAATCATGGAGCATAGTTGGAGGTCGGGGCACAACTTGAAGATGTCGGGTCTCTCAACTATGTGGGCTTCCAGGAACTGAGCTCAGGTGCACCAAACGCCACTGAGCTATCTCTCTGCCCCCCTATTTTAATTGATATTTGAGACAGGGTCTCGGATATCCCAGGCTGTTCTCGAACTTTCTAAGCAGTCGTAGATGATGTTCGTCAGAACTCCGAGCAACTAACTTCTCAAGCACCGGGATGACCGGTGTGGACCTCCACACCCCCGTCTGCATCAGGACGCTGGCAGCAAACCGCGGGCTTCGCGCCTGCTGGACGAGCACTTTGGCAGCCGTGCGCTGCAAGCATTGGTCCCGGGGGCAATCAGCACGTGACAACCGAGAAACGCGACGAGAAAACGTGGGCTTGGGAAAGGCTCCATCGGTCGTGGAAGAGGTAGGGAGGGACCCTCAAATTCGAACCCAACACAGGTGTGCGCCGGGGCCCAAGTTCTCCCTGATTCATTTTTGCAAACGAGATCACGCAGGTCGGCGGCGGGTGGGTGCTCGCGGGAGACGCGCTCTTTCGGAGCTCGGGTGGTCCAAGCCCCCCGGGGTCGGGAGGCAGCGGCATCACTTTACCCGTCGCCCGGGAGACGCGGCCCTGCGAGGTGCAGGAGCCGGGTCCGGGCCAGCCCCGCGCGCCCTCCGCCTCTCGGCGGCTTTCACCGCCCTTCGGCCGCCGCGAGCCGCCGCCGGGGCGCGAGAAGCGCGGCCGCGGCCACGTGATCGGCCGTGTTGTGGTCCGGCCGGCGTGGGCGGCGCGCGCGCGCGCGGGGGGCGGGAGCGCGCGCGGGGGCGGGGCGCAGGGCGCGGTCACGTGACAGGGTTTAAATCTCCCGCAGGCCGGGGCCGCGGGGGCGCCAGCGCCGCGCGTCGAGCGGAGCAGAGGAGGCGAGGGCGGCGGGCCAGAGAGGCAGTTGGAAGATGGCGGACGAGGCGGCGCTCGCCCTGCAGCCCGGCGGCTCCCCTTCCGCGGAGGCCGACGCGGAGGCCGCGGCGCCGCCCGCCGACGAGCCGCTGCGCAAGAGGCCGCGGCGAGACGGCCCGGGGCTCGGCCGGAGCCCGGGCGAGCCGAGCGCGGCGGCCCCGGAGCGGGAGGCTCCGAGCGCGGCGGCCCCGGCGGCGCCGCGGCGGGACGCGGCCGAGGCGGCGGCGGCGGCGGCGGCGGCGGCCGGCGAGCGGGAGGCCCAGGCGGCGCCGGCCGGGCGCGGAGACAATGGGCCGGGCCTGCAGGCCGTGCGCCGGGAGCCGCGGGCGGCGGGCGGCCCGGACGACGACGACGAGGGCGACGACGACGAGCCGCCGGCGGCGGCGGCCGTGGACTACCGAGGTGCGCGGGCCGGGGCTGCGCGGGCGGCGGGCGGGCTCCGGGCTCGGCTCGGGCTCCGGCTCCGGCTCCGGCTCCGGCTCCTCCGGCCGCGCAGCCCCGGCCCGGGCGCAGGGCGCAGGGGCCGGCGCGGCTCCGGCGGTTCGCTGCCCGAGAAGTTTGCTCGCGCCCCGCTCGGGCTCCCCCCGCGCTCGGCTCCAAGTTTCCCGGCGCCCGCCCGCCGCCGCCGCCCGCCGCCCCGGAACTTTCGCGCGTCCCGCCGCGCAGCTCTCGCCAGCGCTTCGCCAACTTGACACCTGCGCGGCGGCTCCGGGGCTGCGGCGGGGCGCGGGGCTGCGGCGGGGCGCGCGGCTGCGGCGCCTTCACCGGGCGTTGGAAGTGGCGCACGGAGCGGAGAGGAAGGGAAGGGTCGGTGCAGAGACGCGACCGGCCGCTTCTGGCGGGCGCCCTTCGCGCTCGGCCCGGGACCCGCAGGCGGGAGTTGCTCAACACGGGGTCCAAATGTTCTGGTCTGGTTCTGACGGTGGCTCCAGGCTCAGTGTAACGTTCTGACCCATTCGGTGGAGTTCTGAGGCCCAGTGGACCGGGTCTGGCCGATTGAAGCCACAGGTGCTCGTAACGTCGTCCTTGAGGGTTTCTTGCCGTCTACGGGGACAGTTTTGTCCAGAGGTTGTCCGGGTCGTGTTTGTGGCGCTTTGGCTTGATGTTTGCTTGTTGGAAGGTCGTAGTATTTGGGGTGGGATGAGTGAAACAGCCCCTCGATTTCAGGAAACAGTGTAGTAGGGGAAAGGAGTGCTGCAAAGGTACCTGTGCCGCGCGAACCGACCAGCACCCCCGAGGCCGAGGCAGGAGCGTTGCCGCTTGGAACGCTACGTGTGTAGCCTGTAGAGGTTGGGGGGAGATACGTGCAGGACACACTGCTTGCACTTTATTCCGGGACATTTGCTTTATCCAGGGACATTTTGGGAGTAGATTTCTATTTGAATTTGATGAAGGCCATTATTCGTGATTGAAGCTACTTAAGTCTAACTGGATTCTTTTTTTTTTTTTCTTTGAGGTGCTGGGGATGGGACCCAGAGCTCGAGAGCGTTAACTGAGCAGAGCCACCCCACTTTCCACCGTGGGTTTTTGGTTTTGTTTGATTTTTGTTTTCCTTTCTTCTTGAGATAAGGGCTCCTTTTGTAGCCCAGGCTAACCTGGAACTCATTCGTAGCCCAGGCTGGTCTAAACTAGTGGGGGCGCAGGGGATGACCGTGCCCTGCTGGCTTTGCTTTTCTTTCTTTCTTTTCTCTTGTCTGGGGCTCCCAGTGCAGCCAGGGTGGCCTCAGCTGGAACCCAGTATCTGGAATTCCAAGTGTGCCCCCCCCAGGCCCAGCCTGCATTGCCCCGGGATGGCCGTCTTGAGCAGCTTCCCATCTCCTTTGCAGACGCCCTTCTGTTCAGTGATGAGGTTGTCACCAACGGCTTTCATTCCTCTGACAGCGATGAGGATGACAGGGCGTCGCACGCCAGCTCCAGCGACTGGACGCCTCGGCCACGGATAGGTACGCAGATAGGCCGGTCGGCCACGGATAGGTACGCAGATAGGCCGGTCCCGTGGGACGCAGGCTGCAGTGAATGGCTTTTCTGGAGAGGGTGGGGACAGACAAGCCTTACTTTGTAGCCCAGGCTGGTTTGGATCTGGCAGTCTTTGAGCTCATCCTCAGTTTCTGGGGGTATCACACTGCTGGAGAAGTCTCTGGCCTTGGAGGGCTTCGAGGGTGACCTTCAGTTCCCGATGCTCCGCCCGGACATCCTGATGCAGGCACACGTGCGTGTTCGCCTGCTTTACGTGGTGCCCGAGAGACGTCCCCAGCCCTGTCTGTCTTTTCTTTCCGCGCGTTTGTTGAGATGGTTCCCTGTATCTGGACTGGCTTTGAACTCCTGTTCCTCTTGCCTGCACGTCTCAGTACCAGGATGGCGGCTGTGCACTGCCTCACACCCAGCTGCTTCTGCGACCATGGGGAATTTTCTATCTTTACCACCTAGACTTAATTACTTAGATATGTGGTAAAATTTCTTTTTTTTTTTTTTTTTGGTGATAAATATGGAACCAAAGACTCCCCAGCACCACAGTGCTCTGCCACTGGCTTGACCCCATTCCAGTTTGACCTTTAACACAACACATTCTTACACCTAAGCAAAAACAAAATGGATATGTAGCTAAATGATTAGATCTCCCTGATTTTACTGTGTAGCATTAACACAATTTCTTTAAATTTCATCTTTTAAGTTTTTTAAAATGTGTATTTCTGGGAAGTGTGTCTTTCCAGGGGCTGCAAGGATCAAGTCGTCACCTTTACCTGCTGAGCCCATCTCACTGCTCCCTAAACTGCAGCTTCTTTCTTTTCACGAAAACCTTGCAGACTGCTGGCTCAGTACCTGACAGAACATATGACAAAAGATAGGAGGTTTTGTAGAAACATTAACTGGAAGTGGATTTGCTGTGTTTTTCCTTTAATACAGGTCCATATGCTTTTGTTCAGCAACACCTTATGACCGGCACAGATCCTCGAACAGTACTCAAAGATTTACTGCCAGAAACAATCCCTCCACCTGAACTGGATGACATGACACTGTGGCAGATTGTTATTAATATCCTTTCAGAACCACCAAAACGGAAAAAAAGAAAAGACATCAATACAATTGAAGATGCTGTGAAATTACTGCAAGAGTGCAAAAAAATAATAGTTCTCACTGGAGCTGGGGTATGTAAGGTGCAGAGGACGCTGGGAAATAGGAAGGTGGCATATGCTCCTCTTTTCAATTAAAGCATTTTTTAATTTAGGGATTCATTCTTATGATAACAGGTATCTAAAAACTGCCCAATACTTAGAACAGCAGCAGTTAAATTTGCTCCATTTTGAATAAATTATAACTGCCTTAAATAATTACTCTCATCTCTTTATAGCTCACTATGTAAGTGGACTTAAGGCTTTTAAAGGAGGAGCAGGTGTGTAGGATTCTTTCAGCTATGTGACTAGAAGACCCAGATACAGGGTCTTACAGCAACTTTCATGGAGAAACCAGAGACCTGACAGACACTTACAAAGAAGTTAGTGTTGGCTAGATAATGGATTTCTACATCTTCTTCCATTTTAAATGAAGGTGATAGGTTTATAATAGCTTTGCATTTTTCATTTGACTCAACTAAGTCTGCTGTTTATTGTGTGTTAAATGCAGCGTATGTGGAGCACGTAGAGTAAAATTCAGTCTTGTTCTTCCTATTTTGAGTTGTGGACTCATTGTTCTTGGTTTTTTAACATTTATGTGCAAAGTGTGTGTATAGGTAGGTAGTTTGAAGACAGCTTTCTGAGTTTTGAGTTCTCTCCTTTCAACCATGTAGGTTTTTGGGGATTAACTCAGGTTGCCAGATTTCCAAGCAAGTGCCCTTATGTACTGAGCCGTCTTGCTAGCACTTGGTTTTTGTTTTTTTCCTGCCTCACAAGCAGAATGTCCTGGGTTTGGATCCCAGATCCCACATAAAAATGCCAGAATGAAATGGTGGCCTGCACTTCCATTCCTGACAGGCAGAGCTTGGGAAACTCCAGAGCAAAACAAGGAGGAGGTAGAGCAATTCAGGATGATTCCCAAAGTCACCCCTGGGCCTCCACTGGCACACACAGTGCCTTCTACTACACAGCCACACACAATAAATACATAAATAAGTAAATAAACCCATTGCCTTGGGCATACTCAGCATCTTTAGTCCTAAAGGAGTTAGATAAAATTTAGACAGGTTTTTTTTTAAAAACAGATCTGGTCTAAACTCACCTCACTATGTAGCCGAGGCTGGCCTTGAATTCGTGGTCCTCAACTTCACTGCTTTTCCAGTGTGGCCACCACCATGCCACCTGGGTAGCAGAATCTGACTGTGTAATGCTGGTTGACCAGGTACAGCAGGCTGGGATTGCAGGAACACACCACCGTAAAACCTGCTGTAGGCGTGTTATTTCATCCATTCATTCATTCATCTTTTTGTGTGTGTGTGTCAGATGGCACTGTATGTCACCAAGGGTGACTTCTGGAATCATCTTGCATTCCTTCTACCTCTTTCTTGCTTTGCTCTGGATTTCCTAGGGTCTGCCCACCAGTGCCAGAAGTGCTGGCCACTGCCCTTTCCGCTGGGTGTTTTTATGTGGGACATGGGATCTGAACTCAAGACTTTCTGCTTACAGTCCTGGAAGGCAGAGCCTGGGAAACTCCAGAGCAAAAGCAAAGAGGAGGAAGTGCCATCCAGGATGACTCCAAAGCCATCCTTGGGCCTCCACAAGCACACAGTGTCCTCTGAGACACATGAACACAAGAACACATACAAAAAAAGTTAATGAAAAGCAGGTGAAGTTGAAGTTAAGCAGCGTGAGGCCTTTATTTTTTGTTTCATTTTTACTTACTTGACCCCTGGGCTTGAGCCGTGCTGGTCAAGTGTGACCTCCATTCTCAGCCCTTTTTGTTCCTTCAGAGACAGGGTGTGGTCCTTCTCACTGAGCCCCGCCTGCTGGGTTGAAGGGGCCTCCTGCTTGGGTCTGCGCCTGTGTACCTGTTGTGGCTCTTCCCTTCGTTTGGTGCATGCTGGCAGCTGCCAGAGCAGCTGACTTCGGACACCAGCTTCTTCTGGGTTTCCTCTCATGTTTGCAGTGTAGAAGCCCATATCCGTCCCCACCACCCTAGCCCTGGCTCAGCAGCGGGGTCATCAGGACCGCCGTGCACAGCTTCTACAGCTAGTGCGTACGAGATGCAGTCAGTGTTCTCAAGGCTGGGCGGGGTGGACAAGTCTTCTGGTGGAAGTGATTATCTGACAGAAAGCCTTGTCTGTTTTCTAGGTAAAATACTGGTTGAGTTGATTTACTCCCTGCCCAATCAAATTGTAATTGTTTTGTTGGCTTAATATTTAAAGGTTTAAAATTAGCCCAATTTAAAAATTCTTTATCATTAGAAGTAGAGTATTGGCAGATTTAATTAGACTCACTTTGGGCATTTTGTTTCTGTTTGTAGTTAGAATAGGGTAGTCTTTTCTCTCTTCCCTGCTACTGTATAGTAAGAGCTACTGACCACAGAGGCGAAGGACTTGCGCAAACTACGTGTCACGTGTTCCAGGTATCTGTTTCCTGCGGGATCCCCGACTTCAGGTCAAGAGACGGTATTTATGCGCGCCTTGCAGTAGACTTCCCAGACCTTCCCGACCCTCAGGCAATGTTCGATATTGAATATTTCAGAAAAGATCCAAGACCGTTCTTCAAGTTTGCAAAGGTATTACTTTTTAGTTCATTATTTGAGCTTCTCCTGAAAACATACTTGTTCATGTGCAGATATCTTAGCGAATTGCGTACACTGGGTGCTACCAGTATGATCACTCACTGCAATCAAATTTTTGTTTTAGGGCTGATTTCATTTTCAAAGAGCACAGTGGGTTCAGATTTTTGGTTTATTTCCCTCCTTTTGAAGATTTGTAAATAATTTGTAAATAGTCATTCATAAATGACTTAAAATGACTTTGATACTCTGATTCATAAAGGTTATAGAATCTACTCAGTATGTTTCATTAGTGGACTCCTTAATTTTTAACATGAACATCTGACTGAAAAGAAGGGTTTTTAATTAGGGGAGGAGGAAATTCTGAAACTGCATTTGTCAACAGACTGCAGAGGACCCTGAACTGTTTTGTGGGTCTCAGAGGCCATAGGCTGTGTGGCTGTTTGAGTATTAGAAATGTGTCTGCAGAAGTGCGATGCGCTGACTGGATGGTAGAGACCTTGCTATGGAAACAAAGACATGTTATCATTTATGAAATACCACAAGCTAGAAACATCTAACAAGTAAATGTGGATCCTGTCGAGGAGGCACCTCCAGCATCCCATGTCTTGTGGTGCAGTACCAGCAGAATCACGGCTTCAGCGGCAGCTGGGGCTGTGCGGTGACATCACATGTCAAAAAAGAGCAGAACAACAATTTTTTAAAAATCTGAATTTTAATCATAATTTTCTTTTTTTTTAGTGTGTGTGTGTGTGTGTGTGAGAGAGAGAGAGTATGAGAGGGCTCTGCATGTCTGTGGAGGCCCAAGAGTGACTTTGGGGATCATCCTGGATTGCTCTACCTCCTTTCTTTTTCAATCTGGGATTTCCCAGGCTCTGCCTTCCAAAGTCAGAAATGCAGGCCAATATACCATTTCTGCCTGGCATTGTTTATGTGCAGTCTGGATCCAAACTCAGGTCCTTTTGTTAGTAAGGCAGAAAGAATTTTAATCACTGAGCCATCTCTCCAGCCCAATAACAATTCTTTTATACTGGGCCAAGTAAATATTTGAAAATTTCATTTTTTTAGTGTGATAACTAGGAATGTGAAAATGTCCTTCTTGGCATACATTATCTGTTGTGCAGCTCTATTAAACTATAAAGCTTTTACATTGTCCACAAGATTTTAATCACTAGAAGATGCGTGCATTTTTTCTGTAGTTGATTTTTTGAAAAGAGGCCATACGTAGCCCCAGGTGGATGGCTAGAACTTGCCACGTAGAGACCTTGAACCTGTAATACTTTTCTCTGTCTCGCATGTGAGATTATGCTCAATTTTTTCGTTAGTGTGAAGCAGGGCTTTTCTCTAAGATCTAGACTGGCCTGGAGTTGGGACACACCTTCTCCTTAGCTTCCTGAATGAGTTGTGGACCCCAGACATGAGCCACTCCATCCAGCATTTGTTTTTCTCCCCAGAAATAATGTAGGAATTCACATACTAGCCAAGCACGCTACCACTGTGAAATCCCACTTGAGATTCTTTACATCACAAGGGCTGTTACAGGTACTTTTGTCAAAGCTATGTTGCCGTGTTCTGAGCCATGTTTTATCCTGTTATTAGAACTTCAGTTGATACTGAAATGTCACAGTTTTCAAGAATCTGAATAATCGATGCTGACAATGGTTGCATGTATTCAGTGAAGAGGAAACTGAACTTGTGTTTGGTGTTTGTAAACATTTAGTGAACATTTGATTCCTAAAATAAAGTCCAAAGAAAGGCAGAGGGAGCAATATGAACAGAGCTCTTTTGGACCCAACTTGAGAACTGTGTAGTCAATAAATTAGTTACTTGCTCTGCAGTGTGCAGACACGCAGGTCACATAGTTCATTATCTGAAAAAAAAATCAAAGAATGCAAATAAAAACTTATGTTCTAGTCTTGCATATGTGAGTGTTAACAAATGGACATAAACTCTGAATTGTTTTGAATCTTCTATTTACTGTGACCCTTTCATGTGTGTGTAGTACGTGTGTACATGTCCACACGTATGTGGCTGTACATCACATACATGACTGGTGGGTAAAGCACCTTGTGAAAGCAGAGCCTGAGCGCCGCACTCGGCTCCTCTGGGGCTGGACCGGCTGGCAGCGGGCACGCCATGTCTCTTTCCCTCCCACACCTGCCCTTGCAGGAGCCCACGCCCTGACTTGTCCTCATGCGTGGACATCACGTGCTTTGGCCACACAGTCGTTTCCTTAGCCCTGCACACTTTTTCTTTTAGATACTGTAGTATGTTACAGGGTCATAGAATACTGACCCACTGGGAGTCTTGGCAGTATACATTCTACATAAAGTTGAGTTTCTCTGGCGAGTTAGCTAATTTACATAATATTCATGAACAGAAAGACTGGCCATTATGTAGCTTTGTGGAGTAAATGAAACAAGACGAGGAGGATCTTGCTTACTAGACTTAATCTTCCCTCCCTTTTTCCTCCCCCTTTTTTATGGTGCTGGTGTGGGACCTCCTATCTGCTAGGCTCTGGACCGCTTTGCCCGCCTCCTTAGTTATCTCCTGCTGCTGCATAGACTTTTAAGATTTAAGCACATCCTTTTAGTTTTAGAGACTGCCATCATACTGTGACCTTTGGGGTCTTGTGTCCGCACCGCTGGCAACTTGAGGAAGGCAGGAGGCAGGTTGACCCCATTGGAGAAAGAAACATGGACAGAGTTGAGCGCTGCCAAGAGACTGGCCTAGCTTTTTGATCTCAGAACAATGGTTCTTTAAAGGCTTTAGGGATGGTCAGGACGAGGTCACGTGTCTCTTCAGGTGACTACCTTGCTGCACTCTGACGAGAGGAACTAACATGCCGCACCTGTAAATCATACCCCAAGGCCGGTCTGATGCTCAGCAACCTTACAGGGTGAATAGCTCTAGGAGCGGTTTCCACTAAGAATCTCTTCAAAATAATTTCCAACCATTCCTTGACCAAATTTAAATGTAATAATTCAGTCAGGGTACTTGAAAAAAAAGACTATTTAGGTTCTCAGAACGCCTTTAAAATGTAAGGTTGTAAATAAAAGGCCTTCATAAATTACCCCTAACAACGTACATTCCTAACACTAAAACCAACTGAATCGTGACAGGTCGAATGTGTGGCGACTATACCTACCTTGCACGTGTCTTTGTGTTTCCTCTGATGACCTTGGAAATAGCCATTCCTTGTTTTGTGTTACTAGGACAGTGTCTACCAGGTAATCTCCCAGGTATAAACTGGTAGAGCAAAGCATCGTGGGTAGTTGATGTAGCACGGTCAGTAGCGGTCTAAAGCAGTGGTACTCGGCCTGCCGAGGTGCACACTGAGAGCCTTTCCTGCTGTGGAATTACTAACGAGGGCTTTGATTCTGAGTTCTGAGCTGGGTTCTGGTGTGGGTCAGAGAGGGTCCTGCACGTGCTGCTGCCTCCTTTTCTGGGAGTGCTGCACACTTCCCAGCCTCGTGAGCTTTTCGCTACATCTGTGGAGACCAGAACTCATGGATTTTTATATATGAGCCCATGTACCAGATTGTTTCCAGAAAAAGAATTGGCTTATTGTTAAGTTTTGCTCTGCAGGTATTCTTTTGGGTAGCAAAATATTCTTAAATTCTGAGCCACTAAATAGGTTAAAAAGTGAAGTTCTCTATAATAGTTTCTTTAAACATTTTTATATAGTCTCAGAAGAGAAAGAGCCCAACTGTTTACAATTCATTTATATTTTTCCTGACTCGTGCATGAAATTTCTGTTTCTTTGCTTAATACTCAAGCCAAAACAGACAATACACATGGGGGACTAACTTGCTTCTTCATGTATGTCAGGGGACATTTCCAGTCAGTACATCTAAACATCTCTGCTAGTATACAACCAGTTCCCTATTGGTGGACATTCGGTTGTTTTTTGCTGGCACGACAGTGGATTAAGCCTGTACTTAATGGTAAGGAAGCGAGCAGGTAGTGCTACCACTTTAAACAAGCATAGGAACTTCCTTTGCCAGAGTCACTTACTAAATGAAATAAATAAAAACACTTGTCAAAAGTTGGGAGGACCAAAATTGATACTTTTTCTCTGATCTTTTTGCCATGTGTATATCTGAATTCTTTGTTTTTAAAGAAGAAACAGCATTGAAGCATTATTTAGGGGGAAAAACACACACACAAAATCCAGCAACTCAGCATTCATGAGCAGCTCTGTACTATACCAGTATGAGCCCTGCAGTGGAAGGAAAGCACTTTGGTAAGGAATCCAACTTCAGCTTTAACCTCCAGCAGGTTGATACGTGTAATGAATTTGATAAATCAAAAAAAGTTAATGTAATATGTTGACCGCCCTTTTTCTAGTTTAAAAAGTCACCATACCTTTGATACCTGTAATTTAGTGTAAAGTTTCCCCTTTTCCTTAAAGGAAAAAAAAAAATCCGAATTTGCAGGCAACACAATGTCGCTGTCCTAAGGTATGTATGTTTCTGACAATGCTGAAATGTTATGTTATTAAGCTGTGCTATGGATTGGGCCACTCTCATCTTATTCTTCAAGTTCACTAACTGCTCAGTTTTCATGTAGTAACAGTAGTTTTAGGTGTACCATCATTAGCTGTGTTAGAATGTTCACATTTTTTTAATGGGGGATATCATTGGTATCTTTTGTTGCAAACATTTCACTAA
Organism: Typhlomys cinereus; assembly: GCA_023101885.1. Classification (NCBI taxonomy): domain Eukaryota; kingdom Metazoa; phylum Chordata; class Mammalia; order Rodentia; family Platacanthomyidae; genus Typhlomys; species Typhlomys cinereus. The sequence goes on from JALPQD010000003.1 coordinate 19,695,179, forward strand.
TGTTGACTTTTTTTCTACTTTTTACCTCATTTAGGAAATCTATCCCGGACAGTTCCAACCGTCTCTCTGTCACAAATTTATAGCCTTGTCAGATAAAGAAGGAAAACTACTTCGAAACTATACTCAGAATATAGATACCTTGGAACAGGTTGCAGGAATCCAGAGAATAATTCAGTGTCACGGTTAGTAAACGCCAATGACGTTCTGCAATGTGTCCTTCAGTAGACGCGCCCAATGAGGCAGGTGTGAGATGGAGGATTGCTACTTAATGATAATCTGATTAGTTGTGGTGAATTCAAGACAAAGGCAGTGAAAGCCCAAGACCCTGAGCCCGTGTGGCTGATCCGCGTCACCGCAGCACCTGGGGAGGTGTAGACTAGAGGACTGAATGCAAGGTCAGCCTGGGCTCCGTGAGACCCTATTTCAACCAGCACAGCTGTTGTTATGGGAGCTCAGTTGGAATCCTCCAACTGCAGAATTTTGGCCTTGGCAAGAGTAGCTTTAGAGGAGAAGGGGGGAAATATACACATACTTGTATACATAGCCACACATATGTGTGCTTACATGTTTTTCACAAAGATCTACATTATTTATACGTATAAATTTTATACATGTCTCTATGTTGTATCCTGTAAATTCTGTGGAATCTTGCAAAGTTTTCTGGTGTAAGACAAAATTTTCTTGGTTCAGGAAGGGGCATCCTGTAGCAGTAAGCGCGTCCATTTGGTGTTTCAGGTTCCTTTGCAACAGCCTCCTGCCTGATCTGTAAATACAAAGTTGACTGTGAAGCTGTACGAGGAGACATTTTTAATCAGGTATTTTGTCCACTAATATTTTAGAAATGATGTGAACTTCTGATTTTGTTCCTGTTTTCCTCTGAAGTTACTTTACAGAAACATCAGGAAGAAAAATCATCATTGAGAATTCCAGTGAAATAAAATCTTATTGATACCTTAAGTAGAAAATAATTGATCCAAGGTGAGGACGGCAGAGTAGGAGTCTGAAGCAGGACAGTGAGTTCCAGGCTGCCCGGGCTGAGCAGGGAAACATGCGCTGGCTACATGTAGGCAGAGAGCTCGCCCAGTGCTCGGCTGCCCCGCAGCGCCCGTGTCGTCTCTAGAACTGTGAAAATCCACAGCATGGCGTGGAGTCTCAGCACTGGGGTGGAAGTAGGAGCAGAGGTTCAGTGTCCTCCTCAGCTGCGCACCAAACTTGATGCCGTCATGGCTACATGAGGCCCTGTCTCGAAAAGAAAAAAATCTAGGGTTAACCTATACTAAGTCTAACTTAAATAAAAAGCCGGATCACAGGTGGTAAACCGTTGTATCTTGAACACATGCACTGCTTGAGGGGCCTGCGAGGGGCTGCACGGTGCACCTGTGAGGTCGGAAGTGGTTTCCCTTCCCCTGGGCGCCGCGATCAGACTTGGGAGGTGCCAGGTTGGTGCACAGGCGCCTCGCCACGGACTCAGCTCACTAGCCCAGCGCTTCAACGATGATTGCTATTACTGTTGTTATTTAACCTAGTGATACAGGCCCAGTCCCCTTTTTTCCTCCCCCTAACCTCCCTCCCTCCCCACTCCTGGCGTTTCCTGCCTGCTCCCTCCCATCTTTCTGTCCATCAGCTTATATGGATTTGCCCCCCAACTCTTTGAAACACTGTAATAAAAAGGTAGTAAACCATTTTTTTCCTTTTTTTAATCTCACTTGAAAGATCAAGCCCCCCCAAAAAAGATCAAGCCCCATTTTTGTTTTGTTTTTAATTTAACTTTATTTTCCATATGTTTGTACATGTATCAGAGGCCACTGTGTGTCCCTGTGGAGGTCCAAGGGTGACTTAAAGAACCATCTTGGATTGCATCTACCGCCATTTTGCTTGGCTCAGGAATTTCCCAGGTTCCATCCACCAGGGCAGGAAATACAGTATTTCTGTCTGGTGTTTTTATGCGGGACCTGGGATCTCAACTTAGAATCTTCTGTTTTTGAGGCAGAGTCTTCATGCTGAGCCATCTTTTGATCCCTCAAGCCCCATTTTTACCTGTGCACTTTTTTCCGTAACATACCTTCTGCTGAGTGTCAAGTGTACTGCACGCAACAGGCATATGGCCTGTCGCTTGCTGTGTTGTGTAGGTGACACTGGCTTTCCAGAATGTATTCGTAGGAGCTGTGGGGACGTCGGCTGCTTCTAACTTGTGCCTTCCTTCCTCTCACCCAACTCAATGAAAACTTGGACGGTGTAGGTGGTTCCTCGGTGTCCTCGGTGCCCGGCTGATGAACCACTTGCTATTATGAAGCCAGAGATCGTCTTCTTTGGTGAAAATCTACCAGAACAGTTTCATAGAGCTATGAAGTACGACAAAGACGAAGCTGACCTCCTCATTGTCATTGGGTCTTCCCTGAAAGTCAGGCCGGTAGCGCTCATTCCAAGTAAGTTGGAGGTCGGGGTGTTTCTGCGTGTGTGTAAGATCCTGGTGACAGGTTACTCATTTTAGAGACTAGAGAAGATCCATCCAGACTTATTTTTTAGGTGATATTCAGAGACTGGTTAATAGAACTTTTTTGGCAGGGGATGTGAACACATATGATTTGTATAAAAATTGAAACTTTATATAAAAATACTCAATTGATAAACGTACAAGTGTAAAGTTTATGGTCCTCCATGTTCATCTTTATTTCAACATCTTCCAACGTATATATAAACTTCATAGCTGTGAAACATACTCACGTGTGGTAGTTTGAGTTAGGTGTAGCTACGCACATTTGTAACCTAGCACTTGATCGTGGAGTGCAGGGCTAGCTTCTAGTACATAGAAGGTTGAGGCGCCAGTTGAGAAATTAAAGCATTTGCATGCAGATGTGATCAGTGGAGTTTGGGTTTCCCAGGACGTGTGTGCGTGAAGGCAGCCTGCGTGTAATCCTAGGCGTTAGCAGATATGCAGAGCGGGCTGGCCTGCTGAACTACTTGAAGTGGCAAGGTCTGGATTCAGCAAGCGCCTCCCTCAGTGTGTACTGTGTAGAGCAGCCATCGACCACTGTCCTCCATAGGTGCACACACACACCTGTACTGCAAGCAAGTTGGGTAGTTTACAGTGTGCCGACAGTAGGCAAAAAAAGTCTGACTTTGAACATTGGTGATGTGTTTGTTTGACACACTCCTTCCCCATCTCAGCAGCCGTGTGGGAAGCAGTGCTGCTCACTTTACAGCACACACGCAGCCAGCGGGGGAAGCAGAGCCTGAGCTGCCCCTGCTCATTAGAGAGCTCTGGGAAATGTGATGACATGGTTGTCAGTGGCGATTTTGTGACTTTGGTTTTTTGGTTCTCTTAGCTTTACTTTTTTTTCCACCCAATTTTTAGGTTCCATACCCCATGAAGTGCCTCAAATTTTAATTAATAGGGAGCCCTTGCCTCATCTGCACTTTGATGTGGAGCTTCTTGGAGACTGCGATGTCGTAATTAATGAGCTGTGTCACAGATTAGGTGGCGAGTACGCCAAACTTTGCTATAACCCTGCAAAGCTTTCTGAAATCACTGAAAAACCTCCTCGAACACAGAGAGACTTGGTTCATTTATTGGAGTTGCCACCAACGCCTCTTCACGTTTCAGAAGACTCAAGTTCACCAGGAAGAACCTCACAGGATTCTTCTGTGATTGACACATTTTTAGATCAAGCAGCGGAGAATAAAGCTGATGATTTAGATGTATCTGAACCAAAAGGTTGTATGGAAGAAAAATCCCAGGAAGTACAGACTTGTAGAAATGTGAGTGTTGGTGTGGAAAATGCAGAGTTGAAGGATGCTGGGTGCAGTGCATCCGAGAAAAACGAAAGGCCTGCAGCTGCTGAAGCCGTGAGAAAGTGCTGGCCCAACAGAGCCAAGGAGCAGATCAGCAGACGGCTCGACGGTAAGAGGTTGGCAGTGGTGAGGTTGGTGTGACATGCGCGCTGCGGGCAGGCGGTGCGGAGTGTGGTTCTCTGTGCTGCTTTAACTGGTGGGAATGAGGGCTCAGAATGGTGCTTACTGTGAGTGAAGTCATTTCCTTTGTACACACAAAACTAAGAAGTGGAGGAGCTGCCTTAACGACTGTGTTATGTTATGTTATGTTGCCTGAGTTAGGAAATGTGATTCCTGTTTGGACACATGCAAAGTCCAAGTAGAAGTAGGAGTAGAAGCTTAATGTAAAACAACCTTTTTTAGGTTATAAGTTTGGAAAATTTAGAATGTTGGTGAAAGCTGTCAATGCAATTTTTATTCCTTTCAAGACAGGGCGGCTTGTTTCTGGCTTGTCTTGAACTTTTGATCCTCTCCTTTCACCTCCTTAGTGCTGAAATGTGTCACTGTGTGGGTTTATGCAGTGCTGGGTACCAAATACAGAACCTGTATATGTGACTACACTGGGCTACATTCTTAGCTATTGTTTGTGTCTTTTTTATAATTATGTCTCTGTAATTTAAAATAAGTGATAAAAGTGCTCAGGTATTTTAGATGTTGAAGCAGAATAAGGCACTTTTTTTAAAAAAAAATAATTTGAGAGAGAGAAGGCACACGTGGAGCATGGGCAGTTGACTCCTTCCACCATGTGGACTTTCGGGGATTGAGTTCAGATTACCAGGTTGAGAGATGGTGCCAGCCCCAGTATTTTGTTTTAACAAAACTCTTTTTTGTGAATGCTTGCTATACTCTATACTCTAGGTCCAAGTAGAAACTGCCTTGCTAAACAGCAGAGATAAGTATTGAGTTAACAGCTCTTCCCATGGGGTAAGGACAAACCTAAGAACATGTGGAATGTGTCAGAAGTGACTTAGTGAATCAGGTCTAAGTTTTGGAAGACTTCCACAGTGGAAATTTTCTTTACAAACAACTTAACCCATAGCAATAGCTTATCTAGACCAAAGAAAGATTTTTTTTTCCTTCATTCAGGTAAAGTGTAAATGTTTCTTTCAGCTTCATTTTTGCCAAAACTGAGAATGTGAAAGGCAGAAGGATCACAGCTAAATTCACATGTAAACCAGGCTTTACACATCTACAATCCCAGCACTGTCAGGTTACGGGGGATGATGAGTTGAAGGCAGAGCTTAACTACATAGGGAAACTTTGCCTGAAAAAATGACAATAGAACAACAAACCAAAGTGAACCTCAGCTATGTCTAGTGGACATTCATTTCATCAGATATAGGAAGGAATTTTAAGAGTAAGTCCATGCAAGCCCCTCCAAGGAGATCAAGCAAGACACTGCCATGGCCCGCAGTGCTCATGTGTTTCTTGTAATGATAGTAATGACATCAAAGTCAGACCTACCCTTTACTTCACACTATTTCTTTTATCACTGCTTCAGGTAACCAGTATCTGTTTTTACCACCAAATCGTTACATATTCCATGGCGCGGAGGTCTACTCAGACTCTGAAGATGATGTGTTGTCATCTAGCTCATGTGGCAGTAACAGTGACAGTGGCACCTGCCAGAGTCCGAGTCTAGAAGAGCCCATGGAGGACGAGAGCGAGGTCGAAGAGTTCTACAACGGCTTGGAAGACGATGCCGATTTCCCAGAGAGCGCTGGAGGGGCTGCGACTGACGGAGGTGACCAGGAGGCAGTTAATGAAAGTATGTCCGTGAAACAGGAAGTGATAGATGTGAACTGTCCTTCAGACAGATCATAATGGAACAGCTGTCCAGGTATAGGAATTGCTCCACCAGCATCAGGAACTTCATTCACTCAGCATGTCAGAATGAATGTTACGTGTGAACTTGAGCAAAAGGAAACCAGAAAGGTGTAATATTTATAGACTGGGAAGTTAGATTTCTCATGGGTAATTTTTTTTTTAAGTTCCATTTTTTCTGTACTTGTCACTCAACACTAACTTGTTTTCAGGTACTAGACATTTTTAATCAGCTAGTCAACTTCACTTTCCTTTAAAGATTCACCTGTACGACGTATCCATGTGTATATAGAATTTTTTGTTTTTTTGACTAGTGAGTTTCAACATTTTAAAGTTTCCAAAAAGCCATTGGAATGTTAAATTAATGTAAAGGGAACAGCTTATCTAGACCAAAGAATGGTATTTTCCACACTTTTTTTCATAACATTGAATGGTTTAGAATCTTCTGTTTTGAACTTTCATTTAGCACAGTTACCTATTTTTAAACACTGGCATTTCCCAAAACTTGTGGCAGCTAACTTTTTTAAAATCACAAAATTGTAATGTGAGTAGAAGGACGTCAACACCGTGTGGGAAAAGCACTCAGTTGTAACCGGTGCTAAGAGCTAAGAGTCTTGTCTTCGTTGCTCAACTGAAGATGGCTTTTGTACTTCCTGCAGACACCGTCTAACCCGACAAATGCTTTGGAAATGTTTCAGTTCCTTTAGAAACAATAGTGCCTGCCAATCCCTTAGTTTGAGTATTTGCCATTGTTGTTTAAATACCTGTCACTGTGGTATTGAGCCTGCGTTGATCCTTTCCCACAAGTATTAAACTGCCAAGATGTGAATATGCAAAGCCTTTCTTCTGAATCTGTAATAATGGTACCTCTGTGGAGAGTGGATATTATGGACTGCTGTTTTTTTCTTTCATTAATGAGGAAAACAACAGGCCTTTGATTACAGTTCCAAAGTAATAAGATGCTAATTATAACACAACCACAACTAGAAAGTACATGTGTCTTGTTTGGGAGGATTTGGTGTAATGAATACCAAACTGCTAGACTAGTATTATGGAGATGAACACAATGTAAATTGCAATAGCAGAATAGTTAATGAATGAAACTAGTTCTTATAACTGTCTTTATTTAAAAGCTTAGCCTGCCTTAACTAGAGATCAATTTTTCAGAACTACAGAAGCTTCATCGTTTATTAAAAATTGCACAGTAGACATTTATTTTACAGACTCTTTGAATACTACTGTTAAAGTATTCCTATGTTGGTTTGATATTTATTACAATAAAAAGGTTTGAAATAGCTGTTCTTTATGCATAAAATACCCAGCTAGGACCGTAACTGCCAGAAGGAAAAAAAATGTTGAATGGATGTTGAATGGCTAATTTCCCTACTTAAAAGATCTCAATCTGAATTTGGCTACACTAAAGAATGCAGTATATTTAGTTTTCCATTTGCATGATGTGTTTGTGCTATAGATGATATTTTAAATTGAAAAATTTGTTTTAAATTATTTTTACAGTGAAGACTGTTTTCAGCTCTTTTTATATTGTACATAGACTTTTATGTAATCTACTGGCATATGTTTTGTAGACTGTTTAATGACTGGATTATCTTCCTCCAACTTTTGAAATATAAAACCAGTGTTTTATACTTGTATCCTGTTTTAAAGTCTATTAAAAATTTGTCGTTTGACTTTTTTTTTTTTTGTTAACTCTAAGCTATAATTCAATTAATGAGTTTAGGGCTGTATTAGATCTCCACATATTTCTTTACCAAGGAAGGCCTGGGGCCCGCCCTTCCATTTTGTGATGGATCATAGCTTTTCGATGGGTCACAGCCAAATTCAGTTCTGTTTCATCAGGGCCAGGTTCTAAATCACTTGTGCCAGAACAGCCCCACTCCCCTATACCAGGATTTTTTGGCTTGTGAACCTCCAGCACCTGTATAAGCTGTTGACCACCTTGAACCCTGATCCGCAGTACTGTAGGGTTGAACCAAGGGCCTTCTGCATTCTTAGGGAAGCATGACATGGAAGAAGTGAGACTGTTGTTCGTGGCTATGTCTATAAAAGACATCCATGGCTCACCATGATCCTCTATACTTGTGCTTTTAAGGCTTCTAGTTCCAAAATACATGAAAGACTCCGAGAGGTCATGTTGTCCTTTAGTAAATGCCAAGCCTCCAACTCTTAAGCCTCCAACTCTTCTAAATCTTAGTTGTGTGTGTGTCAGAGAGCACTGAGTGTCCCTGTGGAGGACCAAGGGTGACTTGGGAATCCCAGATCCCTTCTACCTCCTTTTTGCTTCCTTCTGAATTTTTTCCAGGCTCTACCCACCAGGAACGGAAGTGCAGGCCTAGTCCATTTTCGTCTGGGATTGGAATTCAGACCTTCTGTTGGAAAGGCAGGATCTCAACCCCTATGCCATCTTTCCAGCAGGGGTGTTTTAAATTAGTGTCAACCTGAGATGGCCCTCTTTCTTGGGAGTTTTAAATGTTAGAACCACTGGAAACTGAAATATTAAACCAATAAGACTTTATTATGTAAACTCCATGGCATATTTTTATAAATTTAAAAAATAAATATTTGCATTATGGCAGAAAAATGACATTGCATAACTCACTTCCACAATTTAGCAACACAAGAGAATGAAGCAAAACCACCATGAAACTGTTACGATTTGCAAAGCAAGTATTCTGGCTAAAACCAAGTGACTGGTTCTCAGTATTTCCTCCTGGCCACTGCAGAGATTAAAGTTCTCCCATCACTAAACAGCAATAGGCTCTCGGATAACCTAGAATATGTCACCTATCAGCATCAAGATTCACTACAGAGGGAAGAACTACAAGCCAGTACAATTATAGTTTACATCTGAATAGAGATTTATTGTAGCATAAAGGGTGTTTCTACCATGCTTTTTATAAATCTCAGTAAGATTAAATCATAATTTTTAACCCTTAAAATTAGCTCAGTTTAATCACAACAATAGAAACTGTTCTGGTGTCTGAACATAACTATTTTATTACAAAACTTTTTATTTACAAAATGGAAAAATAATCAGGTGACCACTGCAGTCCGGTTAAGATTTTCACCCAATGATTAAAGGAGGATTAAGTGACATTTCCATGCACTCACACAGCAGATCATTTCTGAAATATGCGAACTCTTAAAATTCATGTTAGTAAAACTTTAATGTATTCACAATACTTGTTTACGAGAATGGTTCTGTACAATAGATTTAGTATTAACAGCTTTTTGTTTTAATATTTTTGGCTTTCATCAATATTCATAGCAGTGAACATTTTTGCAAGAATTACAATAGTACCTCTTGTGTCGGGTTGAATTCATCACAAGAAAACCCAAGTAGTTTAATGCTTTTGCACTAAACTCAACAGTTAAAACTCCCATTATATTAAACTGAAGCCTTCATTGTGATCAATAGCCTGAATCAGTTTACTTCGTAGAGTTTCTTTTTCTGTGTATTTTGGAAGATCTAGAAGATTAAAACAGGTATGGGATACTGGGAGATACTCCTCACCACCTCCTGTTGACTGGATGACCAGTTTCAGACTCTTCATACCAAGAATAGGAATTCGGTCACTACCTGTCAAAAATACTGCCAAGAAAAAAATCATTTAGATGACGAGTAGTGATATTTAATCCAGTCCCTAAGCACAGGGATGGCAACACCTGTGTTCACCCACATCCTGTATCTTAATTCATTCCTGTTGTGTTTGATGAATATTCGAATGGCTGCAGTGTGAAAAGCATGTTGGCAATCCCTTTAGGAAGAATTGTTTATACCACCAGTTTTCAAAGGGGCACAGTGGCACAGAGCTATGATAGTATTCAGTGGCTGCAGGAGGGTCACAAATGCAAGGTCCATCTTTTGAGTAATAGTTCAAAGCCAGCCCATGCATGAGACCCCGTCTCAAACAAATGCACAGGCAGCCAAACTAGAAGTGAGAGTCTCGTGCACCCCAGGCTGATCCTGAACATGCTCTGTAGCCAAGGATGATTTTCTGGCCTCATCTCCAAGGGGCTGGACTTCAGGGAAAAGCACCATTCTTGGGAATGCCAGTCATTGAGACGCACCAATTCCGACAACTGAATTATAGTTCCAAACTACTCTATGATCCTAGTATATTGCTATTTTGTAGGCAAGATGGATTTAGTTTTCAAATATGGAAATACATGTACTACAGATTAGCTCTTTTTAAAAACAACTGTGGACTGGAGCTGCGGCTCACTTGGTGGAAGGCTGGCCTGCGATCTGCGAGGCCGCAGGCTCCATCTTCAGCACCACACAAGCAGGCTTGGCGTGCACACCTGCGCCCAGCACTGCAGGGGGGAGGGGAATCAAGCTCAAGGTAACCGTCACCTACAGTGAAGAGTTCAAGGCTAGCCTGAGCTACATGAGTAGATCCTGTCAAATAAAAATTGTGTTTATTGTTGACAGTAAGGTAGGAGACATCCAAAAGTTGTCTTCTAACCACTATGTGCACACCATGACATGCGCGCGCACACATACACAATTTAAAAATTATAGTTCATGACATGAAATGGGAACATGGAATACTACTATAAAAAAGAACTGAGCAGAGTGAATTAAAAAGTTTCATAAGTTCAATTAATCAGACTCTCAAACTATAGAAATTGTAAAAAATACTTACACAGAAATTGTTTCTTTTTTTCCAGTGGTAATTCATGAAATACTTCCCAAAAAATTTTTATCGTGGGATGTTCAGCCCAGTACTCTCCTTTGTATTCTGTATTCTACAAACAACACAGCCTTTTATTAATACAAGGAATATTAGCCTATTAAGAGGATTACTAAAATGCAATTTGAGTAATACCTATACTAAAAGTTTCTTCTAATTTCAAAAACAAATCAAACTTTCTATATTCCTTTGACCTACTCTTAGTGTTAACACTAATAATTTCCTGTAGCAGTCAGTTTTTAAGATGGCCTCCAGTGAACGTCCCAGGAGAGTCTGTGTTACTCCTCAAAAAGAATGGACCTGACATGACCAATCAGTGTGTGGTGTGTGTGTGGTTTTTTTCTCTGTCTTTATACAATGAGCCAAGCACTGGGCACTGTTTCTTTGCTATAAATTCAACGCTGGGATTTACCAGAAAAAAGATGAAGATCTTAAGCATTCAATGCAAATCTGTTCTGTGTTCTTGTCTACTCCCCAGTGCCTGGCTATTACAAAAATGCTCACCCCCCCACACACAGTGAGCCCACTATCTCTATAATACACAAATGAAGAAGGAAGTGGAGAATTGTCGAATGATTATTGAGTTTTAGTTTTTTTACTGTGAAGAGTTCCAGAAACATGTGGTGGTTATGACTACTATAATGTATGCTTCCTGCCATTAACTCCACTTAGATAGTTAACTTCTGGTGCCATTCGAGGTAAGTAGCATACACCTTTAACTGAGGCAAGGGATTGGAAGGTTGAGGCCAGCTTGGTTTGTATATACAGCAAAACCATCAACATCTCCTCCACCTCCAAAATGGTCAATGTATGATCATGGCTACAAATAAAGTCCAAATTCCAAGAAACCCACTAACAAATATACATTGAATCTGCTGAACTCCTAGCAAAATGAGACATGGCCTTTGCTGTCTGACAGGAGGGCAGTTAGGCGTCACTTTGTTGAACTGTGATGACTACAAAGGGAAGAAAAGTACATTATGTTATAAGGGACCTAGGCAAGTGGATGTGGAGAAATCTCTTGTAAGGTGGCAGATTTTTAAAAAATACTTTCTTTATTGTGCGTATATGTGTGAATCAGAGGGCACTGTGTGTGCCTGTGGAGACCCAAGGGTAACTTCAGGAATCATACTGGATTGCTCTACCTCCTTTTTGTGACACTCTGGGATTTCCCAGATTCTGCTAATCCAGAGCAGAATGTACATTCCACAACCATTCTGCCGGGCATTTACATTGGATCCAGATCTGAATTCAGGACCTTTTACTTGTAAGGCAGAACCTTAACCCCTTAGCCATCTCGCTAGTCCTACAGTGGCTGACTTTACTAAGAACTTGGTTCACTGTGATTTTTTTCAGATCTACAACCTCAATTACTTGTTATTTGTTGAATTAGTAAACAAAATATGTGATATTGTCCTAAAGGATAAGTATAGCCTAAAGAACAAGAATGAATGTCTGGTGGTCCAGGTCTATACACAGGCTTTCTATGAAACCGAGTCAATGAATTGTATAAAATAGGAAAACAATGCAGAAAAGGCCATGTCCACTGCGAAGCCTTTTCTTTTACCTTTTCCCACTTACTGTCCAAGATTTGTTTTTCCTTACCTTTTCCAGTTCTTTCCAGTCATAATTTGTATTTCCAATAACCATAGCTTGTAACTCATTAGGCTGGAAGAGCAAAAGGACTTTTCCTCCACAGACCTTATGAAAGCCCGCATGAAAAGCGTCAAACAAGGAAGCCACTGACTTATTGAAGATGTAGTCCACGTAAGCATCCACGAATTCCTGCCTACGGGTAAGAAAAGAACACAGTTACCAGACCTGGCGCTGTGGCATTTCAACCTATGCACCTTCATTTGTCCTACTTTCTAACCCAACTAAGAAAACCTAAGAGTCATCATACAGAAGCCTAAAGAAAGCAAGACCACCAAGAAAACCCAGGCATTATCTATCAGGCACAAAACAATTGTTTGTAGAACATTCCTGTTGAAAAAATATAATTTCCTTGTAAAAAACAATGTTATCAAAATAAATTCAAAATAGTTCCTATTGCTAAAGTATCTTGAATATTTTATGCATTAGGTAATGAAAAAATGATACCTGAGAATCATTGTCTCATCTTGTATTCAAAGGAATCTGCACAATATTTTTAGAAAATATCCCAGAAGTATTTGGTGTTAAATGTACTTTCAAGAGAATAGTTAAGAATCACAAGCATAATTTCTTTTCAAATGCATATCCAGGACTGGAGAGACAGCTCGAAAGCACAGGAATCTTGAGTTCAGATACCCAGAGATTTCTACTTTAAAATGTCAGGTAGTTGTGGTGACGCCCTGTAACTCCAGCTCTAACGCAGGGCCTGAGAACCCCGAGTAAGCCAGCTAGCCAGAGCAGCTCTGTGCTTAATTAGAGATCCAAGCTCACAAGATGAACAGCAATTGAGGATGCTTTCCCTTGTTACTCTCGGACCGCCACAGGCACACATACTCAAATGCAAGCACAAAAAGCGCATGCCTGAGAACACTCCCCACCCACATACGTATACGCACATTATACACTCCCAAGAAAAAACCAATTTGTGTACACACGATTCTCTTCTGCCTCTTATGATACAAAAGGAAACTATAGAAAAATGGGAAATCCTTAAGAATAAAAATTTTATTGTTTTGTCTTGTTAGTGCTGAGCACTTTTAGGAAGTATTCCAGACACATAGGAGCAATGACCGGATTTCAGTATTTATATCCGTTTCTTCTGTGTAAAGGATAATTTTGTAACAGGAATTCTAATATATGTAATCAACTGAAGACAATGTTCTTTACGAGTTACAGTAACTTAGAGGTGGGAAAGGACTAAAGGAAGTCACTGGGCCCAAAGGAAAAACAATGACACGAGCTGTTAGATTCAGATGAGAAATTTTAATTCATCCAATCAGAAAATTCACCCAGTAATGAAGTTCCTTAAGCACAAAATGTTAAATCATTGTATATGACAATATACTATTGTCAAAAGTCTTTAAGCTTTTTCTCTAGCTAAATGATCTATGCAAAATCAGAGCAACAGCAAAGCTTTTACAAGTGTAATAAAGGCTAAACTACAGGTGCTGTTTTAAAAAAGTTTTTTAAAAGGATAACCAGAAAGATCTAAATGCTACAGATCATATAAAGAACAGCTTTATTTTATCCAAACAAATACATAACCCAAAGTATCAACAATAATCAATCTAACAGCCAACACTCACTGAGCACATACAAGTGCTAAACCCTTCTTCCAAGTATCTCACACTTACTGCCTCACCTGGAGTTGAAAAGCATCTGGTAGCAAGACCAGGGGATTGCCTCCCACCAGCCACAGAGCCCCTTCATGAAAACATTTCTAACAGAAATGCAACAGAGCAGCTCTGACCTGCGTTTCTGTATCATAAGAATCCCTGCTATTTAAAGACAACTACTCGGTAATACTTTTTTGTCTTTTTTTTTTTTCTAATATTTACCTTCAGGCTTCTAACTAAACAGTATTGTTACTTATCTCCACTTTAAAATAGTGAACTTTATTGAATTACTAAACAAGGTGAAAACTTAACTTTAGTTTACTGCTCCTGTCTCACTTTCCTTTGACACATATTTATCAATCCCTATTACATAAATTTTGGTTCCAGCTCACTAAAAACATTATTACTACTATTTTGAGTGTAAACACACTCAGTCAGGCCAGAGAACAACACTACGGAGCTGGTTCCCTGGGCTCCTCCTGCATGGACAGCGCGCACAGAGCCATCTCTGCTTCCACAATCGTTATTTTACTAGCATTTCGTGTAATCACTTGAGAGAAGAGATGGAACGGAAGAGTGAAGGGGAGGAAGGAGGAAGGAGGAAGCATTTGTGCAGGTGCACTTAGTCCACGGAACACACGTGGAGGCCACAGGGCAACGTTCACAGGTGGTTCTCTCCGTCCAACATGTAGAATTTGGGAATCCAACTCAGACCACAAGGTTTGTGAGCAGATACCTTTACTTGTTCAGTCATCTCATAAGCCCAAGTTAAAATTTTTTTAATTTTATTTTTTCCTAGTTTTACAAGCATATTGAATAATTATCCTTGCTCCATTCTATATCCTCCCATTCTTCCCTACTTCCCTTTTCTCCCAAGTTAATATTTTTATAATTACTAATACAATTTAGCTACAGAGCATTTATTTTTATTTTTATTTTATTCAATTGTGCGTGCGTGTGTGTGTGTGTGTGTGTGTAGAACCACGGACGAATTCGGGAACCACCATGGACGCCTCCACCTCCTTCTGCCCCGGGATTCACAGGCTCCGCCCCACCAGGACCAGAAGCGCAGGCCACCCCCGCCTCCGCCTGGCATCTATACGTGGGATCTGGGATCCGAACTCAGGACCCTCCACCTGCAAGGCAGAGGCTTAACCCCTGAGCCACCTCTCCAGCCCCTAGCTACAGAGCATTTTAACATTACCTTTCCTTTCTCCCACCATTACCTCCAACCTACCTTTGGGAATATCTCAGTCCTTTACTTTTATTTTGAAAAAAGATCTTACTAAGGAGCCAGGCTGGCCCTGAAGTCATAATTCCCATGACTCATCTCTGCAAGTAGCTGAGATTATTGCCTGTAAAACCATGCCGGGATTACCTTTCTTTTCTTTTAAAAAACTAACAAACAAAAAGCACTCTGTTTCATTACCAGCAAAAACTTGAGCGTATCATCCAAGTTCAAAATTTGGAAGCTTTGGTTGCATTTTTTCCCATCTACTCTTGAGAGTCAGGTTTCTAAGTCTTTTTTTTTGTGGTAATAGGGTCAAAATCAGGGTTGTGTATACACTTGGTAAGTTCTTTGCCACTCACCTACATCCTTGGCACTTCATGAATATTTTTAAGTTTTGTGCTTTTATTTATTGTACGCAGGGTCGGATGAGGAGATCAGGGGAACAGACACATTCGTGCCACACCATTGGTAGAGGTCAACTCTGGGGAGTTCATTCTCACCTCTACCACATAGGTCCCAAGGATCAAATTTAGGTAGCAGCACCGGTATCTGCCAAGTCATCACATCAGCGCACTTCCTACATCATCACACATACGTCACAACTCGTCAAGAGCCTGTTTTGTATTTGGTGCATTCCTTTCTGGCTTAATTTCTAATTTTACTATGACACATCCACCAGTAATTATCTGGGAAAGAGGCATTGGAAGTAAAGTATGAGACTGATAAAAAAATATCTTCACAAAACTACATATTTGAGCATTTGGATATGCAATCCTATGCTGGCAATAACTTTCTCTTGAATTTTGGTATTGTTGTCTTACAAGTCTCAAGTTACTGTGAGTCCCACAGTAACAGACCCACATTGTGTTTTTTGGTTGTTTCTTTTTCCTTTTCCTGAAAAGTTTGAGTCTCTCTTTAGAGATTTTTAAATTTCATTTGCATTTGTTTTTCCTATCTAAGTATCTTTTTTAAAAAAATTCCACACTTTCATTCTTGAATGGCATGTTGGTCAATTTTTTTTTTTTTAACATTTGTGTGTGTGTGTGTGTATGTGTGTGTGTGTGTGTGTGTTGCCCCCACCACACACACGTAAGGAAATGAATTTACTTGTTGAGTCATCTTGCAGGCCCTAGCTTAACTATTAAATGTGAATGGACAACTAAACATTAGTAGACATTTAAAGGAGATCAAATAGCTAAAAATAATGTCAAAACAGTGGATCGATGCAGAATGAAGAATATAATTTCAAAAGAAAACACGATCAGTGTCCTCAATGTGCTGAGCAAATAATCGGAAAATAATCCAAACAATTACTGAAATAGAATTTGTTAAAGAAAATAGTATCAAAAAATTTAATGGCACTAGTTGGCACAAATGCCAAGTATGAAGACCTAAGTTTGATCCCCAGAACCCACACAGTGAAAGGCAAAAACCCAAAGCCATTACGATGCAGCACTGCACCTACTAAGTAAATTTCTAAACCAGCTGGTGAACAGGAGCATTCACGGTGATGGAGCATTGCACATGGCTGTGCCCAAGTGCCTTTGAGTATAAATTAGCAGAATCTCTCCAGAAGATTCGAAATCTACGACCTCCTGCCTTGACTAAAGAGAAGCAACTTCTAGGTTACTAAACACATAAGGAAAAGGCTTCTATGTGCTGCTTCTGTTTCCAGCAATTCCCCAAATCACATCCTTTAGGAAAAAGAAAAAAAAAGTATGTTTTGTTCTTATTTGGGCTCTTCAGTTCCTGCTGCTGTGTCTCTGGCTTACTACTTACCACCATTTTCCCACTTCCCCTCAAAAACGTGTTTGCTATTGTTTCTCCTCATTTCCCTTTGTTTTGATTTTCTTCTTCAACCACCCTCTACTGACAGTTTGAAGGGATACCAGGAACTAAGGCAGATTCCTTCCTCATTCATCTTTCCAATGCTAGCTGGAGCCAAGGGAAGGCCCCTCAGCTGCCCTCCTTACCGATTCTGCTTGTTCACAGCTGTGTTCGCGCCGTTCGCAACCAACTCTTTCACTTCTGTTGCACCAAAGTTTTCAACTGTGATCTAGTGATTTAAAAAGTCAGTGTCATATTCAAAACAGAGTATTCTAATAATACGCTATTCCTTTGTCTCATTAAATATAAAAACTAATTAATCTGAGGCAAAAAGTCTGCTACCAAAAGCTGATCTATGAATTTTACCCTTTTTAGCAGTTTGATATTCTACCATAACTAATAACTTTGGTTAATTCAAGCACAGGACACCAAACATTTATCAAAGAAAAACTTCGGAATGAAACAATGTTAGAGGAGAATGTCCTACTCAGATGAGCGAACCGCACATCAGGAACGTCATCTCCACGGCAGCGCGTGTCCTGGTGCTTATCAGCTGCCTTGCACACGCGGCTCATTTAGTTCAAGAACTCCATTTACGAAGGGAGTGCACTATTTTGAAACCTTTTATTTCTCCTTCTAGTCTAATAAAAAAAAAAAAAAAAAACCTGCCATTCTCATCTTACATCTTTTCTTTCCTAGTCCTCTATCTTGATGCATTTCTATTTTCTATGAAAAACTAGCATCCACAAAATACTATGGTGGGGGCAAGAAGTACGAGATTACCATCTTATAAAAGACAAGCAAGTCATTATAATAAGCTTCTAAATAGGGATACACATCAAACTATCTACTACACAGGAAAGAAAACACAATTCTAACTCAGAAAGTATGAAGGAGCTTGAGAAAAAACTGCAAAGTACATACAGGGATTCTGAAACAACACTTCAGACCAAGCATGCCAAGTTAAAAAAGGGATAAAAAGGAGACATATCAAGTCTGAAAGTGAATGCCTCTACAAAAGGTAAGTCCTGGTTTATCCACTATGGGCCTTTCAGGCTACAGCAGGTCCCTGGGCACTTGCAATGAAGGCGTTCTGGGTGAGGCCCCATGCAAGGCGACGGGGAGCAAGAGGGAGACTGGTTAGGTAGGAGAAACAGTTGGTGGGATGGAGCAGGTATGAGGAGTGGGGAGCAGGAAGAGGGGATAAAAATATATTAATTCATTATATTTGTATATGAAAGCTTCAAAATATTTTAAAAAATTAAATCTCATGAAAGAATATTTTGTGATATAATTTGATACGAAATGAGGATAGGACATGAGCTAGAAAGAAAACCAAAGTCCCAGTATCTTTGCTGTTCGCTGCAAAGCTTTTCATGTACGAACAATACAGAACTATGGATGGTCTATGAAATGGCAAGAGGAAGAAATGCTTGAATATAGTAGGAATTCACGGACTTAATGATAAAAAAACTAGAAGTCAAACTCAACATTTTAGTCAAGATGATAAACTTAAATAGAAGTGAATCCACTGAGAAGGGGAACCAAATTTCATGGAAAACAGAAAAATTCTAAGGAAGATTCTTCTTGAAAGAAAAAATATAAGAATTTATTTCAGGGCGATCTAGCCCCTCATGGCCCTCTAGTGCCATGAGTCCGTTTCCAGCTGCCTACTTCTCTTGGAGGCAATCTAGCCACTCATGGCACTGGAGTTTCTTGTTCCTTGCTCCTCGTAAATTCCATGCCTAGGCACTGTGAGTTCTCATGGGCTCCCCACCCCCTCATGACACTCTAGTGCCATGAGCTCTGTTTTATTTCTGCTTCTCATGGAGGCGCCCTAGCTCCTCATGGCACTCCACGTCTGGAGTCCATGAGTTCCAACCTTTCTCTTCTCTAATAAACAACTACCTTAATCCTCAAAAAAAAAAAAAAAAAAAAAAGAATTTATTTCAGCTTAAACTTTTGTTTGATAAATGCACAATGTGCTAAAGTTAAAATGAAAAAGAATTGCTAAACATTCTTCATAGAAAAGTTGAGTGGTACCAGAATATGTTTTGTTTTTCAGTTTTGACAAGACCATAAACTTCAATGACTGGGGAAAATCAAGTATAAATAAAATTCAAAAGAAGGTTTTTTCATTTTCCTGTGAGTCTGAAATCTATTCAGAATACTCTGCTCAGACGCGCCTCTTAGAACTTGCTGCCGAGCTTTACCAACTCATCTACTTCTTGCAGATCTCCACCGTCCACAGCCTTCCAGGTTTCTAGGTCGTGTACTCAACATCCCTGTCATTGACAATAAAATTTTGCTGATTTCCAATTTCCAATTTTATCATACTAATTCATCCAATAGCTGAGTAAGACAGACAGGCAAGGAGAAGCAGGAGTGAGAGCAGAGAGATGCACTAAGAGGGTAATTTTAAGCAGTATGTTCGTCAGTAATAGTTACAATATCTTTTACATCTTTCATCATTCCTGTAACTGCACTCCCGAAAATGAATACCTAAATAAAGTTCTCTTACATTTTTCTATACCCTTTATTAGCAGTAAACTGCATAAGTATTCAAAGTGATGGAGCTGAGTATGAACACTGACTGACAGACAATCATAATCTTCAGTTTTCTTCTTTAGAATGTAGGAATAACAACTTCACAGGATTAGTAAGGATAAAAATGGAACAATTTATGTATTATGCCTAGCACAGAGTTTAGTGTTCCATAAAAGTTAGCTAAAGTCCATCCATTGCAACAAAGAAAATCTATGAGGTACAGCTGATAAATAAAAGGGATGATAAATAAATAATCAGGCAAATCTACTTCAGTTTATCTTACCGTAAAATTTAGACAAAATGTTTCCTCTATATCATCTTCCGGATAATCCAGTAACTGTTGCATGCTTCTGTAAAATATGGTATGTTTCTTTAAGGAAAAACATTATTGGATACTTTGACTATTTTGCTTATGAATAAATGTGCATTAAGTTTTCTTTTATTAAAAGAGCTTTATTGAAAAAGTTAAAATGTTGGTGGAGAATGGGAAACCCCAGAGCAAAGGCAAAAGCAGGCAGAGCAATCCAGGATGATCCCCAAAGTCACCTTTGGGCCTCCACACGGTCACATACTGCCTTCTGATACACACACAAAAACGCACGCACACACACACACAAACCCTAACCCTACACGCATGTGCAGTGCACACTGGGCACCACACACACAAGTCAAAAGAAAAGTTAAATGTTAAACAGAAAAAACAAAATTCATTTTGTTTTTTGATTAATTCCAGAAAATTCTTTGTACAATCCCCACTTCTGAACTCCCAAATATTACCTTTGATTCTTTGCACAACTAACCTTCCAACATCAGGCATTAGTTCCTTTAAATCTTCCAGAGAAGGCTTCTTTTTTAACAGTTTCTTATATAAAGCCAAAGGAAAATGGAGGTCCACAATAGTAAAATTATAAATTGCTAATCCACAGATAACACCAATCAAGTGGAATAAATCACTGTCTTCAAATGTCTAAAAACACAAGGAAGAAAAAGTTAAAAACTTCTCCATGTTGAACCACCAATTTATTACAATATATTCCCACAATAGAAAAACACCTGAAGATACAGAAAAGGTGAAGAGTAAGAAGAAAGACTATCTCGGGCATAAACATCATCACTGACAAGCTTCTTTGTATATTTCCATTCAATGTACTTTCTAACGCTTAAAAAATTAAAATGCCTAGCTGAAATCTTAACACATAAATACACGTGACTGTACAACTGCAAGCCAGAAATACAAGCATTTCCATGTCATTACACGTTAATCACTGACTGTATATTTGAGATATAGTATAGCAGTAGAGTGCCTGCCTAGCATGGGTAAGGCCCTAGGAATGACACATGAGTAAGGGAAAGAGAAAAGGACAAAGAACATTAAAAGTGAAGCAATTACTTAATATATTATTTATATTTTATTTAGAGAAAAAGAAGGCATGGCATGCACAAGGAGGAGATGAGGACAATTTTCCTAAGTTGGTGCTGTCCTCCCACCATGTGGGCTCTAGGCTGCCTGCAGGGCACCCCTTTAAGCATGGAGTCATGTCCCTGTCCACTTTTCTTTAAATGTGCGTGTAACATACAAGTGATAGACAAAAGAGACCTCCAGTGTCATTCTCCTTTGAACAGGGTCTCTCACTAGCCTGACACTCACCAACTAGTGTGGACTGGTTGGCTGGCAAGCCGAAGGATCCTTGTTTTATCTCCCCAGCTCTGGAATTGCAAGCATGAACCAAAACACCCAGATTTTTATGTGGGCGCTGTGAAAAGAACTTGGTCTTCATATTTTTGAGGCAAGCAATTTACAGACTGAGCTATCTCTTGGCACCTGAAATAATGATTTTTTTTCCCCTTCAAAAGTCAACATACCCTTACACCAAAAATGGGGTCACTCACATATCTGAGTAGTTGACAGGCTCAATCAAGAAAATCATGAATTTGAGACAGCCCTGGCTATGTGCATGATATCACAACAAAAGAAAAATCAAATTAAATATAGATGCCAAATTTGGAAAGTGTGAAAATGGAGATTTGTAACTGAATCAGTTAAACTAATAAAAAGCACTTTTAAAAGTAGAATAGTGATCTTTAGAGACTGGGAAGTAGGGAGGGGCAAAATGTACTTCAATAGACATTACATGCATATATGAGACTATCATATTTAACCTCATTAACAGGTACAATGAATACTCGTTACTATTAAAATATTTCCATTTGTTATAAACTCAAAAATAATCTTAAACATATTGTATTTAAATTATTTTATAGAGACAGTTGAAGCTCTTCCAAAATTCTATGAAGCCCGGGTGGAACTTGAAATGGTGATCTTCTTACATCTACTTTAGCTAGAATTATAGGCATAGACAGCCAGGCCTAGTCAAGTAGTATCCCACACCTTTTCTTAAGTATCTTAACTTTCTGCAGGTTGTCTTGACCTCCACATCTCCACTGTGCCATACATTAACTGCCACACACAAGCAAATAAATGTAAAGAAAAAAGATTAAAAACATGTGCTGGTAAGATTGGATTCATGTACCATAGTTTGTTCATTCTTTGTATGATTTCTTTAAAACATTAATTATGTTTTTGTATGTATATATTAGAGGATACTGTGCGTCCCTGTGGAAGACTTAGGGTGACTTTAGGAATCATCCTGGATTGCTTCTACTTCCTTTTTGCTTCATTCTGGGATTTCCCAGGCTCCCCCTACTGCAGTCAAAAGTATAGAGTCAGCCTCTTGTTTTCACCTGGCGTTTTTACATGGGACTTGGAAATCTGAACTCAGGACCTTCTGCTTGGGAAGCAGTCTTAAACTCTGAGCCATCTCTCCAGCCTTCTTTGTGTGATTTCTAAAGCTAAACTAATTTTTCCAAGAAAAGTTTATCATGTGATAGCTACAGTTCACAAGCTGGAATACAAGGGTGTAGGGGATCAACAGTTTTCAGGCTGATGTCCCTGAGTGTGTTTTAATTTGAAATATGATAAGAGGCACAACTGTATTTTGACAAGTCTAATATAACTTCTGAAACTGTAATAAGCAGACCCCTCCCCAAACAAAATATCTTAGGAATGAATACTTACAAACCGAGGTATAAACAAAGAAGTAACTTAAGATGATAGGTGTTTTACCTTATCTGAAAACCAAATGAGCCTGGAATCTTCATAGTATCTAAACATCCCATATTTAGGATCCAATAGTTCCCTCATGATGAGCAAGAAAAATTCTTTACGTACACCTCCTGCATCAACAGCATCTTCTCCAACAAATATTACCTGAAACAACATAATGTGAATAATGAATGCGGTATTAAAAAACGCAAGTCTATTGTTGAGGCCTACGACATTAACAATGCAAGCATGTGGTTCAACAGTTTATAGACTCAAAACATAAAATATATAATTGAATCTATTACATTTTAAAGTTACACCAAAAAAGCAAAAAACACAAACAGACTATTTCAAAAAGCTTCTGAACAGAAATACCAATATGCAAAGGAAAATATCAAATACCTTAAGTGGCTTTTTGTAATCTATGTTCTTTGTTTTCCTAAGGACTTCCATTGCATCTCCTACAATATTTTCTCTGCGCACCACTAGAATTAAACAAGGATTCACAGATTCAATCACTGGGAGAAAAAGAGAGGAGACATTCTGTCTGTGGGCCTGGTCAATAGCCATCTAGAAGACAAAAGATTAACATTTAATTATTTCATGTTATTTTTAAAAGATTTATTTATCTATTTATTTATTGCTTACGTGTGTGTATCACAGGGCACTGCATGTCCCTGTGTAGGCCGAGGGGTGACTTCGGGAATCTGGCTTGCTCTACCTCCTCTTTGCTTTGCTCTGGAGTTTCCTAGGCCCCGCCTTCCAGAACTGAAGTACTGGCCACTGCTATTTCCTCCTGGCATTTTTACACGGGATCCAGGATTCAAATTTAGGACCTTCTGCTTGTGAGCAGAGGCTTTAACCCCCGAACCATCTCTCTGGCCCCTATTTTATGTATTCTTAAAAATATATTTATCTTGGGGGGGGGAGGGAACTGGTAAAAAATTTTAAAATGTATAATTAAATTTTTAATAAAAAAAAAAACTTAAAAAAAAATATATTTATCTTATTTGAGACGAGGTTCCTTGTAGCCCAGGCTGACCTCAAGCTTGCTGAATAATGGGGATGATCTAGAACTTTTGATCCTCCTGCCTCCACCTCCAGGGCCTGCATTGCAGGTGAAGGTTTACTGCAGGTTTACTGCATACACCAGTGTATGCAGATCAATGCTAGGGCTTTGTGCAGCTAGACAAGCACACCACAAGTGAGCTGGCACCCTCAGGCCCTCCAAAATTAAAAACCTTACTTTTCTTTAAGATGTTAAGTGTGAGAAGTGGTTCGTGTGTGTTCCCATATATAGGTGCATATGCACATGTGTGCAAGTGCTTGTGGACACCCACAGTGTTCATTGGGCGTTTCCTTCAATCATTCTCCAATTTTCCAGACTGTAACAGCAATATTATGGTGTGAGGAGTGGATCAATTAGAAAGATATTTTAATTTCAGAACTAACTCCTATTACTGAATTCATACTGTATCTAACACAGCATGAAAACTAAGTGAACTGATAATAAAGAGCAGCCTTTTGAATTTTCTTTCTTTCTTTTGAGATAGGATTTGTGTAGTGTAGAGTAGCCTCAAACTCAGAGTTTCCTCCTCTTGCTGTAACAGCCTCAGCACTGGGATGACAAATGCACGTCACCACATCAGGTTTGAATTTTTCTGCTAGTGTGTAACTCGTAACATTGCTAGGCTAAGCACAGAACTATAATTATGCTAGGCCCCAGTTTTTTCTAAGGAAATATAAAGAAGAAGTAGCATAAACAAACTTTGATAGACAGAAGAACTAGCTAAGGAAGTGCATCACATCATCCATCCAACAGTTGACAACCACGTGTGTTCGCAAATCACATCTGCCTTGCCCTATGTTTCTGCTGAGACAGGGACAAGCTGTTTTTTCCTAGTATTTATTTATTTAGATGTTACAAAGGATCTAGAACACTAAATGGGCTGCAGAGATGGCTCAGGTGTTAAAACTCAGGCTCATGAGCAGAAGGTCCTGAGTTCGGATTCCAAATCTCACATAAAAAAACGCCAGGTGGAAACAGAAGTGACCTGAATTGCTGGCCTGGAAAGCAGAGCCTGGGAAACCCCAGAGAGAAGCAAAAAGAAGGTAGACGCAACCCAGGATGATTCCCGAAGTCACCCTTGGTCTTCCAATGGGACACACAGTGCCCTTTCTTTCTCTCTCTCTCTCTCTCTCTCTCACACACACACTAAATCAAAGTTGAAAAAAAAAGAGAAAAATTAAAATTCAAAGTATCCTTTCATTCTTTCCTCTAATCTGTATGATGAGATACTCTCT
This sequence comes from Typhlomys cinereus, assembly GCA_023101885.1. Taxonomy (NCBI): domain Eukaryota; kingdom Metazoa; phylum Chordata; class Mammalia; order Rodentia; family Platacanthomyidae; genus Typhlomys; species Typhlomys cinereus. Next base: position 19,719,830 of record JALPQD010000003.1, read on the forward strand.
GCTTGAAGCCCAAAATATTTTTTATTTTTAGGTTTAAGTGATAAAATGAAATCTTACAATAAATCATTCTTCAAAGTAATATGAAATAACTTATTTCTCATTACTAAAAATGTATCCATTCATTCATTTAGTTCTTTTTCCCCCCTCAAAGACAGGCACTCCTGTAGCTCAGGTTTGCCCTGAAGTCACTATGAAGGCATGAATGGCCTTGAAATCCTCATCTTCCTCCCTCTACTGCTCCAGAGGTGGATTACAGGCAAGGCTGGAATAGATGTGTGTCACCATGACTGGGCATTATGTAAGGTTGTTTTTCCTTTTTAGTTAGCATGCACTATGAGATTCATTGTGACACTTTCTTTATACAGTTCTTATTCACCTCCTGTGTCCCTCCTGTAAAAATCTTCACTATGAATGAAAAACCTCAGCCTAGTACAGAAGATAAGGAGAAAGGAAAAGAATAAGTAATGATGATCAATCTCATGAAACCATATTACTACCATTTTCTTCAAAACAATTTTGAAGGAACAATGATCAACTTGTTCATTTGAACAATGATCAACTTTACCTTAATTCTAGCTACTTGTTTTACCAATTACACAAAAAGAGATGTAGACTGAAGCAAGTTTTTTGAAACAACCTAGTATTTTATAGAGTAAGCAAAACAGTCTAAAACGAGTGTGTGTTATAGTTGAAAGGGGTCTTATATCCCTGTTAAAATACACAATTTATTCGATTTTCCCTGCAGCCCTCTTTTAAATGCTCACCTACCCATCTCACATTGCAGTCTTTTTTAAAAATTTATTTTCTTTACTAATTTAGAAAGAGAGAGAAAGAGACAGCGAGGAGGGAGGAGAGATAGAGAAGCATGGGTGGGGACACAGGACAACTTTCAGAAGTCTTTGAAGATGGAACTCAGATAACCACGTCTGCGAGCAAATGCCCAACCTGCTGAGTTAGCAACCATCTTTACTGTCACTCAAGGTACTCAGCCATGATCACCTACAATAGTGTCCCCCAGAACTATTGAATATAGACATTGCAAAAAAAAAAAAAAAAAGGGGAGGGGGGATAATTTTTAAAAACACTCCTAAAACTGAATCAGTAAATGTAGTGTTTTTACCTGCATCTGTAACACTGCATCTGTTTGTAACAGAGTAGTTTTTGCTTGAGCATCAAATACAAATGGATATGTGCAAATTGTCACAGGGATATCTGCCAACTGGAAATAAAAAAAAATCAGCATGAGTTCATATATTTATTGTGGATACTGTCATTTCTTGAAGCTAACATTCTTGGTTCACTCACCCATATAATTAGGAATTATCAAAATGTTACTTATTTCTGGCTATAGAATTTTTATTGGTGATTTGATAAGGCATTAGAACAATCCCAATTCTCAATTTCAAAGAGACTTACAAATTTCAGGGTCCACAAAATTACATGTATCTTGTGTATTGTCACCCCTCCATTGTTCCTCTAGGGTCTTGTACACACTAGACAGGTGCTCGACCAGTGAACGATATCCCCAGCCCATGGTCTTTTTTGACAGGGTTTCACTGTGTGGTCAAGGCTGGCGTCAGACGCTCAATCCTTTTACCTCTGCCTCCCAAGTACTGGGATTGCAGGTTATGCACCACCTCGTCTTCATATGTATTAATTCCATGTCAGCGAATTGGGTTTATTCTACAATTTGGGGCTTCTGTGCTATGTACAATACCCACCCAGTTCATATGCTAGAGCAACTCCAGCCACTGTTAAAATAACTGTTTAATTGATTTTTGATTCAAAATAAGCATAATCTGTTAAAAGTTTAAGAGTCTACTTAGGATTACAGATCTCTCATTACCATTATCCAACATTAGGCATCATAAAGACACCCTAATACAGCGACTACTATTTGCAAACACAAAGAATAATGAAGTGCTAGTTACACATTCATGTGTACAGAGGATGACAACTATTATCACCTACCCATACACAATATTTTTGTGCAAGCCTTGTAATTAAGACTCTTTGCTAGAAGGCATCCAATGAAAAGTTTAACAACATAAAACCATCTTCTTTAAAAAAAAATCTCATTTTTTACTATCTATTTGGGATGCAGGGAGAGAAGAGAGAACAAGTCTTTCCTTAGGAGAGGCAGGAAAGAGAGGTGGGGAGTGAGAGGACGACTTTTCTAAGTCAGCGCTCTTCTCCCACTGCTCTTGCAGTGATTGATGGACAGGTGGGTGATCAGATGCCTTACTACTGAGCATCTCACTGGCCCTGTGTATTCTACACACTGTCTTTTGTTCTTTGACACAGTCTCACTTTGCAGCCCACAATTCACATTTAGGGCAGCCTAGCCCCCAACAGTGACCCTCCTAAGTACTGACCTGGCAGACGTGAGTCACTGTGCTTCACTGTGTTTTTTTTTTTTCTATGTTAAATGCTCCTAAATGCTCCTAAATATTGTAGTCATTCTGAAAGTGGACTTCTAGCTCTTCTCCATGCTAAATACCCTATCTTCACCATGATTCAGTTTCTCTCTCAACTTCTGTAATTCTGTTCACTCATCAACTCTATTCTGTAAGAAAGACATACGTTGTTTACTTATTTGTGCCTAGAAACTGACTGATCCAAGGCTGGAGAGACAGCTCAGTGCATAAGGAGCTGTTCACAAACTGGCCACCTGTGAGTTTGATCCCCAGAAGCCCATGTCATGAAAGAGAAGTGAGTTTCCTTCTGACATCCACCCATGTACTACGACCTCCCCCACTCCAACTAAATAAAACATAATTTTTAAAATAGAAACTGGTCAATCCTTCATATTCTCATGTGAATTATAGTTTATCTCCTGCAGTCTCTATTTGTATCACAGCTAACTGTTGATCAGTCATTTTACTTCTCTATAACTCACAAAGATTTGGGTACTTGTAAGGTTGCTATCGGTTCCTACAGTCTGCACTCTCCACCTACCATACACTAGTGGTGCTGGGGTTGATTAATCAGCAGGGCCTTGTGCACAGAGGCAAGAACTTTAATACTGAGCTCTATCTGGCATCAGTTCTATCTTTTTGTAATTTTATGTGACATCTAGTTGAGAAAGAATAAGCCAACAAACTGAAGCTAACTCATGCTTCCTTAGTTCAAGTGCTAGGAAAACCACACCAAATAAACAAACCAAAATTGAAGCAAAGCAAAACCAAACCAAAAACTGTAACATAATGAAGTAACAATGTTAAGTGTTAAAAACAGTGGCATAGGATGATTCGCTACCTAAGTTAAAGAAGACGTACATAATGTAATACATGAGACAAGAAAGAGGATCATAATGAATGTTTAATTTTGCTACACATCAGAGTATCAATTATTAGTTTAAAAATTAAGATCATTTTGCTTCTCTATTATTCAAATATTAAGTTAAAAGTTTGTCTTCTATATTCTGAGAGTTCATTACACTTTATATTGGAAGATAAGGAGAACAGGAAATACTGTAAAGCCAATCTTGGAAGGCATCATAAAGGTACAATGTTAATTAATTAAAAGTTTCTAAATTTTTCTCAAGAAGACTTCTGAAATATACAGGATAATTTCTATGGTGTCAACTTTTAAAATAGAAGTGATACATATATACACACATTTTTTTAAAAAAAAAAAAAGCACAGAAAAAAAGAAATCTGATTCTTTTCACTAAGAAAAAACAAAAAAACAAAAAACCAGAATAGGTCTTTTCAACAACACTTTAGTACACCAAACTCACCTCAGTTAATCCATGGCTGACATCCTAAGACAGCAATGCAGAAGGCAACGATAACGAGGAAAGAGTAGTGTTAGTGTCCAAAAAGAACTGTTTCTATTTAAAGTAGTATTTCATATATTTCTACAGCTGAATATTGAATTTATGAAGTAGAAAAAGCTACCCTTCCCACATGCATCTTAGATAACTATAAGGAGTTTATTTCAACTTGGAACATGAAATTATCCAAGCTTTGACAATGAACTCTGGTTGCAGCAACTACAGAATTTAGGTACCAGAGGGAAACACCCTAAATCTGCCATGCACCTAGATAATGGGGAAAAATATTTCTCTGACTTTAAGACTTGGTTAATTTTGATAAAGTCTTTACTAAAATAATAAAATGGAGACAAAATTAGACCAAATGAGGCATAAACCATTATCTGACAGTAAATAACCAATAAAAGTTTAAGTGCTTTTTGTTAATTTAAAATTAAAAATTCAAGACACAGCACAGCGGTTAAAGTAGGAAAAAAAAATAACTTCCCAAGGAGATAATACTGGAAATGACAGAAACAGCTCTTCCCTTTACTGAAAAGGAAGATAGATCCCCCCCCCCCCCGGCACTGGCAACTGAACAAGGGGCCTTTAAGAATTCTAACACTAAGCCCACAAATGGGCTTTTTTTCTTTGAAAAAGAAGCAAAGTTCATTACAAATAATGAGGAAAACTCCCAGCATCTGGGCAGCAGAGGGAGAATTTGAAAATGTTACCCCACACTTTTTCTCTTCTTGAGGCAGAGGCCTCCATCTTGCTACTTATTGAGGCTGGCCTTGATTTCTGGATCCTCCCCACTTTTACTTCCCAGGGCTGGGATTCCAGGTGTTGCCACCACTTCCAGTATGGGGCTCTACTTCAGGGCTTCCGAGTTCTGTACCCACTTAATGTTACCAGAAGCTTCCACATATTCTCAGAGTTCAGAATCATATAAAGTAGAAAACGTCATCAACAATATAGTACTAAATTTGTAGTTAATGGTTACTGAAGTGAAGAATTAATTACTCTTGCCCAAACAGAGAACAGTGCCAAGGGTATGGGAGGTGACTTGTGGTCTTCTCAATGTGAGGGAGAATGTAATGATGTAGTTTTGATGGGGACTTGAACCCTGTGTGTGGTATTAGTCCTGCCTTAGAAAAGGCAGGTACACTAGCAGAAAGTGATTGACACCCAATAAAAATGCTGGGTACCAGAAGTTATTCAGATGTGCTAAACTGCTTAACAATCTTCTGTGAGTAGGTCTCACACCAATATTACCACCAGTGCAGGGCATGTCATTTACAAAGTGACTTTCCAATGAAGAAGCAAATTGGTGTTCTGCTATTCATCAGTTATTTCTCCTGGATTTTCCTTAAGTACTTCTTAACTTCGTCAACTTTAAAACATTTTGCTTCCCTGCAACGAACTGCACTCAGTGACTTAACCATTTTCCGTGAGTTCTGTGAGTTCTTACAACACATGACAGACACTGAGGCTCATGGGGGGAGCATGTCTCTCAGAACTGCTCCAGTGCCGGGTGCTCTAACTACAGAGCGCCACAAGAACTCCTAACTGGGGAAGTGAGGCTACATGCGTCTCCCAGCACTGGCCTACCCAACTGCCAAACCAGCTGGTGAACATGTCAGGCTGCTGTCTTGGCAGCTGATCACAGTTAACAAACAATAATTCCACAGGACAAATACAGTGGAGATGAAGGTGTTCAGCATGTTTCTGAATAAACAAGGTTTATGACTGACAAAAACATGTTATATAACATCAAAGGCTAAAAAAGTGCTCACCAATTTATGCTATTTTTATTAGTATTTACATTATCTGTAATTTTTCATATAGGCATAACAGCTGTTATGAAACAAAAAAGTTCACAGCTTGAAAGAAGAAAACTCACTTAACTTTAATCTCTAGTTCAAATACTACAAACCCAGCATGGACTTTTCTTCCCCTTTTTCTGAGACAGGGTCTCAGGCAACTCAGGCTAGCCATGGCTCACTACAGAGTTGAGAATGTTTCTGAACCTTTCTACCTCCTACCTCCTGGGATTAGACTCATCTACTACACCTGGTTTGTGGTGCTGGGGATGGAACCTGGGGCTGTATTCACAGCAGGCAAGCATTCTACTAGACTCCAGCCCTCATGCCAAAGCTTTCTGAGCTTATAAAGTGTCAAATTCAGGAGCATTTTGGATTTTCAAATTAGTTATGTTAAAATCTGTGGAAATCAAGTCAAGGGTTTTTACAAAATTAGTCATTAAGGTTTGGGGATCACAGTAGAGTACATCTGGATTTTTAAAATTCTTTTATTATTCAACTGTGCATGTATGCGTGTGTGTGTGTGTGTGCGTGCGTGCGTGCGTGCGTGCATGCGTGCGTGCATGTGTGTGTGTGTAGAACCACAGGCACACTCAGGAACCACCATGGACGCCTCCACCTCCTCCTTGTTTACTCTGCCCCAGATTTACAAGCTCCACCCTACCAGGACCAGAAATGCAGGCCGCACCCGCTTCCACCCCGCGGTCTATACATGGGGTCTAGGATCCGAACTCAGGACCTTCCGCCTGCAAGGCAGAGGCTTAATCCATGAGCTACTTCTCCAGCCCCGGATTTTTAAAATTCTTGAACAAAGTGATGTAGAAGCCCCCTTATAGACTATACTATAAAGATGACTACCAGTGGCTAGCATAAGATAAAGCTTTACATTAATGTATTTATATATAAAATTGTTGAGTTTTAGAAATAAATTTTATTATAAGCTATATACACATGATGCTGTGAGATAGTGAAATGATTACTCAGACATATTTCTTATAATTCATAGTAATCATTATCAAAGACTATTTGACATTTTCACCCAATCAATGAAACTATTAAGTCATAACGTTTTTGAGGGGGAGAAGGGGCTCTTCATAATGCTCAGGCTAGTTTCCAAATCACACTCTTCCAGTCTCAGTGTCCTGTGTAAACAACAATACCCTAGCTCATTATAATTCCTGGTCAGTAGCTGTACACAAAACTGGCAGAAGTGATGAAGGCCTATAATCCTAGCACTAGGAAGCCAAGGAGAGGACCCCAAGGTAGATGGAGACCAGCCTGGGCTACAGACCGCGACCTTGTTTTAAAAAATCAAAAATGAAATACATGTGTGTGCATTTGTACTTGTAAAACAGCACTTGAGCATCTTTAAGAGTTACTTACAGGGTTAACATAATGTTCAACCCAGTATTAAGGCTAGCAATGTCAATATGAATCTTATTTTTAAAAGTCTCAGATAATAAAGTGTGTTTTCTTTCACACGAGTATGGATGTGTGTGTGCACGCGCACACACACACATTTATTTGCATATGGGTAGTTGAGCATCTGCATGTAAGCATAACTGACCTGTGTACATGCACCTGGAGAAGTTCAACAGTGTTACTAGGAATTATCCTTCATCATTTTTCCATCTTTCTATTGTTAGGCTGGGTTCCAATTAAACTCAGAGCATGCCATTAGAGCTAGTTTGGCCAGCAGGCTTGCTAATGAGGGTTTCTAGGCTCCAACTTCTAAGGGCTAGAATTACAGGCAAGCCATCACACCTGCCAGGCATCCGAACATGGGATCTGAGGATCTGAACTTAAGTCCTTTTGCTTACCAGAGCTTTAATGACTGAGTGGTCTCCCCAGCCCTGAAAGTGTTTTTGAACTCTCGAAAACAAAGATAAGCTCTCAGAGATGAAATGTCACAATAATGTAAATTAATGTACTTATCAATTGCACCAAAAAAAAATCTTTGTACTGGTTGTATTCTATTCCCAAAAGCTGATTAAAACACAAATCATGGGTTCTAGATTTTTATTTTTTAGATATGATACAAAACCCACTTTCAAGTAAAATAAGAAACAGATTACTAAAACCACCTACTGAAGATAATGCTCATTTGTAAATGAAAAAAAAGCACAATTATGAGGTTGAGAGAGAAAAGGCAATTCTCAAGTATATTACCACTACAATTCATTAGACAGAGAAAGGCAATTTGGTTTCTTTGATTTTTTTAAACAATGCCTCCACTCCTGATAAATGGTGGTTAAAATAAAAGCTCACGATGACCTCAGTCCCAGGAGAGTAGTCTCACTCTTACCAGAAAACAGCAGCTCCACTGCAGCTCCTTGATGACTAAGTTCAGTCTTTATCACCATAACTCTACACTAAGATGAGCTTTGATGATGAGACTACTAAATTCACAAGCAAATATTCACACGTAGCTCAAGATTGTTGTTAGCTAAAAAAAATTCTATTAGCATTTGTCTTAACTTGACTGGAACATGAGATGTCTTTGATTTGCACAATAGATATAAATTTCAGGTCAAAGGACAACTTATGTAATTCGCAATGTTGCAGGGCAGATATTTCTAAGACTATGCTTTTAAACTAGGAGATTTAGTCCCAAGTCTATAAATGCTCTGGGAGAGTTTTAAATTTAGAGCTTTTGTATCAACATTAATAAAAATGGACTTAAAAATATCTGAAATTAGAACAGTTCATATATAATCTTTATACTATTAAGAAGTCTTAAAGCCTATGATGGTCCTAAAACCACACAAGACCACACAAGACACAAGACCTTTGTGACTGTACTTCATTCTCAAATGCTGTGTTTAATTAGTGAAGGTCAAATGAACATTATCTCATCCAAACAGGAAATGTTTCATCATTGTAGATAAAGAGAACAGTTGTCAAACATGTCAAAACAGCCTATTCCAAATCCATTTTCTGTCACTGCTATCGGTGACAATCCTGACCATTTACCAAGACTTCCCTATTTGCCAGAGGAAACCTAAATTGACCACATCAATTTTATAGTTTAAGATAGATACCGGGGTCCTAACTTACAGACCACAAAATGAAATTTCAGAGAAACCCAGCCCCTAACCCTGAGCAATCTGTCTGCTTTTTTGTTTTGATAAGGGTGTGGCCATTAGGCCTGGTCTGGCTTCTTCTGTGATAGATCACAGAGCTGGGCCCTGAACCATCCTGTTACCCTTACATTACACTGCTTCCTTACCACATTTGTGTGGTAATTTGGATGTGGATCATTTGTAGAATGAGAGCAAGTGAACTGACTTAATTCTGTACAGTGGCAATAAAACTGATCTAGCTCTTCAGTGATTCGGGAGAAAAGGCAGGGAGTCTCTAGTTTAGACCCATGCTACTTAGGGAAAGAAGTGATGTTCTGGTGCAAGTATCCTAAATGCATGAACTAACATGCTCTTATCAAAGGTGCTTACAATTTTAGTCTCAACTAAACATATTCCAAACATATCAGAGGTTCTGGTGCATATACACAGTACCTGATCACAGGAGTTTATAAGTGGATAGCTGTAAGTATTGAAAGGTTACTTTCCTTCTGTAAGTATCAGACACATTACTATCTGCTTTAGAGGTGGAAAATTTGGCCTCAAGCATACAGAAATGGATAGTATTAAGGGTATTAAACCTATTTTATGACACTGAGTTATTTGCCTACTTCCACATTAAAAGCTTAAGTGCATAATTCATTTTATGCGACTATGATTTTTATAGACAGAATTTTACTTTTAGTTTGGGCTGACAAGGAGCTCACTACTCTCTTGCCTCAATCTTCAGAGTGTTACAATTGCAGAAATATGTCACCATGCTTGGCTCTTTAAAGGGATAATAGTTACTAAAAATTTAAAAAGCCACAAACAAAGAAATACAGCTAATGTGGTTATGTAGAAACATCTGAAATAAAATTAAACAGTTAAAAGGAGAAAAATCAAAGACAGAATCAGTGGTTCCCTATTCTTTCCTGGTTTTAAAGCACAAATTGCATAGCAATGATACATTTTTTTAAAAACTTTATTTTTGTGTGGGGGGGGCACTATATGTCCCTGTAGAGGACCAAGGGTGACTTCGGGAATCATCCTGGGCAATAACACATTTTTAAAAGTTCCAGTATCAGGGACTCTCACACTCTGAATATTATAAGAAGCAACTTCAAAAGAAATCAGCAAGAGGACTGGGGAGATAGCTCAGTGGTTAAAGCTGTTGTCCTTAAAGCAAAAGGACCCAAGTTTGTATACCCAATACCTATGTAAAAGAGCCAGACAGATGTAGCAGCTCACAACCCACCTGTAATTCTAGTCCTGAAGGCACAATCCAGAAATCCCCAGATCAAGCTGCCTAGCCAGACTAGTCGTAATGTTATGTCTAGGTTAAACAGAGACTCAGGATCACAACAGTAAGATAACAGAGTGATCAAGAATGGGTTCTGATAATCACCCTTTGACTTCAAAGGCACACACACTCAAATAGGCTCCCATATATACACCCACATACATGTACACACATCCATATGTGAAACACTCTTCCATGTACCCTATACACACATACATGAAAGAAAAAAGATTGACAAGAGTTCAAATTCATTTCTACAGACTTGCATTTTTCAAGTACAATCTGTGTCTGGTTTGTCTTTTGAAGAATATTTGCTTATAAATATAGCTATTTATGCACTAAATTCTCATTTTAAAAAACAAGTTTTGAATAGAAGATATTAAAAAACTTTCATGTTTCAAAAACCATTGTTTCTTCTGTATTAGACAAAAGACACATCAAACTGAAGTCATGAGGTACACAGGAAACATACCATTCCATAGGCTTGCTGTTGGACCCAGTTGATATAATCATTCCTTATGTCTATTAATTCTTGTACTTCATGTATATAAAATTTATCATACTGGATAATCTGTCCTGTTTTCTCATTTACCTACAAAAAAGAAAAAGAGTGTGGGCAACATTAAATTTGACCAATATCTAATATAGAAAGTAAAAAAGTGCTTACATAAAGGCTTTGAAGATGTCTTAGCTAATTTTCTCTTCCTATAGATAAATAATTATTGAGTGCCTACTATACGCAAAGCATTTGCTAGTGCTATGGGAGACGCTAAGACTGAAGATGTAATGCCCATCTAAATTCAGTAGTCCAAAAGCAGAATTAAATATGTGCACATAGTATGTATAAAATAGAAATTGTATGGACTCAGTTGGGGAATAGAACCTAAGTAACAGTAATAATAGCTCATGTTTGATGCATGCTATAATGTGTCTGACATCTGATCAAAATAAATTTCAAAGGCTGATGGCTGGATGGGATGTGAGAACTTAAGAGCCTGCAGACTATTACCTCCTGAGATCCTGCAAGTAATTACACAGTGAAACCCCATCTCTACAGTAAATGGAAATCCCTCATTTCCACTAGAGGGATAGACTGCAACAACAAGTATGCACACACATCATTTATAAAGCAAAAAAGATTTAGCTTGGATCCAATCAAAATTTTTTAAATCAAATCTTATGATCCGAATCCTGGATTGAAGGAAATAAAACGACAGGCATCGCAGGGAGAAAACAATCACATTAATACTAGTTAAGGAACTTCACATTACTTTGTCAAAAGACAAGGTGATAGAAAGTAAAAGCAGAGAGAACAAGAATTCTGATGGTAAATATGGCAGAATACATGTGTAAAAGTCATGTTCCTGTCAATACCAATCACAAACTACCACAAAATATAATAAACTATTTAAGCACATTGGAGATCCAACCCAAACAGGCAAAAACATGCTCAGGCATCATTTTTTAAATAAAGCAGCAGTCTTACTATGTCATAGAGTGAGTGCTACCATGATAACCAGACAGTGAAGAAAAAAAAATCACAGGAGGAAATAAAGAGGATTAAGATCCATAATCAGAACGCAAAACGTCCCTCACCTACGTGGATAGCTCTCTGAGCATGCATGCTAAAATCACATTAATCTAAATGGAAAGAAAAAAAGATAAGAGCACAAATAAGTGAAAAAAGAAAAAGAAAAACATTGGCTGAAGAAAATGAAAGCATGATTTTGGGAGAAAGGAAAAAGGTCAGTCTCCAGAGCAAAGTGCGTATGTGTAGAAACACATGATCATTACCAGAAATGACAGGGAGACATCGTCAGGACAACGAATCAAGACTGGCTCAAGAAGAAACAGAATGCGTTAAGTGTTTCAGGTTAGTACAAAATTTAAAGTTCTTCTGAAAGACATCTGTGGAGTTGGTGTATTCTATCAAACACTTCAGAAAGAAATAATTCCTACATTAGACTCTTCCAGAAAATAAAAAGGGATCGTGTAATTCATCTTAGAAAGCCTAAACAGTACTGGTACAGAAAGCTGATAGCAATATGAGAAATGAAAACTACAGCTCAATACATCTTATCCAACACAGAATACAATCCTCCACAAACCACGTATCAGAAGTTAAGGAGACAGGCAAAGTGCTTGCTACGCAAAAACAAGGAACCTGAATCCAATCCTCAGTACCCATGTTAAAAAGCAGGCCTGGATGTATATGCTGCTCTATCTCCTCGGTCCTGAGATGCACTTGTAATCTCAGTGCCTCATCAGTCCCCAGAACTCACTGGTAATTAAGAGTTTTCCGTTGTAGTTCAATGACATGGGATCCTGATTTAATACCATGCCTATTACTGCAGAAACACGTAAACACACCGCTACATCATACACAGAGAAATACATAGGGGAAAGAAAACCAAAAAGGGAAGTGAAAAGATTTTAAAAAAAAAAAAAAGGTTTGAGGATGGCTAATCAGTCTATAGGCAATGAGGATGGCAAGGAGCCACAGGAGACAATACCTGTCATATACTTGCTCCAGCTGAATAGCTGGTCCAAGTGTTATGAGACGTAAACAAAACTGAACTGAAGATGCAGGGCTAGATACGTATGTCTAGTCAGTCAACTTCAGCCCAGTGTCAGATAAAAGTTATCCTTTCCAGCAAAAACAGAATAAATGCCTACTGTTTTTAAAAGAAAGTTTTTTAGTGTTTTGTTGTATAGTTTACTATGGCAAGAACCAACAGACTGGGAAATAATGTTTTACAGGCAACAAATGACAAAATTATTCCCGGGGCAGAAGGAGGTGGAGGCGTCCATGGTGGTTTGCGAATTCGTCCGTGGTTCTACACATACACAGACACACACATACACACACACAGACATACACGCGCGCGCGCACATACACCATGGACTGCCTCCTCCTTGTTTACTCTGCCCCGGGATTCACAGGCTCCGCCCTACTAGGACCAGAAGCACAGGCCGCCCCCGCTTCCACCTGGGATCCGAACTCGGGACCTTCCGCCTGCAAGGCGGAGGCTTAACCCCTGAGCCACCTCTCCAGCCCCACAAATAAAATATTTTGAAAAAAGGAAAAAAATTACTGTGTTGGCTTAGTAAGGTATAGCTAAAAAATGAAGAACAAGTGGTAGGAAAATGAAGATAATATTAAAACACTAAATATTTCCAGACAAGGAACAAAGAGGCTAGGGCAGCCAAGCAGTGTAGAAAACAAAAGCTCAAAATAACATCAATGCTTCTACCCTGGAAAACAACACATACAACCTCAAGTAACGTAAGAAGACATTAATGGCAGGATCAGAAGGAAGAGCTGGCAAGGAAGAGAAATTTGGTGTTTGATGATGATGATTTTAAGATGGGAGGAGCTGGGCATGATGGCATCCTAGCACAAGGAATGGGGAAGCAGGAAATGGAGTATTTAAGGCCATCCTCAAATATCTAGCAAGTTCAAGGCCACATGAGCTACTTAAGACCATGTCTCAGAAAGAAAGAAAAACCACCCCGGCAACAGAAAGACTGTAATATGACTGAAGATTATTCTCTTTAAGGGAAAACTAAAGTGGGAGCAGCAGGTCAGACGCAAACAGAAACGCAAGACTGGAGAAATACATTACACTTGAAACTCAAGACTCACTCCAATTTTATATTCCATCGACTACGTGTATAAACTATCTCACTTATATTCCATCGACTACGTGTATAAACTATCTCACTTCAATAATCCTGTTATTAATCCTTATTTGCTGACAAAGCACTTTAAGCTCTTTTTTTCCCAGTGTTTTAATTTGCACATCACCAGAATGCTCATTTGGAAATAAGTAGACAACAGTGAAGTTATCACGACATTCAAACAAAACAAAGACACCGACTTCATCCATGGAGATAAAAGCAATCCCATTCTAGAGTACAAACCATAGCAAGCAGCTACTTGTAGGCCAAGGAGTAACCACGGATTTTGTAAATACAACTTTTGCTAGGAAGCAACCAGACCCATCCACAGTGCAGATGTAACAGACATCAACTGTCTCATAACCGTGAAACACTAGCTGTTTTGTTACAGAACAAGGTTGTGGCCCCTCCTTTAGACCTATACTTCAACCAACCCATGCTTTCAAGTATCATGTTCTCTTTTGAAAGTCTCAACACTCACATTAAAAGTCTATATTAAAATATTTACTAAATTCCAATTCCATTTTCATTAAAAAAAATGCTTAATTTCACAAAACAATCAGAATGACGTCTCCTCACTAAATACTTATATTTATTTTTGAAATTCAGGTTTTATTATCAAAGATGTAAAAAATTTCATAAACTGTACAACATGGCACAGACAGTAGCCTACTTCTCTTTTTCCTGCACAAAAGTGAAGCTTGAAACTCCTGTAAGTAAGAAACAGTTGCCTGTCTAGTCTGCATAATGTGAAATCAATGTGCATGAGATTGCTACTGCAGTCACGGTAAAACAAGTTTATTGGTACTGTACAACTTGAGATCAAGTAAAGTACATTATCAAGTAGATTCATTTTAAAAGCATATGAAGGTCAATTTAAAATGTACTACCTTTTTTCCCCACACTTATATTTATAAGCACTAACTTAAAAAAAATTTTGAAACAGGGTCTTGTTACACACGCACACCTTTCACAGATTTTTCTTGAACTTAACCGTAACGACTCAGACACCCAAATGTTAGGATTACAGTTGTGCTGCTGCATACATCTCATACCTTCTGTTAATCACATTTTAGTCTCATTAATCATTCTTTTTTTTACATTTTAATGACAGTTGTAGAAAATGATTCAGACCTAATTATTCTGAGATATTTATATTTCTCAAAAACTTAAATATTTTAGCCTTTATAAAATAAACCATAACTTCCTTCCTCTAAAGCAGTGTTTTCAGTTTGTGTCTTTTGTTAACTATGGCTGTTGCAGTTAATCTTCATGTTGGTGATTTGAATACAAGACCCACACACCATAGTGCAACAAGGATTTACTCTTGCTCACAGTTCTCAGTTACATCATCACATGACAGGGGAGTTCACTGGGATTGGAGGAAACTGGTCACACCATTAAATACAGTACCTCTGAAAGAGGGAGACAGCACGTCCTTTCTCCCTGCCTGAATGCTCTTACACCAAAATACTGACCCAGCTCTCTCAATCTTATCCACCTGTCTAGGGAATATGCCCACCCACCATAGACTGGGTTTTTCCGGAGCTTAAGTAATTCTTCACAGTTGTGCCCAAAGGCTCAATTCTCAATTGTCATGCTAACACCTGTATCTAACTGGCTCAATGGGTTATCCAAGTTTTGCAAGAACAAATTACAGTCGAACTCTGATCTGCAGGGAATTATAGATGACAGTACATTGACATATAACAATTTAACCTAAACAACATAGCCAAAATAAAATAATTAGATATTGAAGATTAATCCAGAGGCCTTAATACAAATTCACATACAAAACATGCACACACACACACACATGGGTGTGTGTACTTTTTTCTATATGGCAGGTACAATCCAATAAGACATGCTTTTCTCTAGAACTAGTCTTCTTAATTTTTCAATTAGTACATTTTTTTCCTTATCCAGAATTTACCATGCTATGTCATAAATGTTCATTTGTTTGTAAATATACAACCATTAGAGATAAGCTCAATAAGGACATAAATCACATCATTCCCTTATTATTCTATCCCTAATACCTAATATAATGACAAGCATAGAGTAGGCACTCAATAAATATATACAAAAATAAGCAAAAAGTATAAATCACATGATAAAGTTCAAAACGACCTATATACGTTTTACTTAAAATGATCAAAATGAAATCCATATATTCTTATAATATTTTTTATTTTAATAAAAGATCAGTATTTTGATTAATGAATCTTAGTTAAGGGGTAGTTATGGTAAATAAATTCATGATGCATGTCTTATCCATGGTTTAAGGGTTCCTTGCCAAAAGTAAAATAAAATAAAACTGATATAACAACATAGAGCAACTAGGCTAAATAGATCAAATAAGCCTTTTCTTTCAGCACATTACTATTATAATGCACTACTCGGAACAAATTAATTACTTGTCAGTAACCCTATTTAGTATATCCAATCCTGACAGCAGGTAACTTTTGTATTTTTCTTATGATGCCATTTGGAGCACTGGGAATATATTTAATTCAGAAAGTTTCCCAAAGGACATGACATAGGGGAGGAACAAGCACACCTAGAGATGAACCGCAAACACAGGGTGGTCCAGCTCTCTTGTTGCCAATCATGCTCCAGAGTTGGGTGAAAAAAAGGAAGCTTCCCCAGATGCTTAATAATGGGGCAGAGAAAAGGAACACAGACAACTGTCAGACATACAACGCCTTTGTGAAAATGAGTTTCTAAGAGGTGATTAGGTCCCTTGAAAGATGAAAAATCAGTTACACTGGTCACTATGATGCCACACATATTTCTTTGTAGCAGAGTAGAATGAAGTAAAGTTTTCTCCAGTGTAGAGCAGAGGGAGAGATGATTACCTTAAAGGTTTAAGAAAGTTATCCCAAGAGCGGGAGTACAGTTCAGTGGTGTCACTTGCCCAACATGCGAGAGCGCTTGACCTCCACAGCAAAAAAGGACAGAGGAGGAGGAATTCTCCCAGCATCATTCTACTCTCAAGAATACAATGACTTTGAATGAGGATCCAGTTTCCAATAATCCAAAGTGGTCATTTTCCATTCAAATGGGAACTGTCTTCTAAATGTATAATTACGTATTTTAAATAATAAGCAACCTTGAGAAACTATCAGAGTTGCTATATTATTTTGCAGATAACTATTAATCTATATGCAATAAAGAGAAAGATCTTGTTCAAAATCACAATGCTAAAAAACAGCGAAGGGGACTGAAACATGGTTTTCTGAACCTAGCTCAGGGCCGAAACATAATACAACCGTATATATGTAAAGCTAGGGATATGGCTCCGTGGTAAAGTGCTTGCTTAGCATTTGTGAAGTCATAGGTTCAATCTTCAAACAATCTTCAATCAAACCATGACCCTAGATCTAGAGACATAACAAAAACATATGTTGCTGTATCTAATACAGAAGAACAGTAGCAGGGACTTGGGAATAGATTTGGATTTGCATTTCAACTTGCTACTTGAATGGTTTATGACTTTTAACACTGAAATTTTTCCAATCAATTGAAAGGACATAAAGTATCAACTATACAAGACGTAAAAGGTTAAATTAACAACACGCAGTGTATGGGCAAGTAGTTTACTCAAGTTCTACTTGTAATTATGAAGATGAAGTCCTCTACCCCACTCCAGCCCTTTTTTTGAGACAGGGTTTCACTCCATAGTCCACGCTGGTTTGCAATCTGCCTGATCCTCCCGCATCAGTCTCTAGGATGCTGGGATAACAGGCAGCTAAAGAAAAACTAAAAAAAAACAGTATTTATAGCTAAGCCTCTAACTCACAAGAAGTAGGTCCTGAGTTCAAATCACATAAAAACATCAAGTGGAAATGGTAGTGGCCTATACTTTGGATCCTGGGAAACTACAGAGCAAAGCAAGGAGGAGGTAGAAGCAATCCAGGGTGATTCCCAAATTCACCCTTGGTCCTCCACAAGGACACCTAGTGCTTTCACACATAACTCACACAATAAAACAAATTTAAATGAAATTTAAAAAAAATTTTTTAAAGTATTCTTTAAGGGACTAAAGATACACAGATAATGGAGAGATAAACAGTAATTATTTAGAAATAAGGTCCAGCTGAAAAAGGAATGTTTCACCAAGTAGTAGAAAGGAGGTCAAAGGAAAGAAAAATTAATCTCTTAACTCCTAGGTAAAAGGTCCATTGGAAGATAAAGACCCATCCCATTCTGTTAGAAGGTCTTCACAATAGCAGCACGCTGCACAACCAGGCCCTGATATGCTGCAAGAAAGCCTTGTTCTGGGGAATGATCGTCTTCCTAGGAAAGAAAACTGACATTATCTCTTTAATTGTAAGAGAAATTAAGAATCTTGCACATAGTAAGACAAAAGAAGTTAAATTGTTGGAAAAAATACCCAGAAGCTTCACTTAAAATAAAAAGTAAAATAAATAATCATTGGCATAAATGGTCTTTAGTATCAAAAACAGAAGGTCTATCTCCTTTGTCCCTTTCTTGTTAAACTTAGCACTAGACAAGAAGGGTCTGCAAGTGTAAAGAAGGCGTTATGAAAAGAAACTAGGTTCAAACGGGGATGTTAGTCTATAAGCTACGAATACATGCTTCTCCCTTACGTCATGTCTCATCTAAGTAGGAACTCAAGAATACCAAATGGCATAACAGAGATATACCTACCAACTGTCAGGGAGGACTCAACTCCTTCTTTAATGCAACAGCTGAGACTCTATATCTTCACATAACTTTGGACTTCTACAGGGTAAAGAATACTATTTCTTACACTGGGAAAAAGGGCAGGAAAGAACAATAGGCAAATTAATGAATTATATATAGTTTCAATTCAAATTAGTTATTTGTTTCTAATGAAACATTCTATTTTGAATGAGGCCATTAGTACCTAATACCCACAGAGCATGAGTTTAGATATTTGTAATAACAAGGGCCCAGTCACTTTCATATGGTAACCACTTAAAACTCATCAGAAAGATATTATTAAATCAACAAGTTCTTTGTAAAAAAAAATAAGAATTCTAACTCATTAATATGCTATTGTTCTGTCCATCTACAGGCGATAAATGCCTAACAAAGTCAGGTAAGTCCAAAGCTCCAAAGTATACATCTATTATTATGCTTAAAGAAAACTATAAGAAACTATGAATAACTTTTCAAAGTTTCTTTAATATGTATCTTTTATGACAGCTAATGTTAAAATGAACATTATCAATCCATAAGGAGGAACAGGGAAAGAAGAAAATAAAGGAACTATTGGACATACCCTATGTAATATTTCTAAAACCTTTAATGCGGTATGAAGAAAACTGTTGAAAATTCTTCTTTCGGAAGGGGGAATGCCGATCTTGTAGAGTTTCAAAAGATGTACCACAACTTCCTTAAAAAGTTCTACTATCTTGAGGAATAGTGGAGGTTCAAGTACTGACCACCAGTTTTCTGTTATTAGGTGAACATGCAAATAAAATGAATTAAAAAAAAGTCACAGTTTTCAAAATCATACTGAATTTTCTTCTAATGCAGTGGTTCTTACTCCTTTGAACATTTCAGGAAAAGCAATATAGCAGTACTTTATATAACATTTCTAGTTACAGGTAACTTTTCACAGCACTATCTTAAAGGACATTGTACTCTTAGCTCTCAAAAATAAAGTACAAAACACCTAATCAATTCACATTCTTATTTCCCTAAGTTATATTATAAACTCACTACTGTATCTAATATTAATATCGAAGTATTTTAATGACAGAATTATTTTTAATCAAAATATCATTTTAATCAAATATATAAAATATCATTCAAATAAATATATAAATCTGAAATACTGTAAAGCAATGCTTTTGAATGCATGAAACTCTAGAAAACCAAATATAAAAACTTAATATAAAGTTGGAAAATGATCTCCTTACCCACATTTACTAACATAGTTACTACTTAAATACACTGTAATTATATGAAACTGATAGAAAGAATACAATAACTCCTGAAAAACAGAAGCAATTCATACTTTGAGTCCCTGCTTTATTTTTCTATGACAGGCTAATTCCCTCATATCCCAGCATTCTATCTCCTGCTTGCTGCTTCTTCCACTCTCCTATGGCCTTAAAAATTCTTGTGGCCATTTTATCACTTCAATATATTTCGGTTCCAGATATCTAGCAAATATTATTAAAGTGCAAGTCATTGGATTAATCACAGCAAGTCAAGGTAAAGGCAGGAGTTAAGAAGAATACAAACAATTAGAAAGTAAGGTGAGCAAAGCAAATAGCACTGTAAAATCAGATGAAGAATAAAATCTTGTTTATAAGTAGAGAAATGAAAAGCAAACAAAGGAAATTAGCAAGTGAAGAAAGAAGGGAAAGGATGACATCACACTCGAAGTTGATTTTAAAACTCATTTTTGTTCAGTTTTTGTTACGTCTTTCCGTTAGTTCTTTAATTGCAAAATCAAGGTGATGAGGGAAAAAAAAATGGAGGTAAGTTTATAATCTTTCTCAGTATCTCTGCTACGTTGGATGAAAATTCTATATCTATCATGCTTTATGTTCAGCAAATCCAACAATTAGAATCAAATGACTAGAAACAAGCCAATGAAAGGGGAACTTGGGTTCCCCATCCCCACCTAAAAACATCAAATAAGCAAGGCAGAAAAAATGTAAAGGCAAAAAAAACTTAACATTTTCACTAAAAGAGAAAAGGTTTCAAAAGAAAAGTATTAAAATTCTTACCAAGTACTTTTAGTGGTGCCTTTTCTAGATTCACAAGAGCTGTACCAAAGGGAATTGCTATTGTTGTAAAATTGTTGGAATCACTCATCAAGGGACACTCTGGTAGAGTAAGATAAAACCTCAATGCTTCAACATCAGGTAAGGAGCTAGTCAGTTTGGGTATAAGATTCTTTTCCAAACTAGCTGCCACCTATATTTTGACAAAAAGCAAAACCTACTTCATTTAAAATGAATGTACTTCACAGAGAGAGAGAGAAAATCCGGTACAAACATGCAACAGAAAAAACAACAGTGAATATACTTTGTTAAGAGAATAAAAAAACTCTTGGGATACCAATGTATACTTTGCCACCATGGATACTATAGCTATGAACAGACTTAACTAACATAATAATGTTAAGCAAATTACTCTATTGAGAACATCTGGAAAGACAGATCTTTAGCATCTAAATAACAAGTGCTCTAAAATAAAAATCTTAAGTTATTCTTGTATCAATTTATCTAATAAAATTATATAAAGTATATTGTCTATAAAATTACAAGGATAATTAGGTTGTAAACATAAAATAGCAAGTAAAAATTCAGCAGATAAACAATGCAAATGTAAATTACTTAAAAACAAACCTGCTGAGCTATCTGAGGATGATCAGGTTGTATAAGTTTGTGGAATAGAAGTCTAGCAGCATTCATATCTACCCCTGAAAATTTGGTGCCTGTTCTATAATGATCATCATTGCTGAAAAAGAAAAACATGTGGAGAGAAGTCATTTTCTTTAGTGGTATAGCCACTAGCTAGCTGTCCATGCTCTGGGAAATAACCCCCACCACTTCCCACTTAAGCAACCCTAATTAAACACAGTCTGTCACTCCCAATAGCAACAACAAGAAAGATGATGTGAAAGTAGGAGGGGAACTTGTGGGGGAAAAAAGGTTCAGCAGGAGTGGGATAGCAGAAAGCAATGAGGGAATCACATGATCAAAGTACATAGCTATGAATGGAATTGTCAAAATAAATGAATGAAAAAGATTGTTTCACTACTTTAGTATATATATTTTCATTAGTATGTAAGTGGTGTATATTTCTTTAATCAATTACTTAATTCAATACATTTGAAAGTTTCACCCTACAAGAATTGCTACTTACCTAACAGCTAAAAAACTTCCATTTAGGCAGCCAGATGACGAAAATGTTCCATCTATCTCACTAAAAACAGTAAAGAAGTAAACACAAATATAACTACTTGTTTTTTCTTTATAATAATTAAGCAATATTCAGAAACAGATATGATAGGACACAGCATTTGGAAGCCGAGGCAGGAGATCAATAGAGCTTGAGACTAAGCTGGGCTTCACAGAAAGGCCCTGGCCACAAAAGAAGAGAGGGCCCGAGGGAGGACGCAGCAACATATTCGCTACTCAAGCATGAAGACCCGGAACGCATGTGAAGAGTGTGCTTGTGAGGGAGACGAAGAACCCAGATTCCTTGGTCAGCCAGGCTAAATCAGTGAGCCAGCTCTAGGTTCAGTAAGAGATCCTGTCTCAGAAGAAAAGTGGAGAACTACTGAGGGAGGAAAACAGCTGATGACACTCTGATTTCCACACACCTTACACACTTTACATACATACCTTACACACACACCTTACACACTTCACACACATACACCTTACATACACACCTTACACACCTTATACACACTTCACACACCCCTAAGGCCTTACACATACATATACAAACACCTCATACACACCTCACACATACATACGCACCTCACACATCTCACATACATACACCTTACACACGCACACACACCACAAACACCCATGCACCTCACACACACACACACACTTTACATACACAAAAATCAGTCCTCTAACAACACTGAAGACTCATTTATAAATCACTAAAAAATTATGTAATTTTGAAAATAAGTATACCATTTATCACAGACTTTGACAAAATAATTTTATCTTCAAAAGGATTTTAAATGCATTTTTTAAAAAAAATTCTGGGGCTGGAGAGATGGCTCAGGGGTTAAGACTCTGCCTCACAAGCACAAGGTCCTGAGTTCAGATCTCAGGTCCCACATAAAAACCTACACTTCTGGCCCTGGTGGGTGGAACTTGGGAAATCCAAGATTGAAGCAAAACAGAGGTAGGAGCAATCCAAGATGATTCCGGAAGTCACCCTTGGTCCTCCCACAGGGACACACAGTGCCCTCTGATACACACACACACACACAAAATAAATTTTTAAAAAATTCTGCATGGTCACCTTGGTTGCTAGTTTTTCTATTCTTAAGATTTTCAGAAAAACTTGTTCAAGGACTATTAAATATTGTTATACATCACTCAATGTGGAATGTGACAAATGAATGACTAAGTGATTTCACTGTTGTGGGAATATACAGTGTATTTACACAAGCCTAGATGGAGAATGGGGGGGAAACAGACCTAGTGAGATAGTTCACTGGATAAAGGTGCTTCCTGCCAAACCTGATGACCTAAGTTTGATTCCTGAAACCAAGAAGGTAGGAGAGAACGGGGATTCCCTTGCAAGTTGTCCTATGATCTTTTTAATGTGTCGTCATCCCCCCTACCCCCCCCCCGCAAGATAAAGGAGCAGATGATACGGCCTATACAAATCTAGGCTATGTGGTACTTAATGAAAGCTTATTCTCCTCCCAGGGCTGTGATGAACAGAGCAACACAGGACTAAATGACACACTCAAGCATAACATGACATGTACCTGCTGCCACTGTAGCACAGTGTACCACTGTATAGCAAACTTTTTTCCCAAGACTACTCTCCAAAGTGACTGTAAAAAGTAAAGTACTAAACATATGTATACACCAGTAAGAGTCAATATTCAAGTACTATGCACTGTACTGCTAAATTTTCTGTTTACTGTCAGCAAAGTAGTTTTACATCAGCATCACAAACTCATAAATAATACATTTCACTGAGAGCTGTATCACCAGGCAACAGAATCTGTTATGCTGTATTATAATTTCATGGGATTACCATAGTATATGAGGTCTTTTGTAGACCAAAATATCATTATGCACAACCTGATTACAAACCTTATGCACCCTAAATACCAATAGCAATAACAATAAAAAATTGTATTAGATAAATTAACATAGAGTAAATAAAATCTAGAAGGAAATATTCAAGTCTTTCAAAAAGCATAAAATATAGGGAGTATTGGGCTGGAGAGGTGGCTCAGGGGTTAAGCCTCTGCCTTGCAGGCGGAGGGTCCTGAGTTCGGATCCCAGATCCCACGTATAGACGCCAGGCGGAAGCGGGGGCGGCCTGCGCTTCTGGTCCTGGTAGGGCGGAGCCTGTGAATCCTGGGGCAGAAGGAGGTGGAGGCGTCCATGGTGGTTCGCGAATTCGTCCGTGGTTCTACACACACATACACACACATATACACACACACACGCACGCGCACACACACGAGCGCGCGAGCACACGCACATGCGCACAGTTGAATAAATAATAATAATTTAAAAAAAAATTTAAAAAAAATATAGGGAGTATTAAGGTATCAAAAGATTAATGAATCCTAAAATGGCTACATCACACACATGGTATCATTTAACATTTTTATATGTGTAAATATCCACATGAAAACAATAAGCATTTAAACATTTATAAACCAAGTAGAGAGTGACAGTCAATTAAATAAATATTCAAATGAAAATCCGCCAAGAAAGGCTACTTTATCACCCAAGTTTGAAAGGGTGTACAGAGTGCATAAGTAGAATATTTTTCTTACTTGGTTATCTCCACAGGAAATCTTCCAGAAGGGTAGCTTAGCCATTTTTGAATTAGAGCTTCATTCACTGTCCAGATCTGTTTTGCAGGATCAGGGCATCTGCAGTCATCTGGTGGCCCACAGCTCTAAAATTCAAGTTGGACAATTTTCAGAGGTAGAGGGATATCCAGAATGCACAATCAAGAACCATTTGTTTTTGTTCTTTGTTTTGAAATTTGATTTATTCATTTTTTATTTCTAAATCAGTTATCCTAAACATCTGAAATGAAAACTAAGAAGTGAAATTAGAATAAAAATTTATTTTGTAAACTTGAGGGGAGTATATTAAGACAAGGTGCTATTTGTAAAGAATACTGTTTGTTTTTACATTTCCATATGCATGTGTGTACTTATACTTGTGGGCATGTGTATATGTAGAAGCCCAAGGTCAACATCAGGAATCATCCCAGATCACCTGTACACTTTATTCCTTGAGGTAAGGTCTTCTCACTCAAACCTAGAGCTCACCAATACAGCTGGTCTCATTAGTCAGCTTGCTCTGAAATCAGTCTCTTGCCTTCTGAGGTTGGAATTACAGATGGGATAGCATGCCACTTGGCATTTATTTGAGCTCTGAAGACATGTACTCAGGTTCTCTTGCTTGGGCAGCGAGCATTTAACTACTGAATCCCAATGAGTTTAAAAAAATCCCTTTAAATTATTTCTATGACTATATTAGTACCTGAAGACTAGAATAATGTGAAAAGCTTTGATCTCCACCTGAGAAAATCCTTTTTACACAGAAATATTCTTCAGAGTCTGTAATTAAAATGAAATATTAAGAAGTTAGACTTTAGAATGTAAATCACATTTTATCATATCAGATTTGCTATTACGATTTGACCTGACCCTCCAAATTAGACTTCACATTCATGGACTTCATAGCACGACTAGGAATATTCTATTTAATTTAAGAATTAGACTGATTAACTCATCATTATTAAAAGATTTCACAAGCTTTTAAGTTTTTACAAGGCTTTCTTAAAAGACTTGACACAAACACAAAACTGTATCTCAGCACATTTCCATTCCATGTTAAGATGGGTTGGTTACATAGCAAAACCCTACTTCAAAACAAACAAAAATACTCATTTTTAAAAAGAAAAAAAAATTAAAATCTGAGTAAATAATTCAACAATTCCAAATTATTTTCTTTGGTGTTATTGATAAAAAAAAAAAAAGATGACATAGGTAGTCATCACAGAAATTAAATTGAGCACTCAAATGAATAATTTACATGAAGATATTCAGTAGGAATGGTAACATTCCTCTGGAGAAAGATGCTCAAAGAGCATCTTTCATCTGTTTTTCCAAATAAGAAGAATGCATATAGGGCTGGAGAGATGGCTCAGGGATTGTGACTCCTGTCTCACAAGCAGAAGGTTCTGAGTTCGGATCCCAGGTCCCACATAAAAAAAAAAAAAAAAAAAAAAGAATGCATATAAAATTAACACAGAGAAAATATTCTAAGGTAACACACATGTACAAAGCATTTTAACTTAAACCTATGTAGTTCCAGAATCTCAAAATCAGAATAAGATTAACTTGTGATACATATGAAAATCAACTTGAACTTCTACTCATCTTTAGTATACTTCCGTTACATGTGTGTATCAGTACACCTGGTTCAACTACTTGCTTTTGTTTTGTGTTATTTCTGATCATGGCTGCTACCAAATTATACACTCTTTTCAAAGAAAAGAACACATTAAAATTTCCTTGATTATTCCCTACTGCCAAGTAAAATGTTCCATTTGTTAAACAAAGAAAAAAAGAAAATTTCTCTAAATTGCTTTATGTTACTACGCAAAAATAAAATAAACTGTCTACCTTTCCTGTACTAATTAGAAGGGTTCAGAACAAAATCTCCACAAGACACAAGGTATAACAATAGTAGATTCTTCTTGCCTAGCACAAACAAGGGCTTGGATTCCACCCCCAGTTCCTTATTTCCTTATGAAGCTGTCTGTACATATATGCTTTCCATCCATTCATTTATTGACATGGACCTGAGCTACTTCTACTTTTAGGTAATTGTGCATCATTAAAAGATGCTAAATATCAAATCCGGGATGCTAGGCAAGTGCCTAATTACATTATACTAGCCCCTAGTGTTTTAAGGAAGGGTCTCATATGTAGCTCAGGCTGGCCTTCAAATTCACTGTGAAGCCCTGGTTGGCTTTACGAACTAGCAATGATTTTTTTTTATGAAATTAAATTGTAGGTAGCATGACTAGCTTTTATAAAACACTGTTTATTTTTAAATTTTATTACTGGTGCATGCATGCATCTCTGTAGAGGTGACAAAGCACAAATGTGGAGGTCTGAGGACAATTTTGGATATTATTAGCAACAATGCCTTTAGAAAAAGAAACTGACAACTCAGTCAGAAAAATGATTAACTACACTTAAGTAAAATTCAGAGCCAGAAAATGGAACTGTGATTTCTGAAATCTGATAGGGGACAAAATAAGAGAAAGTTTAATGAATATGGTTTGTTCTGCACTATGAAGAAAAGTCTAGAGATTAGTTAGAAAACAAATTGAATGTATTTGTGAATATACAATTATTTGACTTTATAACTGTTAAATTAGTACATTTTATGTCATGAGTATTTTGCTTCAGTTCAAAACAAGCAAAAAAGCATATTTTTCATTATTTTAGTTCTCATATCACCCACTCTCTGAGTCAACTTTTATTATTTTATTCAGAATCCCCCTATGCATACAGATGTAAAGAAAGATTTAATAATAAGATGTGCCAAAGATTTAATACATAGAACTTACCAATATTTGGAGGACATTGCCCATTATAAGGAAACCAATTTCCTTTTACAGTGAAAGGACTTTTCCTATTGCTGGTTGAACCAGTTCCCAGCTGCCCATTACCACCAAGACCAAAGGAGTAAATTCTTCCTGAAGAAGGGACAAATGCAGAAGTATGCTGCCTAGAGTAAAATGATAAAAAACCTCAGACTTGATGGTGACTTTCAAATAATTCAACTGAGCAAAATACAACAAATACTAACTGACATATTTTTCTCTTCAAAAATAAAACCATTATGATACTACTTAACAAAATATTCACTAACAGTCCTAATTTATACAAAATGAATTCTATAAAGAGGTAGAGTGAGCTGGAGAGGTGGCTCAGGGGTAAAACTCTGCTTCACAAGCAGAAGTTCCTGAGATCGGATCCCACATAAAAATGTCAGGCAGAGGGGCTGGAGAGGTGGCTCAGGGGTTAAGCCTCTGCCTTGCAGGCGGAAGGTCCTGAGTTCGGATCCTAGACCCCACATATAGACGCCAGGCGGAAGCGGGGGCGGCCTGCGTTTCTGGTCCTGGTGGGCGGAGCCTGTGAATTCCGGGGAAGAGTAAACAAGGAGGAGGTGGAGGCGGTCGATATACACATGCACAATTGAATAAATAATAAAAAAAGCTTTAAAAAATCATTCTATAAAAAAAAAAAATGTCAGGCAGAAATGATGGCAGCCTGCACTTCCCACCCTAGTGGGTGGAGCCTGGAAAATCCCAGAGCGAAGCAAAACAGAGGTAGAAGCAATCCAAGAAGATTCCCAAAGTCATTCTTGGTCCTCCACAGGGATACACAGTGCTCTCTGACACACACACACACACACACACACACACAGTAAAAAAAAAAAAAAACAAAAGTAGCATAATAAGCACATTCCATAAACAGTCCAAAATTTTAAAAGCCAGATATATGCTAAAATCCCTTAAAACAAGTGATTCAGCACTGGACTATCAAGTATAAACTCAAGCCTTCAACCTACCTCAAGACAGCCTTGACACTATAGACTCTAATGGGATTTCTAAACCAGTAACAGGACCAGTGAAGTCTACCTATGACAACAGAGTACTTTTTTATGTTTTTCCTTTCAATGAGATGGTTTTATTGAGAGGAGATAGCTTATTACTTCTTATGCTTGCTTCAATCAGCTTATTTCCTGACCCACATCTCAGTGGTAAGTTATTTATAAAAACTTGAAATCATTTCTTTTCTCATACCCACATTCCACACAGCATGACTTTTGCAGCTGTTCTCGCCAATACAAAAACTTACCAGATCCTTAATCTGCATTCTGATTTACGGCCTGCTTTAGATCAAGAGAATTCATGAGAAGTGATAGTGTTTCAGTTCAAAACCCATATTCCTGGTAAGCAACTATATTATCTACCTTTAGGACGCTTGTTCTACCATCATGGAAACACTGCAAAGCCAGCAGCAGGAAGATGATAACCAGCCTGGATTATAGTTACGCTGTCCTTACTGGGGCTAACCTATATTCGCTGCCTCTAAACAATCATCAGCCAGCCATCTGAGATTAGCTGTAAGAAAATTCTGGGTAGACCCAGCAAACACTAGGAAAAGTTAGCATAACACAATTAATACGAGGGCAATTAGGATGGAAGGAGGCATCTGCCCCTCATGGCTCACCACATCTGGAGTCCATGAGTTCCATTCTTTCTCTCCTCTAACAAACTCTGCCTTAATCTTCAAAAAAAACAAAAAAGGAGGCTGGAAGGGAACAGCTATAATTCATGTACCTGATAAAGGCCTTATATTCAAACTTTAGAGAATTCAATCAATAACAACAAATTCAAAAAAGAGGAAACATTTGGCTAAGTATTTCTCCAAAGAGGAGAAACAGAAACCGTACAAATGATCCCTAATGACACGAAAAGATGCTGAACATCAATGTACATTAGAGAATGCAGATGATAGTGACAATGGAACACCATCTTATAACTAATAGGATAACTATCTGAACAGAAAAGAAACTAGCTAGCGTTGGTAAAGATACAGGAAAACTAGAAGTAGCACTGCTTATAGAAATAATGAATAGTGTTCCCACAATGGAAAATGACATAGCAGCTCCTAAAAAGCTGAAAAGAAAACCATCGTAAGAAAGATTGCTGTCACTATGACGCCTCAGCAGCGTTAAGGGTGTGTGTGTGGAGGCAGGAGGTGGTTTTATCTCAGACTATTAGAACCTCCTAAATAACAGTTTTATTCTCTCATGTAGCCTCCTGAGTGCTGGGATTACAAGTGTGTGTCATAATAAAAACCACAACAAACACAGTCTGGAGGACAAAATACTCTATTATCACTTACCTTCCACACGAAATCTGAGTGACGATGCTTCCCATAAGTTCAAACACTTTCCTTGGGTTTATCTCATGACTAGTAGAGTTATGACCCAACTGGCCGTACCCTCCAGCTCCAAAGGTAAACACTCCTCCTTCCTAGAAAACACACAAACCAATTTACAGCAAAGTCCGGGGTTTACCAATATAAATTGACTTCCGGTACAGAGTCAAGTTTTTTTTCGTATATCATCTTTGAAGTGTAATAGATGGCGGCTGATTCAAGACAAAATGTCTTAAAACGAAGATCTTGTTTTTCCATAGTACTGGGGACTCAACCTATGACCTCTAGAATGCTTAGCAACACTTGGGCTATATCCACAAACTTTTTACTGCTTTTTATCTTTTCCTTTTAATTGAGTAAGTTAGTTTTTGTTGTGCTGGGGACCAAACCTGGAGCTTTGTACTCTCCCCAGCCCCCTGTTTACTTTTTATTTTGTGATTTTCAGGGGCTGGCTTGAGCTTGCCCTGTAGACCAGGAAGGCCTTTAGCTTTGATCTTCATTCCTTGGCCTCTCAAGGAGTTGGTATCACAGGCCTAAATCACCATGCAGGTTTTTACAGATTTTTAAAGCATTTAATGATGTTTTTGTAAGTATGGAATTAATGTAAGTCTTCATTAAAGAACCAATTATTGTGGGCATGGTGATGCCATCTGTAATCCCAGCACTGAAAGGCAGAGTTGCTAAGATTGATAACTTTGAGGCCCGTCAGGGCTACATAAGACCCCTTCTTCCTAACCCACAAACAATACTTATTTGCACTGCATTAGTTTCAGTAAATGGTCACTAAATATAGAACATACATAACATATACAACATGCTGTTTGTTGAGACGGAATCTCACCATGTAGCCTAGACTAGCTTTGAACTCAGGTTCAAAAGTTCTCTGCCTTTCAGTACAGGTATACCCCACAAGACCTGGCTTTTGGTCATTATATTTTTTAAATTGCCTTGGGTCACTAAATGTTACAATGACTGAGAATAATTACTGTCATGCAAAAAATTCTCAACGCTGGAGTGAGTGATAAAACCTTGAGCCAGGAATGGTAACATATGCTTATAATGTCAGCATCAGGGAGACAGAGAGAATGAGATTGTCTCAGGATAAACAAACAAAAAAAAGGAAATAAATAAAACAGAATTGAGATGACTCATAGGTTAAAAAAGCACTTGTCATACAAGTAAAAAGACCAGAATTCAGATCTCCAGATACCATGTAAATATGTTAAGCAGGTGTGGTTCCTGCCTATAATTCTCCCCAGCCTCAAAATAAGGAAGATCAATTAAGAATGACTTCTGATACCAACCTAGTTCATGTACCTTCACATAAATGCACGCACACACACACACACACACACACACACACAAAACCATGCATACCCATACACACATGAAAAACAAAATAAAAAAAAATTTTAAGGAGTAAAGAAAAATAGTGCAGAATTTTCTTTTCCTTTGGGCATATTAGATGACTGTTCTCTCAACTGAGCTACATTCCCAGTCCCAAAGTATAGAATTTTAAGTCTGACTAGAAGTTAAATTATTCATCTATCATGTAAGACAAAAATATGGAAGAAAACCTTTTTTCAAGGGAAAAAGGAGGTGGGCACAGGGTCTAATGTAGCCCAGACTGGCCTTGATTTTCCTACGTAACAAAGGATGCACTTCTGGTTCTCCTGACTCCACCTACTGAGTGCTGGACGACAGGGTTACAGGCGAGCATCACCAGACAATAGCTTATGTGGCGCTGGGATGGGCTCCTGGAATCCTGTGTGCTAAGCCAACACTGGATCAGCTGAACTATGGCATTCCCCAATTACCAATTCCCAGATTCTTCATGTTAATATAAGTAAGCACAATAAGTAAGTTTCAGTGTTCAAATCAAGTTTAAGACTTTGACACCATACTACTGAGCTATACCCATAATCTGAATGTTTCCCTTTTCATTTAACATCTACTCACCATGGAAGCAAGACATACACCCAAACATATGAGATGGAAAAAAAAAAAAGCCATTAAGAAGACTGAGTAGAAACTCACTATAACTGCTTCCACAATATATTCAACCTAGGGATAACAGAATTCAGTCCCTCCTTCAGTTGCTATAAAATATGTAAGACAAGTGGAAGCTAAATTGAAACAAGACAGAATAATAAAATATAAATGAGAATGATACACATAGCATGGAAGCCTGAAAAACCAATATGAAATCATCCTATTCAAAATATTTAATAATACCTTTTGGAAGCTGCAGGACTATTCTAAGTTTGAGGTTAGCCTGGATTACACAGTAAGTTTAAGGTTGGCCTCAGTTAATCAGCAATCCCTTATCTCAAAATAAAAGAGCTCGAAATCTGGCATTAGCTCAATGCTTACCTAATACACACAATGCCTGAATTTCAAGCCCCATTCCTCACTCCCCATCCTCTTTACACATACAATGTTCAAGTATACAAGACTAGGCATGCTGATGAACACTTTTAATCCTAGAACTCAGGAGGTTGAGGCAGACAGTTGACTGAGTCCAATATCAGCCTGGGCTACATACTAAGACATTGTCATTTTTAAAGTTTTCAATTTTATTGAGAAATTATTTAAACAATAAGAAGCTCAAGACTATATATAGATATTATCATATGTGATAGTATATCAAATTCAAATTTCACAATCCTATTCAAAATTGAAAAATTAAAGGAAGTTATCATCAAGAGTATTTTTTCAGGATAATTTTTGAATTACCAACATCATTCAAATTTTAATGGAAATACACAAAAGCATTCTCTAATTATTAAGGAAGTATAATGAATAATAAACATGAAGTTTTATAAATACAATACCTTCGTTAATGCAGCAGTATGATCTTCTCCACAACAAATATAAACTATTTTCTGAGATCTCAGTGATTTTAGCAAATTAGGAACATATCTATCTGAAAATTCCAATAAGAAATGTTAACGATAGTTGTAAAATGAAAATTCTTCTAAAATATGTGCTGTCTACAAATTTCCAAGCTCAGGAGACATAATCATTAAACAATTTACCTATGATTCAATGATTCTGTAATGAAAGAAAGCCTACTAACTTGGGTTTCCAGGTCTCCTTGTCTGTGCTACTATAATAAAGTAAGGATTTAAGGAGTTGAGAGTGTTAAGTAACCCATGTGCTAATCTGAACAGGGCTCAGCCATGAAGGAATTTCAAATCTATTTTCCTACATACATATTCTTTATTACATTTTCCTACATATATATGTATATTTTGTGATGATTATGTCCAGAGGATTCTACTCAACAACTTGCCTTTTTACTGTTCTGTAGCAGAAAAGATATGTATCTTAATATGAACTATTTAATTTCTAAATGAGGGAAGTACTTGCATATGATTATCAGTTGTTATTATGCAAACAATTTACTTTGGCCATTTCAGGCATTATATGTTAATTATGGAACTGTATTTTTGTACACCAAATATTAGCATTCAAAATATTGGCAAGAATGAAAAGTCAGATCCAAGATTCCAAATTGTTTCAAATTGTTACAGTTTTTAAAAAATTCAAACTCCAGACCAAATTCCCCTGACTATCTCAAAGAGAGCCAACAGTTTCCTAGGACAAAATACTTTTCGGTGTCAGGGACTAAAGCCAGGACCCTGCATACATGCTCATCATGGAGCTCCTTCGCCGACTAACTGAAAAGTCTGGCCATTCACAGTGGCCAATGGCCAGTATTAGAATACCACTGGTCTCAACTGTCTTTCAATGACATTCAATAACAAAAAACATGTAATCCTAACTGTTTGTTTCTTTAAGTAGTAGGGACTAAACCCACAGCCTTCTGTGTAGTAAGCAGGTATTCAACAATGGAGCAGTATCTCCAAGACACATTTTTAAAGAATTATTCTCTCTCTCTGGAAAGGGGAGGGGAAGGTTAGGCACTGAACTCAGGGCCTTGTGCATTCTAGGTAAGAGGTTTATCACTAAGCTCTAACTTCAGCCCTCAATAAACTATTAATTTATTTTATGCTCAAAAAAATTTTAACCTCATTATCTTCCCAATAACAACTTTTTTGGGGGAGATGGAGAGGGAAGGATGGCATATGTGTGCCCAAGAGGTCCAAGAATAGCTTTCTTGAATCATCCTAGATTGCTCTACTTTCCAGGACATTTCCACCTGGCATTTTCTTACATGGGATCTGGATTCAAACTCAGGTCCTTTTGCTTGTGAGGCAACAGCTATATAACTCCTGAGTCATCTATCTCTCCAGCCCCTTATCAAATTTTTTAAACCACCTCTATTGAACCTGGAACATTTAGACACACTTATCTCTTATACACTAAAAACCATTCATTCATCTTTGAACTATAAAGAGAACCTACCGTTTTCATCATTAAGACCTAGCTGACCAAATTTGTTTCGTCCCCATCCAAAGATAGCTCCAGAAAGGGTGAGTACAAAACTATGGGCTCCTCCTGCTGCAACTTGCATGAACGGGATCCCCAGCAGAGATTTAATCAGTTGTGGTGAAGTTTGTTTTTTGCAGTCAATGCCTAAACCCAATTGGCCATATTTATTCTGTCCCCAACAGAAAACTTCACTTGCTGTAAGACAGAAATCATAAAATTATTTTCTCACACATAAAAAAATTCTCCTGCAGATCAACTGCTACTTTGAGGCATTCCTTCTTTAACTATATGAACACACACATTCCTCACATTCTTTATATGAACACATACTAAGTAAAATATTCTACAGTAATTACATTAGCACATGGTGATACAAACTAGAGGCAATCTCATTTCCTTATGCTCCTCAACACAGGACTCTTTTTAATATTCACCAAGTTTCATTCTTATTCCATAACTCCTCTCCAAGAAGTATTCATCTATCTCAAAGTTTCAGTTTTATCAATTCACTGATCACATCCAAATTTTTACCACTAATCCAGATTCACCTACGCAATAAAAAACAACCCTAATAACTTAGTGTTTACTTGACACTTTTAATTCACCATGCCCCAAATGAATTCATGACTTCCTATTTCTGATACAATATCTTTTTTCAGTGTTATTCATTTGGATAACATAATAACTCACTCAAGCAGAAAAACTCATAAATCCAGGGCAGTCATGACCCTCCTTCTCTAAAATCTATTATCACCAAGTTACGAGCAGTTTTCACTCTAAATAATACAATGAACAGATCCATTTTTCACCATCTTACCTAGCTCCTGTAATAGTTTTCTCTGTCACTTTTGTTCCCTCTATTACCAGCGTATCTGTATATTTCTAAATTTTTTATTAGATCAATACAACTGGCAATAAGCTAATCATCACTACACTGAGTAAGTGATTTTTAATGCTCACACTACATAAGATGGTTCCAACAGTAAAGCAGACCTGAGGTTGATCCCCAAAATAGTAGTGGCACATGTTAACCCCAGTGCTAGGAAGGAGGAGCCACATAGCTGCCTGGAGCTGGCTGGCCATTTACTCAAGTCCTTTCGAAAATGTTCTCTGTACGTACAAGCAGACATTAATACATATGCATAACTATATAAAAATACAGTCAGGTATGATAGCTCATGTGTGTAAATCCCCAGTATTCAGAGGCTGAAAGCAGGAGTTCCTAGTTCAAACGCCTGTCTGGGCTAAAGAGTGGGGGTGGGGCATCTACTTTATAAAGTACAAAAAGGGACAAAAAACAAACAAACAAAAAAAAAAACGGATTCAAGGAGGAAAACAGCACTTTTTCATTGCTCTTAGAATAAACACTTTTAAGAAAGCCTGTGAAACTGTATGAGTGCTGTGCTTCCAACATTGTTCCACACTTGCCTCCTCTCACTATACTCTAGTAAAGTCACCGTCTTTACATCTTCAATAATACACTTCCATTCACTTGTTATTTGTTCACCCAGATACCTTACTTTTTTCATTTACACATCTTTTGATAGCATTTAATTATATAGTTATGAAGGCCAACAAGGTATTACGTATCACTGTAATGTGTCTAGTTTACACTAAATGCTCAAAAAAAGTTCATTCAATGACTGTATACTGTCTGAAATTGTACAATGTAAAAACAAGAAAATAAAAGTCAAATTGGAAAATTATCTTAGTTTTACCAAGCTGTAATCTAATGTTTAATTTGAAGACTTGACTACACATTTATTAAGTAACAAAATAATAAAAGATGGAGGTACATACAACTTTTTATTTTTTGCATGCATGTGTGTATGTGTGTTAAGTATTTTGCATGTGGGTGGATTACATGTGTGTGAAGGCATGTGTACAAGAGGGAACTTGAGTGTGTGGGGCCTATGGAGGCCCAAGGGTGCATAGACAAGTATCCTCAGCTGCTCTTCCACCTTATTGCTTTGCTGTGGGGTTTCCAGGCTCTGTCTCCCAGGGCTGGAATTCCAGGATGCCATAGTATCCACCCCCTGCATCTCCACATGGGATCTCAGGTCCCTGTGAAGCAAAAACTTTAACCCATGAGTCATCTCCCCTCCCCCACGGTCTCACTCATGGTGATCCTTCTGCTTGCCCAAGAGTTGGGCTCACTGGTGCGTACTACCATGCCCCACTTTTCATTCATCTGTGCACGCGTGTGCAGTGATCAGAGGAATACACGGCCTCCCACCTTTGTTTCTTTGTTGTTCTCTGCTATATACACCAAGATAGCATTTATCTATGCTTCCGTCTTCCCCTTGCAGTGCGGGGATTGCACATGTTCCTGCTTCATCCATCTACCCATGGGTTTTGGGGATCTGAATTCAGGTATTCATACTTTCAAATGCTTTTGCCCACTGGGCCATCTTCCCCCATCTCATGAACTTATCTTTTAAACATACAGAACCTGCAGTGACTTTTGTTGTTAACAAATGTTTCAGATAGGTTAACCATAAAGAAAAGAATGAAAACCTGCTCTGCACTTAATTTATAAAAAGCTTATATATAAGATTAATTACCATTCTGCATTTAGCTGTATCCATATATTGCATATCTGTATTTTTTGTTTGTATTGTAAAAAGTTCACATAATAAACAATGTTGTGACGTAAAAAAAAAAAAGATTAATTAAATGAAATTGGGGAAGCAAGCTTCCTTAGCTACAAAACGATGACTTTTAAATTTAGTAAATAGGACAAATTTTTCATGTCTATATAACAGATAATCAAATGACATGTACATAACTATCAAATTTCTAGGGAAAAAACATAATAAAAGATGTACAAGGTCTTTGCACATAAAAAAATACTGAGAAAAATTAAAAGGAAAATAAGAGGTTTTATATTCATGAACTGAAAGAGTCAATACTGTAAACATTTTCTTCAAATTGATTTACAGATAATATAATCTCAAAATTGTATTTTTCTGTATGAGTGGAAACTGTAACAGCAAACCTAAAACATACAAGGAAATGAAAAGAATCAAAAGAAGCAGGGCAATCTTGGAAAAGGAAGTCAGAGGCCTTTTTGCTCAAAGAATCGAATTATGATCTGAAAAAAGAAAAGGAAAAACCCCAACACTGGCTTACCTTTAGATAGTGCAAGTGAATGATAGTAACCGCATGCAACCTGTACTATCTGGATATCTGACAAACTTTTAATATTTCTAGAAAACAAGAAAGAGAGCAGGATCAGTTCATCCATGCCAGAAACAGATCTTCAATGCTACTCAGATATGATACTTATGATTGGCTGCCTAGTATATGCAAAGTTGTTTACTGACCAAGCAGGTAATGTTATTTTTCAGTCAAAACCAATTTACCAAAAACATAAAAACCAGTAATCAAAGTATAGAAAAAAGTGTGATAATGGGCTAGTATAGCTAGCGCAGGGGTAAAGCGCCTGCTTACTCACGCCTGGAGACCTGAGTTCAATTCCTGGAAGCCCATATGGTGTATATGTGCACCTCTCTCTCTCTGTCTCTCCCAAATAATCAAATAGAATTTTAAAAGAACTGAGAAAACACCTTCAAACAAAGTGAACTATTAATCCTCCTCAGAGTGCTCTTATCACTCTCAATGTTTTCTTTCCTTATCCAAAAAAAATTGCTAAATATTTAGAGTTTAAAACCTGACAATGTAACTGGAATATTCATATAACCCAATTTTTCTAAATTAGTGTTTTTTCTAGTTTATTATGTTTTCTTTTATATTCCTTAGAACCAACAGAGATTCTATCATGTTATTCTATTCATTCACAATTTATAAAATTTGTTCTTTATAAACGATCCTTTTTTATTTATATTTAAATCAGTGGCATTCATTTTTCCACTCAGGAAATTTAATCAATTCACGTTTGCTTCCTTTTCTTTTTTAAATTTATTACTGCATGTATACATGTGTATATGTGAGCACACATGCCACCATGCACCTATGGAGGTCAGAAGCCAACATGAGGGAATCAGTTCTCTCCTTCCATCTTTCTGGGGATTGAATTCAGGTCACTGGGCTGGCATAACAAGAGCCATCTTACTGACTAAAATGTATAAAGAAATTAAAATTCAAAAAGGATGAATAGAATTAAAGGGTAGAGGTATTTTTTTCTAATGTATGTTTTCTATTTTTTAGCCTTTTTTACCTTTACGATTATGCTATACTACCACTTCAAATTCCTTATATCAAAATTGCTTACTATAATTAAAATACCTTGTAAACTTCATGGTAAACACAAAGTAAAAATATGTAAACTACAATTTAAAAATGTGAATGAAGCCTCAGAACATCATGACAGGAAAATTATTTAACCACAAGAACTGTAAGACAGTAAGAAAAGGGAGGGATAGACTATAGTAAAAAACAAATTATGAAATCACTGTAGCAAGACCTTATCTACATAAAAACTTACAAGGACACACACTAAATTCTTCAATTAAAACTGAGTGATTAAATACCACGAACTTTACCAATTGACCTTTGGTTTGACCCAGCCCTTAATAAAATTTTAAAACTTGAAAGATTACTGTGTATTTTTTCCAACAATACAAAAAACTAGAAATCAGTAGCAAGAAAACTCTGGAAAATACATAAACATACAGAACTTAAGCTGCCTTTTCTTAACCAATTACCAAGAAAGAAATCAAGAAGGAAATCAAAAGAGCTAAAAAAGTGAAGGTGGAGACAACATACAAACACCCTGTGGGACACAGCAAAGGCCAAAGTTTTAGCAATTAAAATCTACAAGAGAAGAGCTCAAACAACTTCTTTTTGTATCTCAAAGAACGAGAAAAGCAAAAACCAATCTTATACAATATTAATATTTGATAAAAAAAAATCAGAGGAAATAAGTGAAAGAGATTTTTTAAAATATACACAAAAGTTCTTGAAAAAGACAAAAAAAAATAAAATTCTTAGGCAGACTAAGAGTCACAAATGAATGAAATTAGGGATGAAAAGAGAGGCATTTGAGCTGGTGCAGAAATAAAGCATCATTAGAGACTATTATAGATAACATGCCATGCTGAGGGCAAAAATAGAAAGCTTTACCATGAATCACAGTTTTGAGAATAAGTAAGTCCTTTTTCATTCTAAAACACGATTTTTTTTTAAAACTTAAACCCTAAATCCTGTCCTACAACAATTACTTATAAGAGGGAATGAAATTAGTAGAGGGGAGGCCAAACATGAAAGCCCCTGAGCAATAGACTATAAATCACTTTCTGAAGAAATGCAAACCAAAATGACTAAGAATATTCAATTTACTTAAGAAAAAAAAGTTTTCATCAAATTGACAGGTACTGAATTTGGTTCTCTGTCTTCATTAAGATACATCAAAAGTGTAGTGGGAATTGTGTTTACTATTTTCTTCAGAACAAATAGTAAAGAAATTAAGGAGTTGTGTAGAATTTGATTCCAACACATTTGATAATGAAAATGTGACTTTGTTGTATCCTTAAGAAAAGGCAGCTTAAGTTCTGTATGTTTATGTTTAATAGTTAAAGTAAATTACATGTTCCTATTCTGTACTCCTTTAGAAAAAAAAACTAAAAAAAAAAAAAAACCGTACCAATGGAAGAAGCAAAATACATAAAACAAACAAACATAAATAAATAATGAATGAATTAATTAATTAATGAATAAATAAAGCACTTAGAAACATCTAACGTTATCTTTAAACTGTCTTTTTGGGGAGTTGAAAAAATTGCCTTGGGAATAAGACTGAAAGCAGTTCATGTAAAATGCCAGGCAGAAATGGAGACTGGCCTGCACGCTGGCTCTGTAAGGCGGAACCTAGGAAATCCCAGAACAAAGCAAAAAAAAAAAAAAAAAAAAAAAATGGTAGAAGCAATACAGGATGATTCCCAAAATAATCCTCGGGCCTCTGCAGGCACACACACACAGTGCCCTCTGATGCACATGGACACACACATCCACGCAAAAAATTTTAATTTTTCTAGAGGGCTCTTTCATTTCTTTAACTAAAAAGAAAGATAAAACCTTAAAGAGACCAGAATTTATATACCTTTTTAAAAACTAAATATTTGTACATTATTTGTATACAAAGAAATGAATACTTTTAAGTCTTTTTACCTAGATGTTAGTTTTTAGTATTAAAAAAATATTTATCCTATACAATTCTGTACACAAAATTGATGAAGTATTATCTTCAAATTGCTGAAAATAACTTCTTATTTCCAACAGTTAAAAGTTAATTCAAATTAAGTCATGGCTCCTGGCCCCTGCTATGTAACTACATGGAAAATAACTCAATTTCTTTTCACAGTAAATTCATCTCCAATGGACTTCCACATTCAAAATAAAAATTAAAATCTAAAAACCAAGTCAGAGGAAAACATGCAACCAACCAATATTTAGTAAGTACTTCAATACTTGGAACCCTTAAAATAGTAGCTTAATCATTCCTTATCTTTTTTTTAGCAAAAATTCTATTGATTATGGAGAAAATAATGAGTTTGTAGAACTATCCAAATTAAAAAAAAATTTTTTTACCTAGTAAATTCTTAAAATATTCAAAGGGAAGAAATAATTACACTTATATGCTCAAAGCACATTAAGAAGAATGATTTAGATGAATTTATGATAAACGATTAAGGACCTCTTTGTGGTCACCTTTGTTACCTGGGTACTCTGATACATTCCTCTGATCCTAGTAGGCCAAGTTGTCCATCAGAATCAAGACCCCAAGCATACACCTGACCTTTGTCATTAAGTGCTAATGTATGAGCTTCTCCACATGAAACAGCTACGATATTTTGGGCATCCAAGGCAACAACCTGCTCTATAGAACAGAAGTCAAGAAGAGAAACATTACATTCTAGTTTTGAACTTGCAATGGGAATAAAATTTTCACATCAAATAGCTATGAAAAATACACACTTAATACAACCAGTTATTTTGAAAAGCTTAACAAATATGTCCCATCATTCTCATTCCAATAACATTACAAAGTATAATCCAAGGTAAATATTGAAATCTGTGCATCTTAGAGAAGGACTCATCAAAACTATCTTAGAATGTACTCTCCATTCAAAAACAAAGATGAAAAAGGAATTATTTAACCTGTACTGTTAAGTTTTTGGCAATATGATAACAATTGACATGTATATTACCATACAGCTATTACAGTGGAAAGGATAAAGAAGTAACTCGATTGACAACTTCTTTACTCATTTTTTTCTTTGTTCTTTTTCTAAGACAAGAGCCTTGCTATTATCACCTAAGTTTGCTTTGAAATTCCAATCTACCTGCCTCTGCAGATCAAATACAGGTCATAAGCGTGCATTAGTATGTTGGTCTCTGATTTCATAAATCTGTTGGATATGCTGAGGAAAGAACTAAGGGCAATATGAGCATTAACAACTATAAATGGTAGGTTCTAGCCTATGGACTTTAATTTTAGCATCAACGCTTATAAAACCCCCCATATGTGATTAAAATATGCTCAAATTTAAAAGCTAAAGTTTAATTTAAGTTAAAGGTCACTCAAAAGACTGTTAACAGCCAGTCACTGACAAATCAGAAAGTGAAGTTGTTTCTCCAAGTTTCAAAGTGTCTTTAAAACAAGCAATGTTTGTCAGTGTTTCACAACTACAAAATTCCATTTGAAAATATATTTAAAAATGCAGCAGTTACTGGGCAAGAAGAAAGTTATTAAAACTGTACAAATCATGGTTTCTTGGTAGATTTTAGCTCAATTTTCAAATGTAACTGTTCAATAATGAGAAAGACTGCATCAATGAAATTAACATTCCCACACATAATGCAATTCACATTGTGTATGGATTACTCCTTGTTAGACTGAGAGGTTAATACTCGATAACCTCTAGAAATCTATGTAACTAACAGGCTAAGACTTACCTTAAAGCATCCTGAGTTGGTAACTATTTGCTGTTGTTTGTGTGTACGTTGAGGCAAATCTCCCTTTGTAGCCCCAGCTAACCTGTAACTCACTATGTAGACCAGACTGTGTCAGGATCGAAGGCATCCTCCTGCCTCTGCATCCTTGAGTGTTGTTACAGGCGTGTACCACCACGCCTGGTCTGTTGACATTCAAGATGATGACCAGTATACTGAAGTTTATTAAACTTTCACTCTTTATGTTTTGTAGAGTTTTTATAGTTATCTTACAGAAGTACACGAAAACAAAAATGAAAAATGATATAAAAAAAACTTTCCCTTTAAAAAAAGAATCAAGAAGACTGATTTATTAATTTTAGTCATTAACTTAGGCAAAACAGTGCCATAAATCTTTTTATTAAGAAAAAAGCAAACTATGTAAGATCTATTTTCATTCACACGGGTTGTCAAAATAAGCTGATGTCTCACCAGAGCAATCCTCAAAGTAGCAAAAGATGACAGGGTGGCAAAAAGGAGCGAGTAAGACTGGCTAGCTCATCAATAACAAACTAAGAGTACATATACTATATATCAATGGCTATAAAACTTAAGACATCAAAACCCAAGAAACACACAGGGGATCACACATGCAAAAAGACATTAATAGGGCTGGAAAGATGGGTCAGGGGTTAAGACTCTGTCTCAAAAACATAAGGTCCTGAGTTTGGATTCCAGATCCTAGACAGAAGCAGCAGCAGCATGCAGTTCGGGCCCTGGTGAGCAGAGCCTGGAAAATCCCAGAGCAAAGCCAAGGAGGAGGTAGAAGCAATCCAGGATGATTCTCGAAGTCACCTTTGGTCCTCCACAGGGACACACAACACACACACACACACAAAATAAATACTTTAAAAAAAAAGACATAAATAAAGGAAGGAGACTAGTAGGGAAGAAGAGCTTTAATGAGAAAACGAGGGAGGATGGGATTGGATATTAAGGTGTGAAAATATAAATTCACTGTATTCACTTATGAAATACTGAGATTAAAAATGTTTATCTTATATGAAATCATCTTGCTAGTAACAAATAAAAACAATTGTTTACATTAAACACTAGTATTAGATGCTTTTTGTGCTACAGGCACTAGACACACGAAAATAAGTGAAACAAAGCTCCTCGGTGGGTTTACAGTTTATGGAAAACAGGACAAATAAGGATTGAGATTACAGCTAAAGAGTATGTAAAAAGACACCAGAAGAATAAAGGTTGTTTACTTAAGCTTTAAAGGATATCAACAAGAATTCTGGAAGACAGTGAGTGATACTTAAGGCATAAGCTCAGAAAAGAAGAGTATTCATGTGTCCACTGAGGAAATTCAAAATACTAGAGCAAAACAATCCAAAGAAAAAAATGTCGACAGACTCATGGTGCAACAGATAAAAAATAATCTCCCCAAATTCTCTTTTTTGGTTTGTTTATTGAGATAAGTTCTTATTATGCAGCCCAGGCAGGCCCTGAGCTCAGGTTCTCCATCCTCACTTGGCTGACTGATGAGATATAGATGTGCATCACACCTAAGTCCCACTTACAATTTTTAAAATTTCCTAGGAGGAAAAGATCAGTAGTTCATATGAAAAGTGGGTGAAAAATGTGAAACAGAAAAAAATAATCATTTATCTATCAAAAATGATCAATTTCATTGAGGAAAGAAATGCAAATTGAGGAGACTAGCAATACCAACAAGATGGCTGTGAGTAAAGATGCA
The DNA here is from genome assembly GCA_023101885.1 of Typhlomys cinereus. NCBI lineage: Eukaryota > Metazoa > Chordata > Mammalia > Rodentia > Platacanthomyidae > Typhlomys > Typhlomys cinereus. The sequence continues at coordinate 19,763,233 of JALPQD010000003.1, forward strand.
CACAATCCTGAAGACCTGAACCTGTATGGTGGAAGACGAGAACCCAGCTCTGCAAGTCACCCTCTGACCTCTGAAAAATAGCAACCTCCCAAAAAAAACCTTCAGGAAATGCAATTCAGATTATACTAACAAAGCAGTAATAAACATGTGTTACAAGCTTCAACACAAAATTTAAACATCAGTCCTCAAATTAAAAATTGTAACACTCCCCTAACATCAAAGTATATAAGGGAAGTATTAATGGACATTGTGATAACAGGAAGGGTCTTCACTCCTTGTTTCAACAATGGATGTATCAAAGAGAAAATTCACAAAGAAATAAATACAGAGCTTGAGCTGAAATGTCGATCAGATCCTAGTACCATACAAGTCTAACAATGAAATATTCTCATCTTAGGTCATAAAATCAGTCCTATCAAATTCAAGAAGGCAAAAATGGTATTTAGGGATATTTTAGACCACGTAAAACGTTAGTGGCCACTAAAAGAAAACAACTTGGGAAACTCACAAATAGTTGGAAATTTGACAATACTCCTGAACAACCATGATTGAAAGAAGACAGCAAAAAAAGAAATATTTTAAGAAAACCCATGGGAAACCATGCACAGTGACCCATGTCTGCAATCCCAGCACTCCTGATATTGAGGCAGGAGGTTTTTGAGTTCCAGATTAGCGTAAATTACACAGTAACATCCTGTTCTGAAAAACAAAAAGATCAGAGCCAGTGTGGAGATAAATACACAGGAAGTAGAAGTTGCCCTGAGTTTGAGGACAGCCTGAACTACATAATTAGTACCACTCTGCCAGAACTATATAGCAAGACCCTGCCTCAAATAAACTTAACAAACACCCTCCCCCCCAAAAAAAATCAGGAATACATACAGTTTATCAGTCAAGAGGGTTTAACATACAATTTAATGTAACCCTTGATGTTTTGCTCTTTCCCAGAGCTAATAGTATGTGGTACGGTATCAATCTCTTGGGATGCTGGGTAGTGACAAAGAGGTACAGCTCCCAGTCAGCCACATCACCAAGAGATGCAAATATTCCACAACATACTGTGTGGCTAACCTAAGATGTAAAGAAGGTTACCTATATTAAATATGCAGCCACACTGAGATAGAGCCGGTTAAATCAAGGACCATCTACAGATACCTTGAAGAGCCACAACAAAGAAGTCTAGAGTTCTATTAAACAGTCACATAGTTTTGTCAATATTTTTTTTCTTTTTAGATCAAAGTCTTGTTATATAGACCTGACTGCCCTGAACTTATTACTGAGATATCAGGTAGTCTCTTGAGTGTGGCAATTGCTAAGATGAGTCACCATGCTAAGCATATGATCAATTTTTTCTTAAATGATTCCAAAAAATCAAACTTCAGAGACCACTTGCAAACACTTTTTACAAGCTGACATCACTTTTCATACATAAGGTAATAACGTAGTAATAAAAATAAAAAACACCCCTCACATAGATAAATACAAAAAGTTCTTAAAATACTAGTAAATTAAGTTCAACACTAAGAATGACGACGGGTTGGCGTTGTAGATCCGTGGTAGAACGCCTAATTACACAGGGGGACCTAGGTTCAATCCCAGGGCTTGGGGAAAAAATCCTGCCTAGGAGGAATCTATCTGGCCAAGAAGACAATATAACATATGCAAAACAGAGATGAGGATTTAGCTAGCAGTAGAGCAATTGCCTCTCAAGCTCTGGGGTGGGAGAATCTCCACAACAAAAGCTTATCAACCAAGGTGAAACATTACATTCACAAAAATGAAAGATAAACACACAAGAATCCTAACCAATACTAAAAAAAATCTTCATGATGAAGCTCAGTATCATTCAAGAAAATTCCTAAGACACATAGAAGGAAAACTGAAAATTTCTTAGGAAAACCCAAAGCTAACAGCACAATCTCTAGGAAGACACTGAAAGCTTTCCCACCAAGATCTGGCACAATGAACCATTCTTAGCATGACTCCACAAGTACTAGTAAGGACAATCAGATAAGTAAAGGAAATAAAAAGCATCCAAACTGAAAACATTAATGATTTATATTCTCAGTTGACACGATAGCACACATAGAAAATCGTGTACTTTTATTTATTACAACAGGTAGAGTAGATCTGACTGACCTGAATTTACACTTTCCATTCTTACGTTTTTTGGGGTTTTTTTTAATTTTTTTTTTATTATTTATTCAATTGTGGTTATATGTGTGCGCGCATGTATATATGTGTGTGTGTGTAGAACCACGGACGAATTCGGGAACCACCATGGATGCCTCCACCTCCTCCCTGTTTACTCTGCCCCGGGATTCACAGGCTCCGCCCTACCGGCATCTATACGTGGGGTCTAGGATCCGAACTCAGGACCTTCTGCCTGCAAGGCAGAGGCTTAACCCCTGAGCAACCTCTCCAGCCCCCAATTCTTACGTTTTTTAAAAGGGTCCCTTCTCTGAAACTCATGTGCTCCCTTCTCTTATACTCACCTACAAGCCACACTGTTCCATACAGTTTTATGATCCACTTGCTGTGAAGCCCTGACTGACCCAGAACTCGATGCACAGATGGGACTTGTCTTGACCTGGACAATTCCATGGCCTCTACCTCTACTCCTGGGATCACAGGTGTGAGTTTAGTCTACCACACAATCAGGCCTCTTGACAGCACTGTGGGAGACATGTCCTGCGGCACCAGCACATGTCCATGCACTCCCGTGGGAGACACGCCCTGTGGCACTAGCACAGGTACAAGCACTCCAACCACCTTTGTGCACCTTCCCTACTAGGCTTCTAAGTGACATCCTTCATACTACTTAGAAACTACATATGAATACAATTTCAGAATTTCACTTACAAATATATTCATATGAGTTTTCATATGATCTTCAACTGGTCTTAACATTTAAAAAAAATAAAATTCAGTTATTATTTACTGTAGATATGCTAAAATTAAAATGCTTCCCCCCACACCCAAAGAAATAAAGAGATGTAAGGGCAAAACTAACATGCACATTCACAACAGTACGATTTACAACAAAACCTGGAAATATTACAATCCCCCAATATTAAAGATTGTAACATCCTATTAATGAATGCTGATTTATCATTCGTGTTATCCCAGTATTTTAACACATGGGAAAATTCTTAACTAATTATTAAATTATTACTGAAAAAAAGCCGAGTGCCACAAATACGTTACCAGGCTCACACATGAGCACTGAAAAGATCTGACACGTGACAATTTATGTAGGATAGGAAAATACTTGGCGTTTATTTTCCATATGCTCCAGATTTTCTATCAAAAACGTGTAATACTTTAGAAACAAAAAAATTGAAAAACTAAAAATGAATATTTCAGTATGATATCTAACAAAGAAGGGAAAAAGAGGCAAGAAGGGGCTGAGTATAGCTCAGTGATAGAATTGTCTAACATAGACCTCAATGGGTTCTATCACTAGCAGCACTACAGACAATATTAATACGAAAAAACAAGTATTAGAATAATTTAAGGTATTTTTTGAAAAAAAAAATTACTAAAGAATCCCAGAAGGGCTGGAGAGACGGCTCAAAGGTTAAGACTGCCTCGCAAACACAAGGTCCTGAATTCAGATTCCAGGTCCTGTGTAAACCGGCGGGTGGCCTGCACTTCCTGCACTGGTGGGCAGAGCTGGGAAATCCTAGAGTGAAGCACAGAGGTAGAAGCAATCCAGGCTGATTCCCTAAGTCACCCTTAGACATCACACAGTGCTCTCTGATACACACATAAATAAACATTAAAATAAAGAATCCCAGAATATTTTCTTTATGGCCAAGAAAAGTTAAAGTAAACTGTGCCATGGTAGAAAGGAAGACAAAAGAATAAGTCCCAAGTAAATAAAATTTTATAGCTACAAAATACACCACCACATTTCAAGAAATTTCACTTACACAAAAAGTAACTTCAATAAATTGATTTGGTTTGGTTTTTGGCTGAGAGGCTGCCTCTATGTATCCCGGCTGGCCTCAAATCCAATCATTCTGCCTTAGCCTCCCAAATATTTAGATTACAGGTATGCACCACCACGCCTAACAAATTTTTGTATACTGTTTACACACAGTGCAAGTTTTTCCAGCATATAAAGTAACTACCACAACCCACTGAGAGTTAAGAATAATTATTGTCTTTTTAATTCTATCAACATGAAAAATTAAGTCCATAAAAACAGAAGAGATAAAACATGGGTTCATTAATACTTCCACTATTCATTTTCCTACATTATTCACAGCCAAATAATCTCATGGAGAAATGTCTGAATATATCTGTTCTATCGTTTTTTTTTTAAATCTTTGCATCTAGTATGCTTTATACTTCAGAAAAACAGAATTCATTTTTATTTACTCGATCTTAAAATATATAATTGTCAATGATTTGGATCAATACACTAATGCTCTATGAAGTATGACAGTCAGCACATTAGAATTCTGGTGGCAGTTGTTAGTAATAAAGTTTTGTTCCATCGAGATAACTGGAAATAACCATTTGTTGTTCTAAAAAAGGGGGGGGGGGCGAGAGCTGGAAAGAGGGTTCAGGAGTTAAGACTCAAGATCCCAGGTCTCACATAACAATATCAGGTGGAAACTTCAACAGCCTACACTTCTGGTCCTGGAATGCCAGAACAAAGAAAACAAGAGGATCGAAGCAATGATTCCTGAAGTCACCCTTGGTCTTCCACAGGGACACACAGTGCACTTTGATATACATACGTGCACATACATACACAAAAAATAATTTTAAAAAAAGTGTTTGTGAAAATGAGGTTTAATAATTGTGCTACATTAACATAGTACCTCAGGAACATGGAACCCTAAGAATTCTTAAGAAGATCCTCTATGGGAGAAGTGAAAGAGACAGCTCAGCAGGTAAGGTATCCAAACCTGTGAACCTGAGTTCAATCCCCAGAAGACCACGCAGTGAAAGGAGAACTTCTGAAGTTGTCCTCTGACATGTACACTGGCACACGTGCAGGTGTTTTCTTTTTTTATTTTTTTATTATTATTTATTCAATTGTGCATGTATGCGTGTGTGTAATTCGGGAACCACCATGGACGCCTCCACCTCCTCCTTGTTTACTCTGCCCCGGGATTCACAGGCTCCGCCCTACCAGGACCAGAAACGCAGGGCACCCCTGCTTCCGCCCCGCATCTATGCGTGAGGTCTAGGATCTGAACTCAGGACCTTCTGCCTGCAAGGCAGAGGCTTAACCCCTGAGCCACCTCTCCAGCCCCGTGCAGGTGTTTTCTAACACACAAACAGTAATATTTTAGAAAAAAGAATCTTTCTATATGTAATGTAAATCCACCATGAAGTTGAAGTCTGCCACACCCATTTTCTTGTAGTTGTTGTTCTTACAGTGGTAGGGATATCTGGGTTTTTTATTTGCTTTATGATACAGTTCCCTTTATGATACAGTTCCCAAGTAGGCTCCTACTGTGAGATCCTCCTGTCTCAGCACCGAGTGTCAAAATTACAGGCCAATGATACAAAAATACTAATATACCAAACAAAATACATTAATATGAATATGCTAGTATCTGTAATGAAATAAATATTAATACACCAAAGAAAAAATTCTTAAATTACTATTAAACTGCTCAGATTAAGCATCTACTACTAGTTTTCTATGTGGGATGTTTTACAAAACATTGGGAAACCAATTAATCCTAGAGAAACAAATGAGGGCCTTGATATAACTTAACTAAGTAATCTAAATTCTGATGTTAGCCATCAAATCAACCACATGGGTCAATTACTACAGACTTTCGACAGAACAGCACAGTAGTCAAGACAACAAAGAAATGTATGTAACAGAGAAATAAGAAAAGATGGGTGTTATAATAGTAAGCTTGGTTTGACTAAATATTTTTGGGCTAGGAATGTAGCTGAGTGTCGAAAGTGTGTGTCCTGGCATGCATGAGGCCCTGGATTTGGTCTCCAGCATGACAAAATAAATAATAATAATAATAATAACATAATTCTCCAAACCACATGGTGGTATCATAATGCAATCATCTTGGCAAAATACTAATTTACTTCAACAGGCCATCACACGGAATGGTGAGCAAAGAATCTGCATTAGTACTTGAGCTCCCTCGAACAAAAAATATTGCTGTAAATAACACTCAACATAAGCACAACTGAGTGAATAAGGTAGGAGACTGGTAGGCTTAAACTTTCAGATTCAATTTAGAGCTGTTCACCAGTCACCTGCTGTTTTGACAAGTTACTTACCAACTTGTGCTGCCATTTCTCCGCAAATATATCCCCTAAGATGAGGATAATTCTTGCAATTTGTGTCACAAGCATTTTGAAAGGAACCATGAGTTATTGTGTAATGCTCTTGAAATTCCTCAGATGGGGGATCCTACACAAAGTAAAGTATTATTATACATCTCTCTAACAGTAGCATCTGTTTGCATTATGATTTTTTCCCTACACCTGACACAGTGATTCCTGGGCACTGGGCACTTCTCAAGCAATGCTCAAGCAAGACTGAGGTCCTGAACCGAGTTCATTCAAGTCTTCATCTCACCTACATCTTTCTCTTCCTACAAGTATTGTGGAAATTGTTAAGTTAGAAAAGATAATGAATTCTGGTACCTTATGTCTTGGCGAAATAAAAAATAGGTAGGATAGTTTGGTGTCACTAATCCACTGTTCTGAGAATATTTTGTTTACCATGTTTATACATTTCTCTACCTATACTATTTTAAAATTTTGACTATATTTGAAAGGACAGTTTATAGATTTATGTTTATGAATAGAAAATAGGTCAGAAAATGAAGAAGAAAGGTAAGCAAGCATTTACTATGTGATCAAATACTTATTGGAATGACGAACAGCAGAGACTGTTATATAAATTAAGTGAGATGTTCTATTTTTGAAGAAAGTTTGTAAACCACAAAAACTATTCTTTTTTTAATAGAATCATACCATATTATTCACAATCACAGAATAATTTAATACCACTACTAACATGAAATAAAAATAGATGGGCAAAACATACTCTAAGGCTCTAGTCATCAAGTTATATCTATAAACATATAGTTATACATATGTAGTGAATAAAGAAACTTGTATTAATTGCCTTAAATCATCTTCATAAATCTGGAAGTATAACAAATAAAGCAATTCATTAAAATGGACACCTTAAGAATATTAAATGTATTTACTTGTAAGCTATAAATTAAGAATCTGAAACACTGGCTATAAAAATTTTCGAAATTTCTTTTAAAAAGTTTTTAAAATTTCTTAGGAGGAAAATACAGGAAAGTGAATAGATATTCACTTTTCCAGGAACAAGTCAGAAAGAGTTAGTAGTGATAGGAAGAGTCATACCTATATACAAGAGCTCACAGATGAATATAGACTTAATCTACACTCTTGGTATAATAAAGGAAAGCATTTAATCCTTTTATGTATGATTCTAAATATTTTCTATTATTTCTAAAATGTCCAGAAAGGAAACATTCTCCTAACAGCTCACAGGCCAAACTATGACAGTGCAAGGCCGACTCCTACAGAAAACAACCCTAACTCCAGAGTAATTTATCCTTAATGAGGCTAACTTCACTCATTAATTACAAAATATTTGCTATGGTTACAAAGCCAGTCAATGGAAAGAAATGATTCTTAGTTTTTTTCTTCCTACTGTGTGACTCATGTTTAAAGGTCTGATAAAGGGAACTGTTTATCATACAGAAATATAACCACACTGCTCAATTATCATAAGATTTCTATTCCTTATCTTCCAATTCAGTCTTCAGACTCACATATTTAAAAAGGGAGCAGAGAAAGCACATTCACAACATTAAGAATTTCTTAATATAAAGTTACCACTTGTGCATAAATAAACACGAGTCAACACTGAAAGTTAAGTCAAATCCCTCACAGCAGTACTCTTCCTTGAAGCATTTCTATTCCTGCAATCTAGTTACACTTCAAAATGATTGAACAGGATGTTAATACAAAAGGTTTTCTTGAGGACCCCGGAATCACCCCCACATTGTAAAAGTAAGATATTCTAGCCTTGAACTTATTTTCTGGCTATTTATATTACTACTAATAGAATTTAATTTAAGCCTTTATTTTCTTCCAGGAGTATTACTCAATTCGATTCCATAATGGTATTTCACTTTATTTGAAAATAAATTCCCAGGTTTGAAGTATCTATTCATATTTATGTCTTAACTCTCAAGTTCCTAATTTCTGAAAGACAAGGCTCATTTTTTTTCCTTATTCCATAGATTGATGGTTGTACATTGCATGGACAATGGGTCAATCCTAAAGAGAAACATACCTTCCAACTTTATATTACTAAATAATGTTTCCAGGATGAACCAACAGGACAATACAGATGTTACAATGCAACATCACAATGCCGACAAGGCCATAAAGTGTCTAGTTTTTTCCCAAGTTAGAAGCCACACACTGGTGTTAGTCTAACCTCATTCTGAACACAGAACAGCATTTAGTAACATTTAAAATTTTACACCTCAGTAAGTTACAGTGAGTATACATCCTGACTTTGTACTACCCTTTGTCCTCCCTCCTTTCAGAGAGTATGCTAAGCCACAGAGATGTTCAGTTATTTTTAAAGGAGCTTGTTAATAAGTACAAAAAATAGCAAAAGCCCCAATACCATGAAAGTATCGACCTGGGGCAGCATTTCAATGGTAAGCCTCCAAAAGAGAGACAGTACTCAAATGTACCAATAGTAAATTACCCCTCGTGACCATCTCAATGCCTGAGACTATGAAAATTTATAAGTGTAGATGCCATATACAGTCTCTTTAAGTTCAAGAAAGCTGTCATTTACTTTGAGTTCTATAATTAAACTTCCTAAGGCATCACCACTGTATCCGTATGATGAAATTATGCACAATGAGATTAAAACCTTAGTCACAGAAAAAAATGCAAACTATAGTAATTTCAAACTAGAATAGTGAAGTAGGATGGTAGGATGGGATGAAAATGGAAGATGTTTTACTTTAATACCTAAATAGTTCATACCTACATTAATCTCTCTGAAGTACTTGATGTTAACAATAAAACCTACACATAATTAACTATGAAATTGCCACAGGAAATACGTAAGTGATGCTAATTGCTAAGGTTAAAAGAAACTAAGTACAGCTGCAGCCTCATCTGAATTTGCCATCTTAATACAGTAGCTTTTGGTTATCATGATTGAAAGTAAAATCCCTAATAATAATAGCCTTAAAGTGTGGTAATATTTAATTTTAAAAATAACATTCAGAAAACAGAACATGAAATGTGACCAAATTCCCCTTAATTCTCATTATCTGATAAATTACTTTGGATTTTCCTTATAAAACCAATTACAAAATCAAGGTACCTCACATCCATAAACCTTTTAAAAACTGATACTTAAGAGAAAAAATTTAGGGAAGCAAAAGGTATTTCCAATTAAGACAAACAAAATTTAGATATCTAACTTATGACAGCAGGGTAAATAAAATAATAATTGTAGCCAAGAAAAGAGGAAACTTTCATCTTAGTACTCTTTCCCACTATATGCAAAGAAACATCACAGAGTAAATTAGGAATTTAAAATCTGCCCAAGGTGGCTGAATCTGCTAAAGATGGTCTCCATACCTTCATGCTCTATACCAAAGAATATATACATACCAAAGGCTAGTTTTCTCTGCCTCACAAGAATATTTATATTAGTAAGAAGGAAAAAAATAAAGAAAAAACAAACTAAAGTACTTCTTAAGAAACACATAAAAGTCAAGAGTATGTTAAACTTTTGATTTGCTTTTAAAACTCGATAGAGAAAATGGATTTAGGATCAACAGCCATCACAACAGTTCAGATGATGTAATTACTGGAAACAACTAATGAAAAACTCTTCAGCTTACCTGGTCTCTTTCTCGACTTCTCATGTCCTAGCTGCCCCAGATCGTTACACCCACACGTGTACACGGTCCCATCATCCAGAACAAACACAGTGTGTCTGAGTCCACACCCCACGTCTTGGACCTTTTTATTTATAAAAAAGTCACTTTTTCTGGGCTCAAGTACAATTTCTTCATCAATTCCACCTAAACCTAGTTGTCCAAAGGATGCATTGCCCCAGCACAACATTCTTGTAATTATATTGGTCTTCCAGTTTCAATACAAAAGTCCCTTCTGAGATACTGGAAACTTGGAGGTATCCTATGTCTGAGGAGACAAACAGAAGTTAGTATGACTTCAAAGAAAGCATGACATATAATTGTTTTTTCATCAAATGCCAGCCTACAATGGTCACTGTAATTCTTAAATACATTTTATAATATGTTCCCTAATTACCATCTAGTAATTTGAGAACGAACCAGTTCTATGATCTAAGTGAATCATTAGGAAAACTGCATGGCTTCCTATGATTCTTTGCAAAACTTAAAAAAACATTAACTAGCTTTGATTTTGTTATCTTGTGATAGAGCCAACTACTAAGTGTCCTGATGAAATTCATCCCTCCCCCTCACACACACCTCCGGGTTTAAGTTATTTCAGTGACAGCAGCAAATAAGGGTCTGATGTCCAAACAAACAAGTACACAGCCAATTGCAGAAACCCTGCAGTGGCGATCACCAGAATTAAACAATCTAATACCTACCTCCACATTAACAGAAAACTGAAGTTCTTATCTGTAACAGAAAATAAAACCAATAATGGAAAGTTGTCTAATTTCCCATAATTTAAATGACTCTTCTAGTTATGCATACTAATGGCATAAATTTCTTTTATGAAGTCCTAATTTTAAAACTATCTCCACTTTACAAGTTACCTAATTTAGTTTTAAAACTAAATCAATGCGATTATAATTCTCCCCCAAATTCAACTCTTCCTAGGACAATCTGCATTTACTCATATTTCTGGGACAATTGCTCCAGGACGGAAAAAAATAAACTGTGCATAACCCCCTTCAAGACTGTTCCTTTTTCAGTAGGAATGGGGGCTGGCACGCGGATAGTTTGTTGCAAATTCTGACTACTGCTTTACTTGTTTAAAAAAAAAAAAAAAAAAAAACAGCAACAAGAGTCCTCGTCATTGAAACCTTTGCAGATTTTGAAGCACACTGCGCTACTAAATAACATGTCCCCGGAGGTCAGCCTGCACTGGTTATCCAGTCACCTAAACCTTCCACGGAATCTGAAGTTTCAAAACGGAATCTTCCTGGCGTTATGCGTGAGCAAAGTGCCAAAGGACGAGTTCCCGACTCCCGGGCACGTTTATACAAAGTTTCTCTTCGTGCTTTCGGGACCACGCAACGCCACGGTTCCCAAGAGTTCTGCAGCGTCTTTCTTGTTTTTTTAAAAGGCGAGCGGAGGCCGAGGGACATTATCTCCGACCTCCGCGCTGCAGGGCTCGGAACCCCCCTGCTCTTTCCCGAGACTCAGGCGGGTGGGAGGAGGGTCGGGACAGGTGTCCCGGGGCCGCAACAGGTGAGAAGGAGCGGCTGGGCGAGCATGCACCCCGCGGCACCCCGGCACCCGCGGCACCCCGGCACCCCGGCCTCCGCACACGCCCCGGCGGCCCCGCGGGCCCGGCCGGTCTCCAGCCGCCGCCGCAGCGCGGTGGGTCTCGGTCGCCCACCCTCCCCGGGGAGGCGCGACGGGCTTCGTCCCGGGCCCGACACCCCGCCGCGGCTCCCTCCCTCCCTCCCTCGCTCGCTCGCTCCCTCCCCCGGGGAAGCTCCCAGAAGCGCCCGGAAAGCGCCCTCCGTCCGCTCCGCTCCGCCCGGCCCGGCCCGGCCCGGCCCGGCCCGGCGCCATCCGCCCCCGAACCCGCGCAGCGGGGCAACGACTCACCCGGCCCCTCACGGCGGGGCACGGTCGGCCCCGCTCCCCGACGGCGCGGCGGCTCGGGCGGGTCTCCGGCACCCAGGACCCTCCTGCCTCGGGCGGCCGCGGCGAGCGCCACACGCTGCTCCGGCGTCCGCTCCGCCCGCCGCGCTCCCCCGGCCGCCGAGTGAAACTTTCCCGCTTTCCTTACAGAGAAGCGGCCGCCGGGACCCTTCCGACCGCCGGAGAGCGAGCGAGAGAGAGCGAGAGAGCGAGCGAGCGGCGGGGACGGCCGTCAGCGACCCGGATGGGAGCCGGAGGGGAAGGGCCCGGAGCCCACGGGGCGGAGAACGCGAGGGGCGGAGAGAGCCGGACCGAGAAGACTGGCGAGCGCCGGGAGGGGCGGCGGCTTCGCGCGGGAGGGGGGGGAGGGGCAGACCGGAAGTGACGCGCGAGCGCGGTCACGCCCACTTCCCGCCAGGCCCTGCGCGCGGCCACGCCCACTCCCTTCCCGGCATGCCCTGGCGCCCCGGCGCCTAGGTGCTGTACGCTGGCCGGGGACGCGTGAGCCGGGGCGAGAAGCCGAATGAAGCCGGCGGTATCGCGCCCCGGAAGAAAGTATTTCAGGAGAGAGTAACTTCTTCCTGTGGGCCTGCCTGGCTCCCTGCTTGCAGGGCCTGGTCTTTTCGTTTTTCTGCCGTTCCCAGGGAGGTTTAGAGGCAAGCAGATGGGCAGTCGCACACACGGAGATGGACGGTGGGTTTCGTGTATCGCTGCGACTCTGCTGAAGCTAATCCGAGCACGTGAGCGATACCGATGCCGAGGGGCAGTTTCGGCCGGCGACGCCTAATCGCCTTAAATGGCAACACCGTTGGTTCTGGTTCTTAGTACCGGTGTTGGCTCGCAGCATTTCCTGCTATCACCCTGGAAGATAAAGGTTTGAATTCTCCAGCCTCCTTCGTCGGAGAGAATAAATAAAACATGTGGTTGGAGTCCCTATTTGATAAAAATTAAATCCAGTTTTCACATCTTTGCTACCAAGCCCATGTGTTAGAAAAGATTTCTTTGGTTGAGCCAGCAAAACCCAACATGATGGAGTAGTTTGCTGCAAACATCTCGCTTAACCTTCTTAATGCAGGTTCCACTCACCCTTTACCTTTAGAAGAAAATGACTGAGAAATCTGTTGGCCTGCAGCAGTCGAGAAGGGGAAGACGACGACCCCGAAAGTCTCATGCAAATCATCTGTGCGTCTGGTTTAAGGGGGGGAGGGCGGCATGGTTGAAGGAGGCACAGGTCCTTGCACCAAACGTTAACTAAAAACAGCTGCAGTCTCTAAACACCGGAGAATTTGAAGTAAGGTACTTTGCAAATTCTGTTACACTTATTTTTTTCCAGACAAGGTCTAGTTGTAGTGTCTTCAAACTTGTAGGTCCTCCTTCCCTACCTAGTAGCTGAGATTACCGGTGTTACCTTTCTGGAACCTCTGACTTCCTTATGGATTAGTCTACAAGCAACTCCACAATAAGCTTTTTTTTTTAACCATTTATTGAAAAATGTATTTCAGATTAGGAAGTGTCTGCGCTAGACTATGTGCATTGTATGATATGGTACATGTGCATTAATTCCCAGGCTAATTTAGCAAATTATGTATCTTAAAAAAACAACAGAAATGTATTCTCACAGTTCTGGAGGTCAGAAGTCCGAAAGGTGGCAGCCCCTTGATCTCTCCGGTTTCAAGGGGAGAATTTTTCCCATGTCTCTCTGCTAGCTTCTGCTAGTTGCTTGTATCCCTCGGCAATTCCTGTGGAAACATCACTTTCATTTCTGCCTCGGTGTGCACTTCTCCTTCCTGTTTGTCTCTATCCAAGTTTCCTTTTCTCTAAAGACATCAGTGATTGGATTAGAGCCCATTCTGCTCCATTATGAGCTCATCATAATTTGGCTATATCTACAAAGATCTTATTTCCCAATAAGGTCACATAGGATACCTGAGGTTAAGACTGCAATGTATCTTTCTGTATGGGGGGAGGTAGTAAATTCAACCCATCGTAGTGTATTATAGAGTAAATATAAAATGATAAGATATCTAAGCAAAGTGTAATTTCAACATAAGAGTGTGAGACTACCCACAAAGTATTCTTATTTATCCCCTGATTTTTCTTTATTTTTATTTCCACTCATACAAACTTAACAGGTACACCGGTCCCCTCCCCTCCAACCCCATCCCCTGTGCCCCCCTCCCCTCCCCCTTCCCTCCCTATCCCTCAGTGCCTCCCCCTCTCATCCCCGGAGCATCCTTTAATGTGCATGCCAAACTCTCCTCTGGGTCCTGCTCTCCGATGAGGTGCAAAGACCCAGTGGCATTTCCCAGAACCCTTTCTTGTGTTCCCGTTAAGCATAGGAACACTACTGAGGCTGTCAATCCCTTGCTTCCAAGGATCCTAGTGTCTTTAACAAATGCTAGACTTTGTGGGGTCAATAGTGGGTTGGACATTGTGCAGAGCATGTAAAGTCCAAATATGATTGTTTCCGGCCCTAACTTGTGTGGAGTATCTTGCATATCATTGCTCCTCCCATCCTTGTGCTCTTACAATCTTACCACTCCCTCTTCCACAAATTTCCCTAAGCTTCAGGATGGGGAGAGATTAGGCTGGCCTAGTTCCAGATGATTGATATAGAATCTCTGATGTTCTGGATTATGGTTTGTTCATTTTCTTTTGCAGTTTTGCTGCTCCTGCAATGCCCTTGGCTCCACCCTGATGGGTATTGGGTGTCACCCCCTGGCCAGGGATAAAAACCTGTTAAATTAGAGTCTTGTTATAAGAGTATATCCTTTCATTTTTCATGTGGAACTTTTCTTTTTCTTTCTTGAGACAGACTTTTGCTATTTTTTTCCTTCAGAATAGCCTCAAACTGAGGATTTTTTTTCCATCTTCCAAGAACCTGGGACTATAGTTGGCTGGCAAATATTTGCTGTCTTTTAACCTTAAGACCATGTTGCCTTAGAATGTATCACTGAAATGAAAGATATGGGATTTATAATCTTTAAAGTATATGCTTGATGATACAAAAGAAAATCTAAGTTGATTAGTATAACAACTGTATATGTTACATGCACATACACACACACTATATATATATATATATATATTTTTTTTTTTTTTTTTTTTAAACAGCCCAAATGGGTGTTCCTATCCATTGAAAACCAATTTTCCAAGGACTTGGGAAGAAATGCTCCAAAGCAAGGCTACACGTGTAACATTGGCAGAAATGAGGATCTTGGGAAACAGTCCCTGTCTGAGTGTTCAAGTCCTCCAATAGTATGGAAGCATGAGGTGGTGGACACTGTCTGCTACATAAATTCAGTTCTGCGGTGTCTTGTAAAACAAAGAATCTTGGACTGGAGAGATGGCTCAGGGGTTAAGTCTCTGTCTCAAAAGTAGAAGGATCTGAGTTTTGAACATGCAGCCCTGGAAGGTGGAGCCTGGGAAATCCCAAAGCAAAGCAAAAAAGAGAGAGAAGCAATCCCGATGACTCGGCCTCCACAGCACACACAGTGCCCTCTGATACACACAGACACGTGCATGGGAGGGGGAAAAAAAAAGGAAGTCTTATAGAAAGTGAAATGGAGGTTTCTAGATTTCTCTTTTAACCTTAGAAACGAATGAAACTGTGGGGCAAGGGCTTGGCAACAGCCTGGGGTTCCCTCTGGGGTGGGGTGCTGGTGAACCCGTCCTGGAGCTGGGCCCAGGGCCTCAGCTCCTGCCAACACAGCCACCCTTCCTGCTGGATCCTGAGCTAGGAGGATTTAAAAAGATAATGAACAGTGCTGCATATGCAGGAGTTTTACGCATGTTAGCTTTTGCTGTCACTTCAGCATTCTCTCCCCCAAACTATAGTAAAAGGAAACTTGCGAAAGCATGGCCTATTATCACTAGAGAAAAAAAGTCAGTATTTTTACTTGTTTTCATTTCAAAAGTGTGATCTTTGGGGACAAAGCATGGAGATAATTCAGGTAAAGGTGCCTGTGTGCAAACCTAGGGGGCCTGAGCTTCATTCCTGGCCTGTATGGTGAAGGAAAAGAATCAAAACCTCTCTATAGCATATGTGTGCTCATTCATTCTCTCTCTCTCTCTCTCTCTCTCTCTCTCTCTCTCTCTCTCTCTCTCTCTCTCTCTCTCTCTCTCTCTCTCTCAAGTTCAGGGCCAGCAACATGACTCAGCCGGTAAAGGTAAAGGTAAACTTGGGAAATTGAGTTCTGTCCTCTGTGGTAGAAGAAGAGAACCAACTTCCAAAAGTTGTCTTCTGACCTCCATACTTGTACTGCGCTGCAAGCATACCCTGTCTTCCCTTTCTCTCTCTTTCCCCTCCTCTCTCTCCTCAAATTAGCTCGAGCACACGTGCGTGCGCGTGCGCGCACACACACACACACACACAACCAAGAGATAAAATTGAAAGAAGTGTCATTCTTAGCCGATCTTCTTGCTCCCCTCCATTCAACCCCGCTGCTTTCTCTGCTGAATCTGACCTTATTTAAATTTCTACTACTGACATCTCTCCCAGTCTTCCCTCACCACCTTATCAAAATAAATATCTCTTAGTCTCCAACATCATATCCTACTTTATTTTCCTTCATATCTCTTACTACCTGCCACTTTAACATAACATGATAAATATATGATACGCTTATTATATGCATAAGAAAATAGATGTGTGCTTATATAATATATAAAAATAGAGATGTACAATTTTATCTCTTTCACTACACTAAAATCTCTGTAAGCCAGGGTCTGTTTTGCTCAACTCTGTTTTGAACACTTCACGGACCACAGCATGAACTTGAAACTTATTGAATGTAATTGATAGTGCTAGCACTGTAAGTTATCTCAACCTTTCATAAATAAATCTGGCCTGCCTGTGGTAGGTTGGCACATGCCTGTGCTCCTAGCACTTAGGAGAGAAAGAAGCAGGAAGATCAGTTTAAGGTAATCTGTGGGGTGACATGATTTTTAAAACTTGGCTATATGGTAAGTTGGAGGTCAGCCCGGGTTATCTGGGACTCTGTCTTAAATAAACGTAACAATATATTTCAGAGCTTGAAAATTTCCCTGAATAATTTTTGTAATAATATTTATTGTGGTATAATATACAAGTAGATGTTAGCTGTATAATATCACTTTTATGTTTTAAAAATATCCAGCCATTTTTGTGTGTGTGTCTGACAATTTCCCAAGAGAGACAGAAAAAAAAAGGGCAGTAAGCAAAACTATGAACAGTGTTTTAACTGTAAGTTTGAGGCAACCTAAATTCTAGCAATGGGAGGCTGTAAGAAAATTTTGATATGTGGTTAATAAAGGTGTGCTAACATGAGATGCATATGGTACTAATTTAAAAAAATGAAGATGCAAAAAATTATACATGCCCTGCCTATGGTCATGTTTTTAAAAAAGACAGAGGCCAAGGGTAGTGGCATACGCCTGCCATCCCAGGAGGCAAAGGCAGGAGAATCATGAGTTCAAGAATCAGCCTGAGCTGAGAGAAAACCTTTTATCAAGGAATAAAAGCAAAATAAACAACAAAATAGTAGATGTTTCATTAGAGAGTTCAGAGCAGTTTTTCCAACTACAAACAGCATTGTAGTTTTATGTACCTGGTAAGAAAAATCTTACTAGCTTCCAAAACAAAGGCGTAAAATATATTCAGAATTACTGCTTTAATGTAAAATTCAGTATAGAACCTTTAAGCAATTCAGGGCTTCCTTTCAGTGAAGTGTGCCTTCACATTTACAAGTAATTTAAATCAAGCTAGTGCTTCTGTGAACTCTTTACACTAGTGTGTTCTAGGAGAACCAATCTTTTTTGAATTGGCCACTGAATTCCTTGCTTCCCTTATGTGAATTAGAAGTCCCTGTTTTGGCAAACATCATTTTAGCTTCAGGCTACTTGTCTAGGATACCAATTTGGACTTACTTGTTTCCCTGAAAGAATGATACAATAAGGGGCACAAAAATTGAATTGCTTTTCAGATTTTGTTTTTTAGCCTTTATATTTATTTTCCTAGAGCTGCTAGAACACATTGCCATGAATTGGGTGACTAAAAACAATAAAAGTGCAGGTGGAGAGAGGAGGATCAGGAGTTGAAAGCCAGCTTCTGTCACATAACAAATTTAAAGCCTGTCTAGGACATATCACAGACCCTGCCTCAAAAAAAAAAAAAAAAAGCCAAACAACAAACAGAAATGTAACACTCATAGTTCTGGGACCAGAAGTCCAAAGTCACACTGTTCATAGTGACAATCTCCTTCCAAAGGCTTTGAGAAAAATCTCTCCTTGTCCTTCTATCCTTCAGTGTTTCTCACCTCACCAGGTTGTTAGCTGTGTAACTCCAACCTCATCCCCCACTTTCATGAGTCTTTCTGTTTCTCTGTGTTCTTGCTCTTAAAAGAACATCAGTAATTGAATTCAGGGCCCATTGTATCTAGATCTTTAACAACTGCAGGTACAGCTTAATTATATCTATAGACACAACTTCACATTCGAAGCTGCAGGTGGACCTGAATTTGCAGGGGTACGCCATTCCCCTAACCATAGTCCTTATGTCAAGGTGTCATAATTAGGAACTGGATAGGTGGTTCAAGGGGTTAAGCCTCTGCCTCACAAGTTGAAGATCCTGAGTTCAGATTCTAGCTAGGCATAAATGGCAATGGCCTGTACTTCCTAGCCAGAATCTGGAAAATTCCAGAGCAAAGCAAAGAGGAGGTAGTACACACAGATACACACACAAAAAAAAGTCATAATTATTTTTCTGTCATATTAATAAGGCTTGAATCTATCTTGGGGATTCCCTAAAGGGAAACATGACCTGTGGGACAGTTTGATTTTGAAAACTTTAAACAATACTTGATGTATTCCTTATGAGAGATTTAGACAGGCATGGGCTTGACACGGTGTATGCGGTGATCAGAGGACAGCTTTGGAAGTCAGCTCTCTCCTACCATGTGGCCAAGTTTCATTTCATTTTGTTTTTAATTTATTTCATCTACTAGAAAGAGAGAGAGAGAAGAAATACAGCACAGGCATGCATGCGGTGGTTCAGCCGCGGAGCTCAGTCTCTTTCCACCATGCTGCCTTCCTGGGTTCAAACTCAGTACACAGGTTTGCGAGCAGGGGCTTTCTTCCTGAGCTATCTCACTGGCCCCGAAGTCTCCAGGCGGGCACGCAGGCATCTTTACGTTGCCAGCCCCATTTGAAAACTCTCTCAGAGCAACGAATGAACATAAGTGCCCGTGGATAATCTTACTAGCCGGGTATTTCAGACGCTTGGTAAGTGACTCCTGATTCCCCTACCCCGTCTTCCCAGGACTGTGCTAGGACATCAAACTTCTGCTTCCTTCCACTTAAATCTTAAGGGTCTATGGGCAAAATGAAAACTCGCAGCTTCAAGGATTTTAGACGCAACCACCCAAGTCAGCAAATAGTTCTGGGACATTTTATTCAAGACCAGGAACCTACGGTCGGTTCCAAGAAATACAAAAGTAAATGATGTCATGATTTCAAGGAACATTCTAGTGAGCGAGACATAAACTAACAACTAAAATGTGGCGGTTTAAGTTCCTGCCAGGCGCCGCGGCGCACGCCTGCGATCCCAGCAAGTGGGAAGCAAAGGAAGAGGCCCGGGAGCCTCGGCTGCACCGCAAGTGTGAGGCTGGGCTGGGCTCCGCTCCAGGAACCGCGCTTAACTTAGAAGCTGCCTGTGGACCTCCGTGGTAGAGCGCTTGTCTAGCGCGCACATACCCTGGGGAGTGCCCCCCAAATTAGAACAAAAGAAAAAAATACGCAACTTAAATAACTCATATAGGCACAACTCGGGAGGCCAGAAGTCTGAGATGAAGGTGTTGACAAGTTGTTGGCCACCCCCCCATACACACACACGCGCGCGCGCACACACACACACACACACACACACACACACACACACCACACACGGTTCTTTCCCAGGCTTCTACATCCTACCTCTTTGCCGCATGTTCATAATGGATTAGGGCCTATCCTTATAACCTCATTTTACCCAATTATCTCTTTAAAAAACCTAGTTATAACTACAGTCACTCTCTGAAATATCTGACACAGGTCTTCAGCATATGAACTCGGCAGGGTGGGGCATAATTTAGTCCACAGTAGTTTTTCTTGGTTTTGTTGCTCAGACAGAATCTCACCCTGTAGCCAGGAGCTCGATAGGTAAGGGAAGTTGCTTCTACCTCCCGGCAGGCACCATGCCTCAGTCTCCTGGTGCTGGGATCACAGGCACAGTAGTTTTTCTTTTTCCTGAATTGCAATGTAAAAAATCCTTTTGGTCTAGGGATTGGTTGATAGAGTTGGTGGAGTGCTTGTCTACCGTGCATGGGACCCTATGTTCAGTCTCTAGTGTTTGGCAGATAGACTTAGAAGGATCAGAAACTCAAGGTTGTCCTCAGTTACATAGCAAGTTAGAAGCCAGGCTGAGCTACATGAGATTGTGTCTCAAAAAAGCTAAGCAAAAAATTCTAGATGGGTGTAGACTTGTCACAAATAAGAGTGAGCTGGACGAATTATGTCCTGCCAAATCAGTAGGGAAGCTGAGAGGAAAATATGGTCCTTTTTAATTTCGGCAAGTGAAAGAATTTTTCTGATAGTTTTTGAATATAATGAAATATTTAACTCACTCTCCAATGTGAAGAATAATCATTCTTAGTATTTTTACAGGACTCCTGGACTTTCACTATCAGTTACTGCAGCCTCCTTTGTCACTCCTAATTTACCTGCTGACTTCAATTTCCATCTCACCACCCATATATGAAGCAGTAGTGATCTTTGCACTGTAAAAACCAGAAATACTTTTAAATGTCCTCTTTTTCATAGCTCTGTGATTCTGCGCTTGTTTTCCCTTCTCTAACTACAGAAAATCAACGGGCGTCAAGCAAGCATAAACCTGAAGAATCACATGTAATGTGGTCCTTGGCCAGTATGTGGGGATGTGTTCGTGCATTTCGAATCATACTGCGATTATTCCAGTTGTTACTAGAAAAAGTTCTCAAACTGCCTCTTTTTTTTCAGAAATAAAACTTTGTTTAGAAGCAAAGATTTAAGTGCACAAAAAACTACACTTTAAAATGAATTTTATCCCAAAGCAACCATAAGATGAGAATTCTGTGAGTTCTAACTAATATGGATATCACCAATAGTAATGCTATATAAAGTGCAGGATCTCTACTGACATGAATGTGTAATATATATAATAGACAATGTACATACATGTATTCATAGATATGTAAAAGTAAAGACAGCAATAAAAAGATAATATTTCAGACTTTCACATTTCAGACCAAACCAGTTATATGTGAATAGCAAAATAAAATAAAATCCCCACTATTTTGTTGGCACTGACTTTGAATGATCTTACAAGGATATTTGAGGTGAGCGGATGGGAAATATACACGACGCACTAATCTCAATTCCTAACATCAAGTAAAAAAAGGTTGAAAAGTTCTAAACTATCAAAATATGAAGACATTTTGTCTCTTCAACTTCTCCTCCTCCTCTTTTTTCCTCCTCCTTTCCATTCCTGGCAGAGCCGAGAATCATGCACATTCAGTAAACTATCTACCACTGAGCTTTATCCTCAGGCCCCTTTATTTGTATTGCTATCATTTCATAATTTTTAAAGTTGATATTCAAAATAATAGGTTTCACTATAACATTTAAACTTTATTTATTTATTTGTGTGTGTGTGTGTGTGCGTGTGTGTGTGTCAGAGGACACTGCGTATCCCTGTGGAGGACCAAGGGTGACTTCAGGAATCATTCTGGGTTGCTTCTACCTCCTTCTTGCTCAGCTCTGGCATTTCCTAGGCTCTGCCCACCAGGGCCGGAAATGCAGGCTGCTGACTTTTCTGTCCAGCCTGGGTTTTTTATGTGGGACCTGGGATCAGAACCTTCTGCTTGCAAGGCAGAATTTTAACCCCTGAACCATCTCTCCAGCCCTCATTACAATATTTTAAAAAATATGAAATGCTCCATGAATTTGCATGTCATCCTTGCTCAGGGGCGATGCTAATCTTCTGTCATTCCAAATTTTAGTCTATATGCTATTGAAACAAGCACTTTTTGTTATTTCCGCATGTATTTTTAGATAGTTTGCCTCTTTACCCTCAAAATGGTATCAGGAATGAAACTAATTGTAGCTGCAAGTCTTTGTAAAGCCAACAGTATTTGCTATTTGGAATAGAAATTAGCCATAGCATGAATATCTTCAAATACTGAATCTTCCATAAATAACTTCCACAGTAATATTGTAAAGGACACACCCTTGCTAGTGTTGTATTTGACAGTCAGCTTTTATAAATAGAACTAACACATTTCACATTCTTAATTAAGCACTAAAGTTTTTATGAAAGTAATACAAGGAGATGAAGAAGCTATTTTTATTTAAATTGCTTGAGAGAGAGAGAGAGAAAGGTACAGAGCATGTGTAGTGGCAGAGGACGACTTTCAAAAGTCAGTTCTCACCGTCCGTTACATGAGAGGGTTCCAGGATTGAACTCAGGCATCAGAGTTCGTGTGCAGGCATCTTACCCACTGAACCATCATCTCACCAGCCCTGGAAAAGTTCTTTTAACTCCTACCCTTGAATTCCTTAGGTTGATACTACCAGCTGTTAAAGGAACAATTGTTGGCCGCCTTTAGTACAGATAATTTTTTTTTAATTTTTTTTTATTATTTATTCAACTGTGCACATGTGCGTGTGCATGTGTGTCTGTGTGTGTGTCTATGTATGTGTAGAACCACGGACGAACTTGCGAACCATCATGGACGCCTCCACCTCCTTCTGCCCCGGGATTCACAGGCTCCGCCCTACCAGGACCAGAAGCGCAGGCCGCCCCCGCTTCAGCCTGGCGTCTATACGTGGGATCTGGGATCCGAACTCAGGACCTTCCGCCTGCAAGGCGGAGGCTTAACCCCTGAGCCACCTCTCCAGCCCCAGTACAGATAATTTTTATGCACATGAACTGCAAATTTTTAAAAACCTCCATCACTCTGTGTGTGTGTGTGTATGTGTGTGTGTGTGTGTGTGTGTGTTGAGACAGCATCTCATGTAGCCCAGACTGGTCTTGAAATTGCTGTGTACTGAGGATGATGTTGAACCCCTGGTTCTCCTGTACCAGGATTTCAGGTGTGTTCCGTTATGCCTGTTTTTTGTGCTGCCTAGTATATGCTAGATAAACACCATATCAATTCAGCCACATCTCTACCCCTGATCAGCCTTTGAAAGAAAGCTAACAGGCTTAACTCCAAAGAGCAGCTTTTGAATTTCCCCCATTTACACACTCTGATAGTGTTGAAAATAAGTGAAAATTCTGTGGCTTGGTAAATGCTAATTTTTTTTTTTTTTGCTATTATCAAAATTCCTTCTGTTATTGTTACTTCTGTGTGTTAGGGATTGGAGTTAAGACTTCATGAATACTTGGCAAGTATTCTACTGCTGAACCGTATCCCCAGTCCTCTCTTGATTGCTTATTTCAGGAGAGGATCTTACTAATTTGTCCAAGGTGACTTTGAATTCATTCTGTAGTCCAGGTTGGTCTGTAACTTACAAACCTCCTGACTCAGCCACTAAGTGCTAGGATTACTCTCAGGCCTGGGGCATCTCATTCAGTGAACTTGGAAGTCTTCACCCAAGTAGCATCAAGAGAAGATGAATATAAGTTATTAACATATTAGTAAGAAACTTGTTATCGCAAATTTTACCTTTGATTTAAAAGATGAGAAATCACTTGTTATAAATTTTTTATTAAGTATATAAAAAATGTTTGAGGGGCTGGAGAGGTGGCTCAGGGCTTAAGATCCCACGTATAGACACCAGGCGGAAACGGGGGCGGCCTGCGCTTCTGGCCCTGGTAGGGCGGAGCCTGTGAATCCCGGGGCAGAAGGAGGTGGAGGCGTCCATGGTGGTTCGCGAATTCGTCCGTGGTTCTACATATACACAGACACACGCGCGCACACACACACGCACATGCGCACAGTTGAATAAAAAATAATAATAAAAAAAATTAAAAAAAAATGTTTGAAGGCACTGTCTTCCAGGAAAAAGATAATTAAGAAGACCTCAGGAAAGACTGTGGGTATAATAAGCATCTACTATGTATTTGTCAGTTAGGCAGTTGGGCTTTGTTTATACTGATAAACCGAGTAAGTAAATGCATTCTTTGTTTAAAAACTAAACCTCAATGGGACTTCATGAACCGTCCGCCTCTGAACCTCCGTGTTGAAATAGCAGCAGCATTCTGTTGACGCAGAACATCTTGGAAGTGTAATAAACTCTCTTCCCAAGCTTTCAGCAGGTAGATGGAGCTTCACCGGGAAGCACCGCTAGGCCCAGCTGCTTTCTGAATCCTCAGCTCAAAAATCGGCCTTTGGGCCTGTGGTTTTCCTCTTAACGCTAATAAAATGGTCCTCAAGCTTTAAAAAAAAATAAAAAAATAAAAAATAAAGTAGAAAAGGTTTCATCAGTGAACACAGGTCTACTTCACTCATGATGTCTCTGTGATCCAGGATATCTAGTAAATATTTGCTCAACCAATAAACATGACTTGGAAACCTGGACACTGGCTGGTACCGAAAATCTCATGTGGACCATCTTCCTTAGTCTCGAATTCACTAATAAATTCAGAGCAGAGTGAGCAAAATTTGGAAAGTTTTCTTTTTATTGCTTTTAGTGTTGGGCCTCGAACACACTAAGAGCCACTGGAAGATCATTTATTATTATTTTGTTAAGTAGGAAACCACTGAACTCCACAGGAATGGGGGGGGAAGGGAGCAAGTTGGAAACAAACAAGTGAGGATCCTGGGAGAAAATAGCTCCTGCGAGGGGAGCCGCATGCCTGATACCCACGGCAGGCGCCGCATGAGGAAGCAGCCTAAAATAGCAGGACGGGCAGCCCGGGAAGGGAAAGCCGGGGCCCTGGAGACGGGCAGCGCGGGGAGTCCCTGGGGGGAACCTCGGCCTTCCAGCGTCTCCTCTCGCCGCGTTCCTGACAGGTAAGGCTGCCCTCAGACCTCATCCACAGGTAACCAGGGTACTGTTCCCTCCCTTCCTTCTTCCTTCTTCCTTCCTTCTTTCCTTCCTTCCTCCCTTCCTTCCTTTGTCCTTCCTCCCTCCCTCCCTTCCTCCTTCCTCCCTTCCTCCCTCTTTCCTTCCTTCTTTCCTTCTTCCTTCCTTCCTTCTTTCTTTTCTCTTTCCTTCCTTCCTTCCTCTTTCCTTCTTTCCTTCCTTCCTCCCTTCCTTCCTTTTTCCTTCCTCCTCCCTTCCTTTCTCCCTTCCTCCCTCTTTCCTCCCTTCTTTCCTTCTTCCTTCTTCCTTCCTTCCTCCCTTCCTTCCTTTGTCCTTCTTCCCTCCCTCCCTTTCTCCCTTCCTCCCTCTTTCCTCCCTTCTTTCCTTCTTCCTTCCTTCCTTCTTTCTTTTCTCTTTCCTTCCTTCCTTCCTTCCTCTTTCCTTCTTCTTTCCTTCCTTCCTTCCCTCCTTCCTTCCTTTTTCTTTCTTTTCCTTCCTTCTTCCTTCCTTCCTTTCTCTCATCCTTCCTTCCTTCCTCCCTTCCTCCCTTCCTTCTTTTCCTCTCACCCTTCCTTCTTCCCTTCCTCCCTTCGTTCGTTCCTTCCTTCTTTCCTTCTTCCTTCTTTTTTCCTTCCTTCCTCCCTTCGTTCCTTCCTTCTTCCTTCTTTTTTCCTTCCTTCCTCCCTTCCTTCCTTCTTTCCTCCTTCCTTCTCTCCTTCCCTCCTTCCTTCCTTTCTTCCTCCCATCCTTCCTTCCTTCCTCTATCTCTCCTCATGTCTTTGGTTTGGTTTGTTACTGAGACAGGATTTCACTGACTAATCCAGGCCAACCTGGAATGTGTCATCCTCCTGCCTCAGCTTTCCAAGATCTGGGATTGCAGGCTCATGCCGTGTCACCCAGCTCAAGGACATATTTCTTATGAGCCTGTCCAGAGAGTTGAAAACTTTAATGCTGCCCAATGAAGAGAGCGGTGCCCCCTCCGCTCCTCCCCACCGTGATGAAGGGAATAATAAAAGAATTCTTAAATACATCCCTGCCCAAGACATTCACCAAACCATTCACTTTCCTCTTACTGAACTGGGGCTCTCTGGGGGTGTGGCAGGTACTGCGTCATGTCTTAAAAGATGTCTGTAAAATCCTTTGGGAATGGCCACAGTACATGTTATAGTCAGGGCTGAGGTAGATGAACATAGAACAGCTAGCTGATTGAGAGCATGTGACCAAATCCCAGAAAGGACACGAACAGTCTGTGTCATCATTTCATGAAGAATTAATTAGTAGTGTTGCACGGCGACTCCTGTAACATCAGCACAAGGGAGGTGAAAACAGGTGGGTCAAGGGTTCAAGGGCAGCCTTGGCTACAAAGCAAGTTCGAGGTCAGCCTGGACTACTTAAGACAGAGAGGAGAGGAGAGAGAGAGAGAGAGAGAGAGAGAGAGAGAGAGAGAGAGAGAGAGAGAAAGACAGAGAGAGAGAGAAAGAGAGACACAGAGAAGAAGGGGGAGAGAGAGAATGATTGTTGGTTAGGGATGGAGCTCTGGGCACATTTGTAAAGAATTAATGGTTGAATTATACCCCAAGCAAGCCTGCAGGAGATTGTGTGATTGATGGGTAGGCCCAGCCAGTGGTAGGTGGGGCCAGCCGTGGGCAGGTGAATAAGATGCAGGGACCTGGTAAAGGAAATTGTCATCCTTTGGTATCCTTGGCCAGATGTGCTGACCTGGCAAGTCCTGTGGATATATAGATATAACGTAACCAGTGCCCTTGGTGTGCGTGTGGGGACGCTCCTGTCAAGCTGGACTATCACAAACCTAAATAAGAACTCCTTGTTCCCTGGCAAGCTGTTTGGCCGTGAATTTATTGGCAACAACACAGGGTAGCTGAGACAATGATTCATGCTTTCCGTTGGGTGGTCTTAATGTGGAGTTGGGGTCTCATTGTGTAGCCCAGGATGGCCACAAACTCTTCACACTTCTGCCTCTGCTTCCCCAGCACGAGAATTACAGGCAAGTCCCTCCAGGCTGCGGTCCCTTGGTCCGATGGTTGTTTTGTCCACTGTTGTTCCTAAGGTGATAGTGATGGTGGTAGAGATCAAACCAGGGACTTGAGCAAGTGTTCTGGCCCCAGACTCGGCGCTCGATCAGTTTCAATCTCTTGTTCTAAAATTCAGTTCCACATTCCTTACAGCGTTTTATTTGCCGTTTCAGCTCTCCGTGGATGTCAGAATGCCCCAGTGATAGTAAATGCTCCACAGGCTCAAGGGGTGGTATAAATGAACAGCAAATAGCCAGAACTTTTGTAAAAGTAACAGCCTTATTGGGATGCAAGTGATGGACAGTCCGCTACGTCAGTGAATTTAAAAATATTCAGTGTGGCACAACTGTCTTCATAACCAAGTTAGAACATTGTCCTTTCTCATGCCTTCCTCCCAAACACAGCTGCAATAGCAATCCCTCCTTTTTTACCCCAATATCCTTCTGTTTTTAGGTTTGTGTGGCAAACACTTTACCCGCCAAACCACCTCACCATCTTGTCTTCTTCTTTTTAAGATAATGCATATGTGTGGCCAAGAGAAGGGAGAAACCTTTTCTGTTGAAGCATTAGATGTTGATTTATCCTAAATAGGGAAACGTCATACCCTCCAGTCTGCACTTGTGTGAACATGTGTAACCATTATTTTAAGTTTATGCAGCCATGACAGTACCTGTGCTATATATATCAACGATGCTTCATAGCCAGGATGGTTTGTACCTAATGATAATCCTAGGTAAAACTGGTGGAGTAACATATCTGCCTAGTACATCATTGGGGAACACATGATAGTATATACATACACATATATTATATATATGTATGTATGCATATACACATATATGTATATATACACACATGTATACATATATATATCCTAAGGTTTTAACAAATAATGGATGAAATATGAAGAATGCAGTGTTCTGAGAACATGTGTGTCAAGTATTAGCTTCTTAGTAAATAGGCATATTTCTTTCCTTCCTACTAAGATGCTAGACATTCATTCATTCATTCATACTACAAACTGTGGAACACAGTGCATTGCATGTGCTACTCCATAAATAAGTGATTATTAAAACAAGAAAGGGAGATGCAAGCATAGATACTCACACCATTCAATAGTGACATTTTTTTCATAAAGGTTGGGAAAGTATTTTCATGTTTTGGATCAGGAGGCACCGAATAAAATTTCAAGTTTGAACTGACATCAATTATGTGACTGGGCATGACTGGCTCACTTTCTTGATCCTGTTTATCTGTGGCTCTAAATTAGAAATAATACTGGGAACAGTGATGTGGTCCAGCTGGTAAAAATGCTTACTATAAATCAAGCCTGACCACCTCAGAACCCACATGAAGGTGGAAGGAGAGAACTGACTCCACAAAGTTGTTTAGACCTCCACACACATACACTGTGGCACACATATCCCTATAAATAAAATGAAATTAAAAATGCTGAATCATTGCTAGCACTGTTTTGGGTTGTTTTTGGTTTTGTTTTTGTTTTAATGAACACACTGTTTATGCTGTGGAAGTCTCCAAGACACACCTGCTTTGTGTTTATCTCATGTTGAGCGTGACACACTGGATTATGGGCTTGCTTGCTTAGGGAAGTCCAGTTGATTGACTGTCCTAGACTTTGCAGCTTGTAATTACCTTGATGAAATCAACAGGTTCAATGTCTGGCCTTCAGTTTAAGCTCAGGAACCCATTTTTTTTTTCTTTCAGAAATTCTCAAAGTAATCTTCTCACCCCAACAAGTACTAGTAAGTGAACCCAGGGTTTCATACATGCTAAGTAATCCAATTCTTCAGCAAAGAATTACTGACGTTATCAAAACTCTTAAGTTCCCTTAGACAGAATTACATGCCGTTAACTTACAGTGAAAAAAAAAAAAAACAGATTTTTTTAAAATTGTGTGTGTGTGTGTGTGTGTGTGTGTGTGTGTATCAGAGGGCACTGTGTATCCCTGTGATTTCAGGAATCGTCCTTGGATGCTTCTACCTTCTTTTTGCTTTGCTCTGGGATTTCTCGGTTTAGCCCACCAGGGCCAAATGTACAGGCGTCTGCCTGGTGTTTTAATGTGGAAACCAGAGATCCAAACTAGGACCTCCTGCTCGTGAGGCAAAGTTTTAACCCCTAAGCCATCTCTCCAGCTCTCAGTTTATTTTATGTATCACACTTAAATGTTTAGTACTTTACTATATTATCTTTTTTATGCAACTTCCTAAAAAAAAAAAAAAGCAAAATTCCAAAGATTTCCCTCATTTGCAGTACCTGAAAAGATGAGGTAGCTAAAGTATGGAGTGATTTTTCTAAGGTTGTACAGCTAGACAGCCCCAAAGTGGGGCTAGAACCTAGTGAGAGCCAGGATTTCCAACTGTTAGCCGCACTGCCCCCAGCAGCTGTAATGACTTCACACTCCCTAAGTGTGCCAAGGTTTCTCTAAAAATAGAAGAAACAATGTATCATTAGAGTTACAATGAATGAAGTATCAAGTTGTTGCAAAAGAGTATCAGGGTCGTGGTTTCTTTTTGCTATTATGTGTTTTTTTAAAAGTAGTGGGTTTAAAAAAAAAGCCTACAATTATTAGCACCTGAAAGAGCTACATTTTTCTTTCATGTGGGAGAAAGGAATCCTCATCCTCGAAAAGGTCAGGAAGCAACGCACTCCAATTGCGGCTCCATTTTGCTGAGATTCACTGTGCTATAGGATGACTTAGAATTCTTGACAAAAAACATGCTAGAAAAATGTAGCTAGCTAGGGTTGGAGAGATGGCTTAGGGGTTAAGTCTCTGCTTCATGAGCAGAAGGTCCTGAGTTCAGGTCCCAGACCCCAAATGGCAGAAATGGTGCCATCCTGTATTTCTGGCCCTGGAAGGCAGAGCCTGGGAAACTCCAGAGCAAAAGCAAAAAAGAGGTCACCTTTGGGCCTCCACAGACACACACAGTGCTGGGGGGCGGGGGAGAGAGAGAAAGAGAGAGAGAGAGAGAGAGAGAGAGAGAGAGAGAGAGAGAGAGAGAAGATAGCTAGCTATTCCATAGCTATTCTGTATGGGTGTGTCTCTGTGTTAATGTACTTGCCTAGCATGCAAAGGGCCCTTGGTTCAATAAATAGACCATACAGAACTAAAAGTTGTCAAATACATTGGGAAAAACAGCACTTTGAAGAACAAAGGCAGCAGAATCTTGTGTTCAAAACCTGCCTTGGCCATAGAGAAAGTTTAACTCCAGTAATTTAGCAAGATCTTGTGAACCCAGGGCCTTATACATGCTAAGCAAGCAAATTGAGATAGATTTTTTATTATTATACAAAATCAAGATGGAACACAATTGTGTTAAGACATTCATGTTTTGATAGGAGTTTAGTTCAAATACAGATAAATTGTACTGGCTACAAATCGAGCCATACTCCTAATAATTTTGAAATCATTTCACTCTATGGCACGATACACCCCAAACTTGAAGTGACCTATGCAAATAATAGCTCTTAATAGTCAGATTTTTCTCTTGTGTTCAGCTGCCACACATGTCAGTGTCCTGAGATAAAAACATGAGCACTAATAGCAGGTGGCTGGCAAGACCGATAAGACTCAGGCAAACCAGCGAAAACACTTTGTGAACAAAGCATTATCGCTTCAATAACGGGTCTAGGAGCACCACGGGTTCTTTGTCTGAGTCATCTTCTCCAGCTCATCATTATCTGTAAGAACATTTGTTACTAGAGCTAAATCAGCTTCATCTTTTCCCACCAGATGTGCTAATATCCATTTTACATTAGTGCATGAGACAATCCAGGGAGATTAAATTACTCCCCCTCCACTCCCAGATTGCTCCCTCAAAAATCACTTCAACGCAAGGTAGTTTAGTTACCCTGTGTGGAACGGCACACTTAACCTGCGCTTCATTATTTTGATTAAATGAGAAAAAAGATACCCACCTATATACCCTCAGTTGCTTTTTTCTTGTCATACAGCGCATGCCACAGATTAGATATACTGCTCTGATATTTGACTGGAGAGGTCTTGTTTGATACCTGCCTGGGTTGTCAGATCAAATTATGATTTAAGTCCTTTAGCTATGTTTAGCCCCTTGGCAAGGGGTGAGTTGAGAATTCAGAATCCAGAAACAGATGGCTCAGGGCACAGTAAGCAGACGGGAAGCATTTTTCCTGCACATGGTTGGTTTGAGTCTGAGTTTTGGTGGATCGCTGTCGGTGTTCCATGCAGGATGTAAGTGACCCCATTCGCATCTGTCACAGACAGCACCCCGCATTACAAAAACTTATCACTCTTGGCACTAATTGGCATTCTTGTTGTCAGCCCCAAGAGAGAGGCCAAGGCCTGAATCGGTCGGGAAACCTGAACTGGGGTTGGATCTGAGTCAAGCCTAGGCGGTAGGTGGCCCATTCAGCCTTTGGCCTTTCCTTAGGTTTACAGCTCTGTGCAACTGCGTGAACTTTACTCTCTGACTTCACAAAGCAGATGATGTGTATGAAGATCTAATTGTACAATAATAATCATAGTCAACATTTCCTGATAGATCCTGGCATTACAAAAAAAAAAAAACAAGAAGGGGCTGGAGAGGTGGCTCAGGGGTTAAGCCTCTGCCTTACAGGCAGAAGGTCCTGAGTTCAGATCCTAGACCTCATGTATAGATATGGGGTGGAAGTGGGGCGGCCTGCGTTTCTGGTCCTGGTAGGGCAGAGCCTGTGAATCCCAGGGCAGAGTAAACAAGAAGGAGGCAGTCCATGGTGGTTCCCGAATTCGCCTGCGGTGCTACACACACACACATACACACACGTGCACACACGCACAACTGAATAAATAATAAAAAAGTACTATACCATGTTTAAAAAAAAAACTTAGATCTTTATTTATTTATTTGACCTAGAAAAAGGTGTATGCCAAGGCCTGGATGTGTATAGGCCAGAGAATAGCTTTTCAGTTCTCTCCCTCTACCATGTGGGCTCTGGGGCTGGAACTCAGGTCTCCAGGTTTGAACACAGATGCCTTCACTCGCTGAGCCAGCTCGCTGGCTGCCAGACGTATTTTTTAGAGCATTGACAGCTCTCATAGCTTTGCTCCGAGGTAGGTTCAGATACTTTCCCCTTTTAAGTATTTATTTACTTATTTTATTTATCCAGGATCTCACTATGTTACCAGGTTGACCTCAAACTTTGGGTTCAAGGGATCCTCCTATTTCAGCCCCCTGGCTACTCCCTTTTTAGAAATGAGCCAAACAGGGGCAATAAGGGACTTCATAACTTGCCAGAACTTTCTCAGATAGTAAGTAGTGGAGTTAGATTCTGATTCTAGATACAATTCAGTCTGCCTAATTATAGCACTTCATTTCTTTCTTATCTTCATTGTACACCAGATGTAGTTTGCATATATGCACGTTCATATGTATGTAGGTGCGTGCGTATGTATGCACATGTGAATGCACATGTGGAAGCCACAGGGCATCATTGGATGTGTTCCTCAGGCGCCATCTGGATTGCTTCTATCTCCTTTTTGTTTAGCTTTGGGATTTCCCAGGCTCCATCCACCAGGCCTGGAAGTACAGGCTGCTGCCATTTCCTCCTGGCAATTTTAAGGGAGACGTGAGATCCAAACTCGGGGCCTGCTGCTTATGAGGCAGAGTCATAATCTCCGAGCCACCTCTCCAGCCTCCACCCTTCTTTTGAGATAGAGTCTCTCAACAACTCGGAACTATCCAGGTAGGCTCGTCTGGCTGGCCAGCAAGCCCCGGGGCTCCACCTGTTTCAGTCCCCGGGAGTTGGATTACAGTGAAGGCCGATATGCATGGTGTGCGTGTTTTTTGTTTTTTTTTTTTCCTTTGTTGAAATTAGCCTGCGTGTTGCAGATAAATTCATGACTAAAGAGCTTAGAGGAACATGGGGCTTTTATTCTTTTCTTAGGATTCTCAGTTACAATTTTTAGTCCAGTAGGCAAGAGAGTTTACTCCAACACCAGGAACTGAGGAAAGTGGCCTCACCATATCCGTAGCGATTCCCAGCTCACTTCCCAGACACCATGTCTGTCTAAATGTCCTGAAAAAGACCAGTGTACTGAACCGACCTCCCCCATCTTGTCCAACTGCTAGGGGAAATAGTGCCACACACTCTAAGCTGGGTCTTCCCACATCATCAGACAGTCTCCTGCAGGCTCGTTCAGGCCTTGCCTTAGCTGCTAATTCTTCACAAATGTGCCCAGATCTCAGCCTTCAATTGTCAAATTGACACTTGCACATTTAACAGACATATCATTTTCATATCTATGTGAAGGCACATGTGTGTGGCCACACGTGTATACAGGTTTATGTGCATGTGTATGTAGAGACCTGAGGTTGATATTGGATCACCAGGTTTATGAGCAGGTGAATTATCTCTCTGGCCCTGAGATTTTTTTTTCAACAGTAGCTAGGGATGGAGTTTTTTAATTGAGTAAATGACCTTTAAAATACAGTTCATGGGCTGGAGAGATGGCTCAGGGGTTAAAACGCTGCCTCACAAGCAGAAGGCCCTGAGTTCGGATCCCAGATCCCATGTAAAAAAAAAAAACCCTAGATAGAAATGGCAGTGGCCTGCACTTCTGGCCCTGGTGGGCAAAGCCTGGGAAATCCTAGAGCAAAGCAAAAAAGAAGGTAGATGCAATCCAGGGTGATTCCTGAAGTCACCCTTGGTCCTTCACAGAGACACACAGTGCCTTCTCTCTCTCTCTCTCTCTCTCTCTCTCTCTCTCTCTCTCTCTCTCTCTCACACACACACACACACACACACATATGCACACACACCAAAGAAAATATTTAAAATATTTAAAAACTGAACCGACCTTCCCCATCTTGTCCAGTGCCCGGGAAGTAGTCTCATACACTCTAAGCTGGGTCTTCCCACATCATCAGACAATCTCCTGCAGGCATTAGGGTTAGGGTTGGGGTTAAGGTTAGGGTTCTTATAAAATATTTAAAGAAAATATTTAAAAAAATAATGTTCATACAGCAACTAAATCTGTTCAATGGATAAAATAAAGAACTCTAAGTCTCACATTGTTCACAAGACAAGATAATATTTGTAATAACTCCTTTCTAGAGATATAAAATACTCCTTAGCTATTTCTTAATGTTTCTTTTAATTACTTTTTCAGACTCAAAGATGATCCTCAGAGTTACTCAGAGATGTTTATGTTTCATTGGGCCTCTTTTTTACTATTAAATATAATTCAAGGCATCCTCCAAAGCAGGTCTCACCAAGTTCAATTAATACAAAACTTAGTAATCTGAGATTTGGGCAGGCAAGATGGCTGGGTGGGTAAAGCTGTTGGCCAGAAGCGTGATGACCTGAGTTCTATCACTGGATCCCACATCAGTGTTGGAAGGGAGAACCACTCCACGAGGCTGGCCCCTGACAGTCGCCCCACATGTCTTGTCATTTTCCCTCTGCCATGGTCGCCACCAGTTGATTCCTAGATGTGTTACTAACGCACATGAATGCCTCTGAAAGGTGGCTTGGCATAGACAGGAGCTTGGGTTTTGGCATCACGCAGGCCCTGGGTGTGAATCACAAGCCTGAGTGGCTTTGTACAGACTTCTCTGATCTTCAGCTTCCTCCTCTATAAAGAGAGAATAATGACATGGTACATCTTGGACCATCTTCATGCGGCCCTCCCGAGGCCTTTTCATACTCTTCGAGTTGCATTAAGTAGTATATTAATTATGAACAGCAAAAACAAACTTGATTGATGTTGGCACTGGATTGTGCTCAGCAAGTGCTATTCATAAAGCTGAGTAACTCATTCTGCTTATCTGGTTTTTGTTTGTTTGTTTTTGGAAGTAAATCCAGTTTACAGTGGATCACAAATAGTTAAAATTGGTGGATACGATATGTGGTTTAGATTTACGTGCGTTAACTTTTGGGCAAACAGAAAGCTTAGTTGGGGGCTGAAGTGAGATTCCTAAACTGAAGGGCTGCAAGTGGACAGAGTCGTCTCTCAGCCACGAAGGTTATAAAATTAAAGTAAGTAACACATGAAGGTAAAAGACAAGCAAACAAGAAGTCTGATTTTCGTGGGGTGGACGGAAGCAAGGAGCTCATGTAGAACAAAGGTATGGAAGATCAGGAAACCAGATGCGTCTCACATGGGAGGGTTTGGGAGGAGCTCTTGAGCAAGATGGGCATTGCAGCTGCTAGCACCATGCCGTCTCCAAAAGCAAGGTTTCTCCCATTCCAACTATCCCAGGAACCACAAGCACCCATTGAGCCAAAAGCACACGCAGTTCTACTCTGGTAGAGCGAGTATCCAATCATTTTTCATCCCCTTCCTCATTTGACTGAATTCTTCATAGCATTTCTGCGCTTGATATGGTAGATTCAATCAGCTTAATGCAGAAGAGATTTTAGGCCACTTATCTTGGCAGACGGTAAGTGCTAAGCAAATATATATTAATTGAGAGACTAATTTGGGACAACTCGATATCACATCCATCATTTTTATGTCATGCCACAGACAAATATTTATTACCTGCCTACTTCGTAACATGCCTTGACATTAGAATTATGTGGTTAAGTTTTATTTATAACTCAAATGCTTGAGGCATTTACCTCATTAGGTAGATGAAGCGTAAATAAAAAGTCAGGAGCAGAAGAAGAGCAGGCCTGGCAGGAACATACCTGTGACCCTAACACTTGTGAGGCGGAGGCAGAACATTCTTAAGTTCGATGAAGAAATTTGTAAGCCACTAGTTATTTAACTTACCTGACAAATAAAAGCAGTGAACAAAGGAATAGGGGAAAGAAAAGGCAAAACAATATTGATGGAACTTTAAAAAGTGTGTGTGTGTGTGTGTGTGTGTGTGTGTGTGTGTGTATGTGTGTGTGTGTACATGCATATGTGTGTGACTTCTGGTGAATGTGGCGGTCAGAGGATGACAGTGATTGTCCCATTGTGTCACTCTGGCTTTGGGCCTTTGAGCCTCGGTCTCTCACGGAAGCTGAGCTAGGCTGGAGGCCTGCAGACTCAGCCAAGCCTCGCATCTCTGCCACCAAACAGCACGGGGTTCCCAAGAACACAACCACGTCTGGCTTTTTATGTGGGTTCTTGGCATTTGAACACAGGTCCTTATGCTTACACAGCAAGGGTTGTCACCTGCTGAGCCATCTCCCCAGTCACCACCAGTGGGATTTTGTTGTTGTTGTTGTAGACAAAGATTTACGCAGAGCCGTGGCTAGTAAGACCCATGTTCATAGGATCAGTGTGATCATATTTCTGATTATACCAAAGCTTTTATTATTCTTTTTATTTTTTTTCTGATATGGGTTGACATATTTAAATTTTGTTTATTTATTTGTTTGTTTATTTATTTATTTGTGTGTGTGTGTGTGTGTGTGTGTGTGTGTGTGTGAGCGCGTGAGGGCACTGTGTGCCCCTGTGGAGGACCAAGGGTAACTTCGGGAATCCTGGATCGCTTCTACCTCCTTCCTGCTTTGCTCTGGAATTTCCCAGGCTCTGCCCACCAGGGCTGGACGTGCAGGCCCGTGATGTTTCCACCTGGCATTTTTACGGGTAAAGCTAATCTGGGATCTGAACTCAGGACTTTCTACTTGTGAGGCAGTGTCTTAACCCCTGAGCCATCTCTCCAGCCCTTGTTATTCTTTTTAAAATAAAAGCATTTTAATTGCACATTTGTGGGGTGTGCCAGTGTGTCAGTATGTGCTTTGTTCTTATTCTCATTTAAAAATTGCACAATACTGTCAGGCCCCTGTCGATCTCAAATAGGTTTATCAGCTTACACTGTGATAAGTTCGTGCTTGAATTTTCTGCAGCGCTGTTTGCCTTCTTGTCTTTATTTATGAGTGGTGCTGGCATCCGCCTGCGTAATTGAGACTTGCTGCCTGGGCCGGAAAATGAGGGAGGGAAGAGCGCTGAAAAATGAACACACAGTTATTATGTTAGACCCTGAGACTTTGTTTAGACTAGACCTTAAATAACCCATTCTTGGTTTAGTATGAAGAGCAATTTGGAAATGACCAGAATGGATGATTCTGCAGCTATTCCATCTTTAAGGAACACCAGCTATATTTGACAGGAAGATGTCTTAGTATATCAAGAAAATACCAGGGAGCTCTAGATGCAAGGAAGAATGTGAACTTGGGCAGGGATGTGGATGTAGAAGGTTTTCCACGGTTTCTGTTCTCCTAGCTTTAGACCCTTCTTGCTTAGCAACAAGTCCTTCAGCTCATTTACTAACGTCATGAGAAGTGATAGGTACACAGCAAGATGATAACGTCTCAGAGACTTGTCAGTCCATCGATTGTATTTGAGCGTGGTGTGCCTGTGTGTGTATGCGTGTGTGCGTGTGTGTGTGCGTGCGTGCACACGTGTGCATGCGCATGTGCACACACTAGTCTCTCACGGCAGAAGCCTAAGTGAAGTGCTTACATCACAGTCAAAAGCAGAAAGCCCAGATTCAATGCATGCACGGCCTGCTTATGCTCAGTTCTCAGTCCTAAAGAATGGTTTGCCCACAGTGGGCTCGGTCTCCTCATATCAATTATGCGGGCAAGACAATCCCTCACAGGTGTGCCCAGAGGCCAAGCTTAGTCTACAGAATCCCCCTTAAGCCTGCTTCATAGGTATCAGGTTGACAGTACTAACCATCTAGGATAGCTTGGATTGTTTCTGATGTGTGTGTGTGTGTGTGTGTGTGTGAGAGAGAGAGAGAGAGAGAGAGAGAGAGAGAGAGAGAGGGGGCAGCGGGATCAACGATGAAGAGGACAGTTGTAAGTAAAAGCAGAATGTTGGGATCCACCTGGCTGTGCACCCCACTGGCTGGGCCACTCTTGAGACTGAATTTTGTCCTGGCATGTGCAGATAGCAGCATGTCTTGAGACAGCTGGGAATTAAGAGAGTAACTGAGACTACTTCCAGAGTAAGACATGTCGCTCCCTTCCCTTACCTGCCCTTCCCCTCCCCTCCCCTCCCCTTTCCCTCCTTTCCTTCCCCTCCCTTCTCATTCCCTTCCCCTCCCCTCTCCTCCCCTCCCCTCCCCTCCTCTCTCCTCCTCTCTCTTCTCTTCCCCCCTTTCCTTCCCTCTCCCCATGAGCATTACTGTGAGTACTGGGGTCATGAGGAAGAGCACTGAGCTTTGTTTTCAGTTTTCTGAGATGTCCTTGTGCCCCAAATAGAACTCGGATGGACTCACCCTGAGCCTGACATATTAGCATATTCAATGCTCACATTATGGAGGGAGAATCCAAACTAATTTCTCTGGTCCTATCTTGCAAAAAATAGATTATTGATTCATGTTGATGTCAGAAGTAATATTTAAGGCATTTAAATTTAGCTTCAAGTGAATGAAGCTCTTAAGTTGTTTCAGCATAATTGCTATTATTTTTATTTTTTTAAAAAGTCTGTGAACACATTCTACCTGCTTCTCAGCACTCTACTTTTGAGCATGTCTAATACCTGTCATGAGCCAAACCAACAGCTTAGAGTATTTGAAACCATTTGATTTTTTTTATTCCTAAAATTTTCTTTCTTTTGCTTGGTTAATCATACCAAAGAATTTCAGAGTTGGTTTCAAACTTAAAAGTTCAACAGAATACTTACTAGAAGAGAAAGTATGTTCATTTACTTTCTTTCCCACAAAAAGGTTGAAAATGTGAGCATTTAAATACTTACAGTGGTTATGAGCATAGCCTTAGCCTTTGATTTATTTTTAGCTCAAATGCTTACTTGTGTGATTTTGGTCAAATTTTTAGTCTCTTGTAAGACTACAGATTCTCAAATAAAATGACAATTGTAATAGTACCTACTTCATAGGGTGTTGACAGAAAGCACTATGGTAAATAAAGCAGAGTTCCCAGTACACAGTTCAGGAATGTCTGCTTGTCCCACCAAGATGGCTTATTAATACGTTCAAGGCTGTGTGCCTGATCCTAATCCTTTAGTACTCGGTGTTAGTCACAGGGCACTCTTGGTTTTTTAAAACAAGAAAGTACCATGAATCGTAGGCCCCATACTAACTCCAGAAATATACAAGTGACAATGCACGCATATCCTCGAATCAGCCAACTGCTGGATCTTCTTCCCATCTAATATCCATGCAATGATTGAAGTCATGCTCCCAAATGGACAATTTTTAAAAAATAATTGTACTTATTAATTGTATTTGGTGCTGTGTTTCATAAATAGGATGCTCTCTTAATTATTTATTTACTTTGTGTGTATGTGTGCGTGTGTGTGTGCACACCCACTGGAGATTACACCCAGGGGCTCATGCATGCTATATAGACACCTACTGAGCATGTCCCATTTTTACTTGCATCTGGATCTCTTTGGTATATTCTTGATTTACTAAGCTTCCTGTCAAATACAGATAATGTTCTTTAATGACAGAAGATCTGCAAAATCATTTCATTTTGCTGTTTCGTCCATTCTGCTTGTCTCCAAATTACTCTTCATCTCAAAATGAAATCAGTCCCAGAAAGCTCTTTCAAAAAGTTCTGGAAACAGATTTTTTTTCTTGGAAATAATACTCTTTAAACAATGTAAACTTTGATATGGACTCCATATCAAAAACTCAAGTAAAGAAAACCTTACTGTGCTTTAGTAGAAACCACAAGTATCACTTTAATTACCCTAAAACTGGGGGAGCAGAAAGGATGCATTTTAGTAACTTGCTTACTTAACAAAATGCATTAGCCGTAGCCTCTATTTTGTACCAAATAAAGTATTTATATGCCTTTCATGTAGACATGACATCTTATTCATTTTTATAGTTTGTTCTGTAGAATTTCTTTGTTTGTTTGAATTTTGTTTTAAAATATGTTTTATTTTTAAGTAGCATACAGAGTATGCTAATTAAATGTATGGCATTTCCATGCATTCTCATTTTTGGTCAAAGTTCTTCAGAATTTCTTCAGAATTTCTTCACAATTTCTGCAAGAGATCAGGACTGTCTGTCTTCCTTAATGATCTTGGTTATCCGCCCCCACCTTTGCTCCGGGCTAAGAACATCGTGAGGGGTTATTAAAGCAGATCTGAAAGAGCAATGTGTTCTCTACGGTCCCTGGATCTGCAAGGGAACCCTGTAAATACCCTTCATTTCTCGGGCTGGGCTGTATCGCATTTCCTTCATGCGACTTTTGTGTCTGACATAAGTTAGGCAGTGAGATCCGGGCTTTAGATGATCCTGGTCGATTGATGCAGAGCTGGTACTGACCCTGAGACAGGTAACTATGGTGCTTTGCTTCTTGGGATCATATTTTTAAACAGGCATTCTCTTTAGTTTTGGAAAAAAAATTAAACCAAATGAGGTTTAAATTCATAATTTTTAAATGTTCTTTTCCGAGGCAAACATTTTTAAAATTAGCTGAAAAAGAGCCTTCTTAAGGATGTCATTGTATTTCTCAATTATATCACAGGGTTTGCATAAGATTTTATACTCTACTGCTTATTTCTTGTTTTGGATGGCCAAGAGCGTGTCTCTGGAAAAAAAAAAAAAATGTTCTCATTACAAAAGTTTAGAAAGTACAGTCAAGTCTCTGATCTTTAAAAATAGACAATACATTTTTTTCTCCTGAGGCTAAGAATGCCTCAACATAAATCTGTAAACTTTAGGCAGAAGTTATTGGAACTTTTGGTATGTGGGAGCAATTTTTTTAAAGAGAATTAAAGCTCTGGCAACATGGTAGAAGAACCGGTAAGAATTCTATAGGAAGCTGCGAGAATTCTCTTATATCTTTCTCCAGGTGAAGGCTTCCTGTCTTCGGTTTTCCAGATTCCTTGGCATTCCTGCTCATCATCCCAACAGCTCTTTTCTGCAGCTGAGTGACTGAACCCAGGAGACAGCTGACAGCAACGCCCGGATCACACCCAGGACACAGACACAGGTGCTGGGTCTGCCATTGGTCTCATGGGGGGGGGCGTCACGCCCGCATCCTTGTGCTTGTGCGGCACTCCTAGGTCTGCCTGACGCTGCACTTGGGTGTTGAGAGGCTGTAGACATTACTCTCTGCAACAGTCAACGCTGCTGAAATCTGAACGACAGGGGTTTGGGTACAATGTTTGCAAGTACTTCTGGTAAGCAACGTGGGGTTTGGGTTTCATGGAGGCAGAAACCAACTTCAGATTAAAAAAAAAAAAAGACCTTGGACAAGAGTTTGAGTTAAGGTACTTACAATCCCTGAATAATGCTTAGATATTTAATATTTCACCTAACTTTTTTAAAAGAGCTTAACAATTTGGTGTATTATCTGTACTTGAAAATGTTATTCAAAAAATGACCAGAATTTCCTTGGCTTCTGTAATTCTCATAACTTTAAATTTGTTTATTAATTGTGTATATGTATATATGTGTCTCAGTTGTGTTTTTATGTGTGCATGTGTGTGCACATGTGTGTGCATGTGTATGTGTGTGCGCAGAGGCACTTGCACAGTGCACATGTGGAGTCAGCCGTCGGTTCTCTCCTTTAACCTGTGGAACTCAGATCACCAGCTTGGGCATCAAGCTCTGAGCTGAGCCATCTTGCAGCCCCTCTTCTGTTTTAAACGCATCGTGATGTGTTCCTAGTTTCACCGCTTTAACTCTGTCTTTCAGTGCGCGTCTCCACCAAACTCAATGTTCTATGCCAAGGTGAAAGGTAGGACTGATTCCAAGCTGGTCATGGCAATTTGCAAGGAAATAAAAATAACATTCACTCACAGTGCGTATATGCATTTCCTTTGGGAGATCAATTAGTAACACCCTTATCAGCTTCCCGAAAAAGGGGCTCCACCTTTCCACGACTGTACCCACTAGCAGCACTGATATTGAATCAAGTGGCATGGACATCCATCTGCACACATCACACACACACACACACACACACACATACACACACACACAGATAAATGTAAAAGGTAATTTTAACAAGGATTCTTTAAAAAATAATCCCTAGCATTCAAGTCTGATGTTTCAAAATGTAGACCTCTAATGGGTTTATTGTGTCAAATTATTAATTTGTACTAATCAGTGCAGCTAATGTTTTTCAAATTCATAATCTAAGAATGCATGAAATTGATATTAAAGAATTTACCCTTTAATAAAGTAACTATCTGGACAGATGTTGACCAAGTTGAGGATTTTCCTTAGTGATTGATAATACTTATAAAAGAAAACATCTAGCATTGATTTTTCTCAAAATAGTATCTTCAGTTACTAATATATTAATGAGTTGTATTATACTACATTGTATAGTTATTTTGATTTTAAAGCAGTATCTAATAGGTGTTTTTAAAGAAGTTGCTCAAAATAATTTTCTCTTGTATTTATTCTCAAGTTGACTTTTCCCCTCTACTCTAAAATTTTGTGTGTGTGTACGTGCGTGCGTGCGTGCGTGCGTGTGTACACTAGAGTGTGGATGTCAGAGGGCAACTTTCAGAAGTCTGTTCTTTTTGTCCATCATGTGATACACTAAGAATCCAAGAATCAAATTCAGGTCAACCAGGTCTGTGCATCTAGTGTCTTTACCTCTTTCTTTCTTTTTTCTTTCTTTTTTCTTTCTTTCTTTCTTTCTTTCTTTCTTTCTTTCTTTCTTTCTTTCTTTCTTTCTTCCTTCCTTCCTTCATTCTTTCCTTTCTCTTCCTTCTTTTCTTCTTTCCTCCTTTCCTTCCTTTCCTTCTTCCCTTCCTTCTTCCTCTTTCTCTTCCTCCTTTCCTTCTTTCTTCCTTCCTTCCTTCCTCCTTCCTCCTTCCTCCCTCCTTCCTCCCTTCCTCCCTTCCCCTTCCTCCCTCCCTCCCTCCCTCCCTTCTTTCCTTCCTTCCTTCCTTCCCCTTCCTTCCTTCCTTCCCATTGAGCCATCTTTCCAGACTCTTCCTCCGTGATTTCTAATTATCTACCTATGGATGTGCAATTCAGAAAGACCCTCGACTTTAACATGTTAGACTTCACCTTCCAATCACATTTTCAAAGTTCAATTTCTTCAAATACGCCAGTGATTAAATGAGGACGTGCTTTCCATTGATTAAAAACAATTTATTTATTCAAATTTAGAATTCTGATACCTTTTAAAAATGATGTCATTTTCTTTGACAGGTGGCATGTGATATCATGTATTTGGTATTAATTCCTATTATTAATTGATAAGTACCTTGGGCTTCCAGCTATAGGTGAAATTCTATAGGTAGAAAAACCAACTGACCCCCACCCTACCCCCAGCCCCCATAGGTGCTGTCCTGCCATGGAATCCCTTCGCCCAGTTTTCTCCTGTCCAATCAGGTGGAATATTTCACAGGCACATGGTTTATACAGCTCAAAATAACTTGGGA
Organism: Typhlomys cinereus; assembly: GCA_023101885.1. Taxonomy (NCBI): domain Eukaryota; kingdom Metazoa; phylum Chordata; class Mammalia; order Rodentia; family Platacanthomyidae; genus Typhlomys; species Typhlomys cinereus. The sequence goes on from JALPQD010000003.1 coordinate 19,806,495, forward strand.
CCTGCAAGCTGACAAATGTTCCGGATCCGGCGGTGACAGGTTGCCTAGCTTCTTACTCCTCTTCACTAGACCGAAGGTTAACTCCTCGCTCTCTATGGACGGCCGCTCTCTCTTTCCAAGGGCCTGAAGAAGTTCCCTTTTCTCCCGGGCTTCTGTTGAAACGTTCTCTTGGATCCTCGTCATTCAGCGGCCTGCCTGGGTTGGACATCCTGATCTGGATCAACGAAAAACAGAAAGGTAAAAAATCCAGATTTAAGTTCACAAGTATGTTTGATAACTGGCAATGGGAAAAGGGATATTTCAGGGGCTAATTACGGTACCTTAGAGTGGAGTTTAGGCTAACTTTCTAATTATGTATGATGACATACACATTTAAGTGGAGAACAGGGCTTTTTACTCTTGAACCTTTTGGAATGGATGTTAAACCCCGCAGAGTTGGAGCTTACTTGAGTCTAAGGAAAAATACTTCAGCAGAAGTTGTGATAAGTTTGTGGGTCTTGCTGGTATTTCCTGCAACTTCATTTATCGAAATAATGTCAAGATAGCTAATAGGTGTGCGATGTCTATTTCCTTTTCGAAGGAAATCAAATCTAAAATAATATGACTCCACTGTTTAAGGCTTTCATTTAATTTTTTTATCATGTAAAAGGATACGCTTGCTATATTTAGTGCTGGGAGTTCTGCTCCCTGGATTAATGTACACGACAGCTGCAGAGTCTTGCTCAAAGGGCATTGCTCTTTCTTCTCCTTTCTCTCTCTCACAATCTTTCTCTCACTCAGTTGACAGTCAGTGGCAAATGTCTGGCCCAATACACTGAACTATTAGCAGTCATTAGATGCATATTTTGAATTTTTTAAAAATCAGTTTAAGCAAAGAAAAAGAAAAGAGAATAAATGCTCTGTATGTGTAGTCATGAAGAGTAAACATTATAGAAACAATGTTAAGAAATTTTATTATCTTATGAACAGATTTTCACAAACTTATGACCGATACTAACATCATTCAGTTTGAAAGACATAGTTACTCAGTTTTTTTTTTCTTAAAGGATTAGCACTTATACTTCAGTAATGATTTAAAATGAATGTTATAGGCTCTAAATTAAAGTTTTGTGATAACTTTACAGTTTCTCCTTAGTAATGGCTCTCAAGTTCATATAAAATCCACAGTCTTTTTCTAGAAAATCAACAATATCCATTTTTACAGTTAGAACAAGCATGGTTTTTAAATAAAAAACAAAGATGTTACTCTCTGACACATATTTAAAACCAAGGCTACCACAGGAAATCTGATACATGGAGAATACACTTAAAGAAGTGTTGAAAGACCAAACGATATCACAGAGTCTTACAACAGTGGATTATGAAACTAACAGTTGGGCATGATCCAAATTCTGTAAGGTTGTCTCTAACTTATACTAGGCGACTAATGGTACTAGAGCTTGCAGGATAGTGAAGGCCCCTGTTTTATCCACAACTATAATTCAAAATATGGACTGTATACATGATTCTGTTACAATGCTAACAAACACACATATCCAGTAGCACACATCCCCAACTACAATGTGTGGACAGAAGAGACTTAGAGAGTTCTCATTAACACTGGTTTTGGGATTCAAAGAGATCGCTTTTGTAAATGGATTTTTGAAGAAATGGGACAGCAGGTTTACTTTTGGGAGAATTTTAATGAAGTACTAACAGTTTCAGCAGTTCAACAGTTAATTCTTATATGTGAGAGGAATAAGGGGCTTGGCTCATCACTGATAAGAAGTGACAATAGTACCATGAATCTCAGAGTAATTAATTTCCTTCATTTACATTGAGATTTGTATACGACATTTCCAGCCTCATGGTGTAAAGCTAATAACAAGAAGCTCCCTTGCTTCTTGCGTTTACAGCACTGGGGATTGAACCCAAAGCCTGCGTAGGCGAGGCAATCCCTTGCCGCTGAGCTTTGTATTTTTTTTAAGAGTTTCCCAGGCAACACTTGAACCTGTGATCCTTTTGCCTCAGCCTTTCGAGTAGCTGAGATTACAGTAGACCTAGTCCCTGGCCCACCCAAGATAGGGTTTGTGAAGCAGCCTTTTCCCCTTGCTGGGAGATGAAAGCTAATGAAGCACACAGGCATATTTTCATAAATTTCCACATGCGTGGCTATCAACGGAGTGCTTTTAAAACCACTATGGCATTGCACTTCCATTCAAGGGAACAGCCCAGAACAGTCCATTTACACATTTAAGAACATATTTTGAGTAGATGGATATTCTCAGTGGCAACACAAGCGGTCAGGGCTATTCATTTACCTGCGGTCAGATAGCATTCTCGGAGTTCTTGGGTAAGTAGAGTCACCTTGGCAAGTTGCATCTGGCTGCCTGGCTCACAGTCTTCCCTCAGCCCCACTCCCAACACACTCGAACTAGAACTAGGTGTGGGATCCCAGGCTTATGCGGGGCACCTCTTCCTCTCTCAACCTAGCCAATGAAGAACACCAGTTGAATCAGGGAAATTATCTCTTTTTTTTCCTCCAAAGCTTTAAGTACTTTAGATTAAAAAAAAAAAAATGATGCTGAAGCTGAAGAGTGAAAGTGGGGTTTTCTTTGTCTTCTTGTCTCATCTTTTTTACTTTTTTTTTTTTTTTTCAGTGCTGGGGACTGAACCCAGGGCCTCGCACTTGCTAGGCAAGCACTCTACCACTGAGCTAAATCCCCAACCCCTTTATTTACTTTTTGAAAAATATTTAATTTATTTATTTGATACGGAGGAAAGGAAGGAGAGAAGGAAGAGAGAGAAAGAGAGAGAGAGATCAAGGGAGAACATGCATACTGTGGCGCACGGATGGAGATCAGAGGCCAACTTTCAGAAATATATTCTGTCCTTCTACCATGTGGGCTTCTGGGGATTGAACTCAGGTCACCTGGTTTTGGGGCAGTCATCTTTCTCACTGAGCTTTCTCACCAGCCCTTTATTGCATCTTTTTTTTTTTTTTTTTTTGGTTTATTTGTTTTTGTTTTTGTTTTTGTTTGTGTTTTTTTGGATTGTTAAAGGTCCCTCACTTGTGGTTGCTCATATCATAGCTCGGTTCTTTATACAGCTTCTCATCCTTGCCATTTTGGGGTACCACCAATTCCTTCTACCCTTCTTCACCTGTTGGGGGGCATCAGTAGTAGGTCCAAACCTAGGCTTTGCAATGCTGGCTAAGCACTCTATCACTGAGCTACACCCTCGAATTCCTTTCTGATCCCAGATTCCTTCTATTGGCGTCTCAATGGCTTGGAGACACCGTTTACTTTTTTTTGGTATAATGAATACATAACAATTTATGAGAACAAGGGGTTCAATAAATGAATATATGCTCACAAATAGTTTACAGTTGACCATCATGGCAGAACTACCAGCAGCAACCCAGCAAACTAGTCATATCACATCCACAGAAAGAACTAAGAAAGGGCTCTGCTTTCTAGTTGGTTAATTTCACTTTACCAAGTATATCTCTCTCCATCTTACCTGCCTGCCCAGAGAAATAGTCCCACCCTACTGGCTAGGTCTTCCACATCAGTTAGATTATTTTTTTCTACAGTCTTGCTCAGAAGCTTGTCTTAAACAAATTATTCTTCACAGGTATACCTAAAGGCTCAGTTTTCCACCATCCACCTATCACCCTTACCAATTTGCCTAAGGCAATGCGAGAATGGTCTACTCACCTTTGATCTATTTTCTAAAGGTCTTTTCATTCCTTTTGCTTCTGCCCTTTAGAGAAGGTATCTAGTTAACAACACATCCGACTATTTCTCCCATGTGGCATCTTGGCTCTGCCTTTTTTTTCCAACACACTCATCATTTTTTTTTTAAGCAGGGTCTTTCTATGTAGCACTCCTACTTATGACCCTCTGGCCTTAGCTTTCTGAGCGCTGGGCATGTGACACTATGTTCAGCCTCGACATACTTATCTAATGAATATGTTCTCTGCTTTTATCTTTGCCTACTGTTCTCCTTCTAAATATTAAGCTGGAAGATCTTTGAGAGAATGAGTCACATATAATTTCTCAAGTACTGGCATCTCCACAGACTTCAAGCTCAATCGAGCCTGTACTACTTTAATAATAATTTCCAATGCCTTTCCCATCGCAGATAGACTAGAAATAAAACCAAGGTAGAGATGATCCCTGTGGTAGTGGAGGAAGACCCTCATCTGCAGCCAGATTTCTACAGGAGTCACACACGGCTCTTCAGAACTGGTTCCTTTGTGGTAGAATTCGACTCAGTCCAGCAAGAGTATCTCCAAAAGAATTCACTTACGCTGGTTCACAATGCCTGTAATGACAACAGAGGAAGCCAAGGCAGGATTGAGAATTAGAGGCCAGCTTGCACTATATAGGGAAACCCTGTCATCCATACCTATATTCCTCCAAGAAAAAGTACAAAGAAAAGGAATCTATAAAAAGGGTGAGCTTTTTATTCCCCCAATGGGCATTCTAGGCCTGGTAACTGCGCATCAGCAGAAAGGACATCTTTACTTTCATGGTGCTGCACGTTTTTAAAATGTTCTACGCAAGCAAACCTAGGAAGTAAACAGGATGGTTCTATTTACCCCTGGCTTACAGTGACTTTTACAGACATGACTGTCTTTTTGCTACCCTGGCTCTCTTCAGAAGAATTTTTTTTTTCTTTTTAATGATTATCTATTGAGCGCGCGTGCGTGCGTGTGTGTGTGTGTGTGTGTGTGTGTGTGTGTGTTGTGTACACATGAATGCCAAGCACACATGTGGATATCAGAGGACAGCTTGCATGAGTTGGTTCCCTCCTCCCAGCCTGTGAATTCCAGGGATCAACTCAGGTCACCAGGCTTGGCGGGTTTGTGATGTGAATTCCTTTACCTGCTTGACATTCTCTGTCTCTCCATGTTGGTTTTTGAGACAGGGTGTCTCCCACTGAACCCAGGGCTTGTGATTCTACCAGAATGGCTGATCAGTGAATCGCAGGGATACTCCTATCTCTAATCACCTCCCCCAGAAGTGGACATCTGCCACTATGTCCAACTTTTTTGTGGGTTCTAGGGATCCATCCTGGGGTCCCCATGCTTGTGCAGCAGTCCCTCTACCACTGAGCCACTGTCTCCTCAGCCCTGTTTTTTCCTCCTAACATTGATCTCATCCCCGTAGGATGTCAGCTTCATGAAAACAGAGCCTCTGTCTGTTGTCGATCTCTGAATCCACAGTGGCAGCTGGTCTACACAACATGCTCGATAGATATTTATGACATGAGGAGGCTGGGCTATATCTCAGAGCCAAACCCTTGCCTAGCCTTGGCTTCATCCCCAACACCAGGGGGGAAAAAAAGATGAATGAATGAGGTGGTCTGAGGTAGCACTTTGTACGCTTCTTTTAAAATCTTTGTAAAATGTTTACATATATTTATTTATTGTGTGTGTATGTGTGAGTGCACACGCGCATACACACACATGTGCATAGTGCATGTGGAGGTCAGATAACAGCTTGTGAGATTCAGCTCTTTCTTCCCATCATGTGGGTTCCAGGGACAGAACTCAGGCTGTCAGGCTTGATAGCAAGTATCTTTACCTGCCAAACATGCCATCTCAGTGGGCTAGCATTTCCACTTTTTTAAAGCACACTTTTTTGACAAGTAATGTTTAAAATAATTAATGTATAAGAAGTTTTAGAGTTAATACTTGAAAATAATATGTATTCCTATTTCGTGATTTAGCAATATCGATCAGTTTGACCATTTTTTACCTGAGAAAATTCTTGAATAGAATTGTTATTGTTGGGCACCCTAGCCCCTTGTGGCATTAGTGCCATGAGTTCTGTTTTGTGCCTGTTTCTCGTGCATTCCATGAGTTCCTTGCCTAGACTCCATGCCTAGGCTCCATGAGTTCTCCAGGGCGTCCTAGCCCCTCATGGCACTCCACATCTGGAGTCTGTGAGTTCCAGCCTTTCTCTCCTCTAATAAACTCTACCTTAATCCTCTAAAAAAAATTGTTATTGTTATCCTATCTGATAGCTTAGCGTCACCCAGGCCTTGCACATGCTAAGCAAGTGCTTCGCTGGTGAGCTACTGCTCAGCAATATAGGTTTTTCTTTTTCTTTTTTGTATATTTTCTTCATGCTACTTTACTTTGTAATTGAAAATTAAAAATACAGTTTTCAGGAAGTTCTGATGAGCAAAAGACTTCCATGGATATTTATTTTCTACCTCTATATGCTGTGTGTAGAGGGCTAACGAGTATCATAGAAAGAGAGGCAGAAAAAGTAAATTGACAAATTTCGTGTATTGGCAAAGTGAGGCTGAGGAAATGACTAAGCAGTTAAAATGTTCCTCACTCGAGCAAAGAACCAGAGTTCAGATCCTTAGATCCCACATAAAATGCCAGGTAGGCAGGACAGCTCATTTATAATTCTAACCTCAGAAGTTAGAAGGGCTGGAATCTCCAGAGCCCACTGGCTGTGCAGACTAGCTCTGTCCCTTTTAGTGAGCTCCAAGCTTGACTAGAGGCCCTGCCTCAGGAAGAATGATTGCAATCAGTTTCAGGCCTCCATGTGCATTGCTCCCTACACACATGCACTAACACACATGCTCACATACAGTACACACCCCACAAACACATGCACATGAAAAATGGAAACATTTTTAAAATTTGGAGTGTTTGGGAATAAGGATATAGTAGAATGGTGTCCAACTTAGGGAAGAGAAGAAATCTCAGGGCAGTGGTGTCTTCGCTAACTGCAGACCATGGTCCACTATGAGAGTAAGAGAGGCAAGAACAGCCAGAGAGAGAATGTTTGTTTACATAGAGTTAGAGTCAGCATAGTTTGTTCACAAGCCCACATTCAACAAAATGTAGACACGCTGAATTAACGACAAATCTTTAATTCAGCATCTGTTTTTCCTCAGAATGAGTCATTTCACTAATTCTATTTCTGAATGATCAAATGGAGACCGTATACAGCTGTAGCTGTCATATAAGAAGAATAATGTTAACCACCATCTCGTTGATTAGTAAAGTGCGAAGCCTTCAAACTGTGAGATGGTTATTGTTATTTTCCCTGTTTACAGATGAGCACTTTGAAACTCAAGAGGGTTAGACTTTCTCGAGTTTATACAGCTAGAAGGCATCCAAACTAAGACGGCAAGCAGTAGAATCAAGTGCCTACGTGTAGACCAAAGAAATCCTGTATCTTGAATAGTTGGAAGTTTTAGTGTCATGATAGGGTCTCATAAACTGTAAACATAAGAACAGGCACATGCACCAAAACAGAGGCAGGGCTGGCAAGATGGCTCAGCGGGTGAGGCACCTGCTCACAAGCTTGGAGACCCAAGTTCAATCCCCAGAAGCCCACATAGTGGAAGAAGAGAACTAGTGAAGATTGACCTGCATACTACGCATGCGCATACTCCTCCTCTCTCTGTATCTCTATCTCTTCCCCCTTAAAGAAATAAAATAAATATAGAGAGCAGATGCAGAAAGCAGTGATTACATGCCTGAATATTTTCATTTCCTTGTCTGCCATTCGTATTAACTTTTTGAAAGTTCTTCAGTATTACCATTGCTACCACCTGTTTGTTTCTAATAATGGCAGCATCTGTTAAACACCCATTAGAGCTTCTTGTTTTAAGGGGTCTGGCTTCACGGTGTTATTAATCCTCACTCCCCCAAAAAGGAAGATTTTCCACATGAGGAAAACCAAGCAAAGCTCAAAGCACTTAAGTAAAGTTTCTCAGTCAACACAACTTCTAAAATATAAAGTCGGCATTTAGCACCAGATTTCTCTAGACCCAAGATCAATAGTCATTTGGGTGTCATCATCAAAAACTGATAAAGAGTTGAAGACAAAACCACATTTTACAGCACATTACACATTTACAGTGCATCCACATTCCTCAAATAGAAAACATCTCGATTTATACGGCACTGTTAATTTCCATCCTTACATCCAAATATATACAGAAACCTGAAGGAGGCTAAAGGAATAGGTGATACGCAAATGAGTGATTATAAGAGTTTATTTATGAATTGTTTATGCTAATTTGGATAGTAGTGTGAATTACTGATGACAATTTGGATATTAATATGAGCCTTATCTCATATATCTGTCTTTCTCCAAGTTGGTGCAAGAATGAAATATTTCAACTGAGATATCAATTATACTTTCATAGACTATTTTGGATGTTATTTAGCATTTAACAAAATTTAAAATTGTTCCAGTAAATGAGTATATCATAATTCAATTAATTGCTTATTTACTGAACATAGTTCCAATTTTTTTAACCACTTAGCAAAAGCTATCAACTATTTTATAATTTTATTCTACGCTATGTACAGGTCATAGTTCCAATTTTTACATTGTCATCCATACCATGATGAACATCGCTGACTTCATCCAACACCTCCAAATTTCAAAATCCATCGTTTTAAAAGGCACAGTAGACTTCTCCTAAGTAATGCTTTCAGTAGGAACAAATCTCTGACTCTGGCAAACAAGTGGAAAAAGTATCTCGCTGTAAGCGATCCTTCCAGCCCTCTCCCACTGCCCTCTCAAGGTGACTGCCTGCTTTGCCAATTGAGAGGTTACTTTGGGATAGCACCAGAGAAGTTGGGGGGCTTGGGAAGCTCCTAGAAAGCCTTAAATGTGATTTAGCGGGGCTACCACGTGAGGGAGAAAGCAACGGATGCACCACGATCAGTCTTGTCAGAGAATCTGCAAGGCAAACAGGTTCAGGCCATCAGCTCCTTCCCTGTCTCCCCAGGCAGGACAGGGCCCCGGGACCCAGCAGCAAAGAACAGCAAGTGGTCTTCATTCCTTTCCCTTCTCTGCTGCTTGGCGGTAGCTGCGGGAATGAAGTGCCAGGCAAGTCAAGGTCAATGGGATACCGTCAGCAGTGAGTGGCATCTGTCCAGGATGACAGAGAATTAGCAACCCATGAGTCACAGGCTGGCCACCCCCTAGTAAATATCTGAATGAATAAATGGGTATGATATTACCAGGATAGAATTGTTTTCTACTACTTTCTTAAGCCTTCACAGATACTTAGTTTTGAATAGGTAATATAGTCATATATTTAAATTTTTTGAATTGGGAAGGGCACTCAGATCCCTTAAAAGTCTCCTGCCAAACATTGCATTCTGCTAGCTCTCATATCTCCTCATAACTGAATGTTAAGACTTTAAAAAAAACTGGTTCTAAATCCTATTTCTGTAGCTTTAGGTGACATTGCCAATTTATCATGGCTTTCAAGAGCAAACTGAACCCAATAACAACCTTGCGTTTAAGGAGAATGTCTCTACCAAAAAAAAAAATTACTTATTTTTCATGAGCTACATCATCTATATTTTAAGCAACTGCATGAGATCACATTGTTGGTATCTTTTAATTTGCTAGAATTCTATTATAGCAGCAGGCTAAGAGAAGAGAGTGGAAAGTAAGTATCTACATATGACTATACATTATAACCAAAAGACCAGTGTAAATAGTACCAAAATCAGACTTAGAGGGACTGGAGAGACGGTTTGGTAGCCAAAAGTGCTTGCTTCACAAATGTGCGTGTGGCTCCTCAGAACCCGTGTAAAACCTAAGCAAGGGTGGCAGCAGCCTCAAATCCCAACCACCAGGGAGACAAGAACAACGAATCCCCGGCACAAGCTGGCTAATGACTCTAGCCACGTGTCCAGCTCTGGGCTCCACTGAGGTACCTGATGTAATAACAAAAGTGGACAGCAATTGAAGAAGATATTGGATGCCAACTTTGCGCCTTCACATGCACGTCCGCAATGCACACATGCATGCACACGCACCACACACAATGCGCTCACACACATGCAATGTACCCACACACACGTACATGCACCCCACATACAGAACACATGTAAAAACAAATAGACATTATTTTCTTTTTTTCTAGCACTGAGGATCGAAAGCAGAGCCTCACGCTTGTTAAGTAAATGTTCTTCCACTGCGCTACATCTCCAAAGCTGACACGGTATATAATATCACTACAGTTATGGAATTTACATTTAAGAATTTAGTGAAATAGCAATTTCTCCTGTTTTAATTTCAGTTTCAGGGATTCTTCATTCAGTTTTTGTTTCTTTTGTAATTGCAGAACCATCTTCGAGTCTAAACTTATGAAAGTGCTAACACTAAACTTTATAAGTTTAAACATTAAACTTTAAAAACAAAACTTGAACTAGGCTAGGGAGGTGTCTCAGGGTTAAAGCCTCATAAGCAAAAGGACCTGAGTTTGGACTCCAGATTCCCATATAAAAAATGCCAGGCAGAAATGGCAGAGACCCGCAGTTCCGGCTCTGGAAGGTGGAGCCTGGGAAACCCCAGAGCAAAACAGTATGTGAATAGAGCAATCCAGGATGATTCCTGATGTCACCCTTGCCTTTCACAGACACACATGTCCTCTTCTACATACACAAGGGCAACGGCGCGCGCATACACACACACACACACACAAACTCTGACTCTATGCTGTTTAGACCCTAATGCTATACTAAACACAGACTCTTCATCCTTATTCTTTGTTGCAGTATGCAAGAGGACAGCATAGAAGCTTCTACTTCCATATCGCAGCTTCTAAGGGAAAGCTATTTAGCTGAAACCAGACATCGGGGAAACAATGAGAGGAGCCGAGCGGAACCTTCCTCCAACCCTTTCCATTTCGGCAGTTCTGGGGCTGCAGAAGGAGGAGGCGGAGGAGGAGGAGGAGGAGGAGGAGGAGGAGGCCAAGATGAGCTTCCAGACCTCTCAGCCTTTCTGAGCCAAGAAGAACTAGACGAAAGCGTCCACCTGGCACGACTGGCCATCAACCACGACCCTCTGGAGAGAGCGGACGAAGCTCAAGCTAGAAAACGTCTCTCCTCCGATCAGCCGAAGCAGTCCCCCAAGCCGAGCGTGGAGCCGAACTTCTGCCAGGACGGCCCCCGGAGTCCCAGCAGCTCCAAGGAGAGCCCCCCGGAGCGCAAGCGGCCGCAGTACAGCTCTGAGACGCAGAACAAGAAGGTGTTCCTGAACAAGGCCGCGGACTTCATCGAGGAGCTGTCCTCCCTCTTCAAGGCCCACAGCTCCCGGAGGATCCGACCCCGGACCTGCAAAAACCACAAGAGCAAGACCCCCGAGTCGCCAAGCAGGGCCGCGCAGGAAGGCAGCCCCGGCTTCCCCGATCTGTCGCAGAGCCGAGAAAGAGCTTCGGTGCCCATCCCGATCCCCACCCACAGCCGGGACAACGAGGTGAACCACGCCATCGAGCAGCAGGAAGCCCAGAGGCGCGAAGCCCAGCAGGCTGCGGGCGAGGCGGCGGCTGCAGACACCACCCCGGGGTCTTCGCCGTCCTCCCTGTACTACGAAGAGCCCCTGGGGCAGCCCCCTCGCTTCACGCAGAAGCTGCGAAGCAGAGAAGTGCCCGAAGGAACCCGGGTCCAGCTGGACTGCATAGTGGTAGGAATCCCACCACCCCAAGTAAGGTAAAGATGCCCCGTTAGGAACGTTTAGTTGTCTGTCTGCCGTGAACCTCCTAAGCGATGACCTTAAATGAAAAAGCAGCCAATGTCTAAAGCAAGTGTGGTCAATGTAACTTTAGGTATGCAAGTAATTTGCATTTTTCTAGGGCTGAGAGTCAGTCTGTCCATTACTAGAAGAACCTGCAATGCATGGTTCGCATGCGTGGTTCTGCGGTGAACCTGCTGTTTGGCACTAATAAATGAAATGTCTAAGGCTGGTGATTAGCGGGTTGGGACAGTGCTGCCCTGGCCCGCAGGGATGGTAATCCTGTAATCCCAGCACTGAGGAGCGAGAGGTGGGCGGTCTAGAAGTCCAAGTTCATTCTCTGCTTTGTAGAAAGTTCAAGATCTGTCTGGGATACCTGAGACACTACCTCAAAAAGAAAACCTGTATTTTTTGTCTTCTAGAAGTCATATTTTCAAAAAATAAAAAAAAAACTAACAGAAACTAAAGTTCATACTTTGAACTTTAAAAAATCATACTGACAAGGTATGAACTTTTTTATTTCAGCATGCAATTAATAGAAGAATTATTAATCAGATATTTACATTCTATTTGTCACCTTGTGGACTCAAAATCTAGTATGAATTCTGCCTTTCGATGTGAAGGCTAAATTTTTCTAGGGAAAATTTGCCTTACATCTTTCTTGAGGGGAGAGGGCTGAGGAGCGAACGTAAGGTCTGTGCCTGCTAAACTAAGATGGTGGTCTTCCACTCACTGCATCCCTAGGTGGTCTGTACTTCACATCTCTACTCAACAAATACATGTGGGATATATATATATGAAAGTCAAGAAAACTGGGAGTCATGGTACCTGAGTGTAAGCCCAGTACTGCAAGGTAGAGGCAAGACCATCGGACATTCATGGCCACCTGCAGTTACATAGTGAGTTCAAGATCAGCCTGGGCTACATGAACTGTTGTCTGAAAAACACCATAATGTGCGGCTGGTGACAAGGAAAGTTAAGCAATGCAATAAAGGCAGGAAGAATTAAGAGAGATTAAGGCTATGTGTAAGGTCAGTTTTGAAAGACTCATTATGTGTGTGTTAAATATATCGTAAGATTTTGTCTGTCGGTTTAAAGAACACTGGTCTCCCCAGTTCCCAAGTCTTTTGCTGGTATGTCTGATAAATAGAAGGAATGTTCATCTTCTTTTCTCTGGGTAGGAGTGTGTGAAACTGTGTGTGAGAGTGTGTGTGCATGTATGTATGCATGTGCATGTGAGTGTGTGAGAATGTGTGTGTGAGAGTGTGTGCATGTGAGTGTGTATGTGTATGTGCATATGAGTATGTGAGAGTGTGTGTGCATGTGCATGTATGTGTGAGTGTGTGTGTGCGCGCGTGTGTGTGCGTGTGTATGTGCATGTGCACCTGTTTGTGTGTGCGTGTGTGTGCGTGCGTGTGTGCCTGTGTGTGTGTGCCTGTGTGCATGTGCCTGTGTGCGTGCGTGTGCGTGCGTGTGCCTGTGTGCATGCGTGTGCGTGTGTGTGTGCATGTGACTGCGTGCATGTGCGTGTATGTGTGTGCGCATGTGTGCGTGTGTGTGCGCATGTGTGCGTGTGTGTGTGCGTGTGTGTGCATGCATGTGCATGTGCATGTGTGCGTGCGTGTGCGTGTGTGTGCGCGTGTGCGCGCACTACCTGGCCCAAGAACGTCCTGGGACGTTCCTGTGGTACTTTCTGTTTCGCCGTAGGACCGCTGGGATTGCAGATGATCTGCCTCGCCCAGCTCTTTCGTGGGTCCAGGGGATCCAAACTCAGCTTCTCACGCCTGTGCAGTGAGCGCCTTGTGCCCTGAACCGTCTCCCCAGCCCCAGGGGTATTCATCTGCGATGTACCCGCCTCAGTCATCTTTTCTGCGAGGCAAATGAAGTATAAACTTCAAGACTCCTGCCTCCTGTCGGCCACACCTAATTTTGTGTTCTAATGTTGTGTTTTAAGCACCCCCACTCACATTTATGATCCCACAAAACCTGGAGCCAAGCTTAGCTCCCCAGGCGACATTTGTCGCCTCTGCTATTACAGTGTAAATATCATGAGTAATGTGGTTGAGATGCACAACCTGTGCAGAGAATTACGATGTTTCGAGTCCCATGAGAGCCCCTGGGCCTCCCTGATCGCCTCGGTGTGACTAGGCAGGACTTCCTGGCCACTTAACACTTGCGTATGTCAACAGGACCTTATCATTTTCTCTCTGATATTCCTATCCTAGGGCAATCATGGAGCTAAGAAACGATCCTTGATTTACATATACACTGATTCAAGGAATGCTGGCTCTCAGGTGTTCAGAGGCAACAAAAGGCACTCACGTTATTTCTACAATGGCAGAGATATTTCTGTATTGGGTCACCCAGCTGACCTGGAAGGAGGGTTGGATGGTTTGGTCTTTGGGATCCTGAGCACCCAAACAGCGCCCCTGGCCCATGCTACTTCTTGTGAATACTGAGTAAAACAATGACTGAAGAATCGGGATTAAATTTAAGACTATACTTTCAGGTATTGTTTTCATAGTGAATACTGGAGAAGTTTCTCTGAGTGTGGGGGGCACTGGGGGCCATGAGAAGAAGCTGCAGCATGCCTTCTAGGGTGCCTTCCTGATAAGGCTCTGGATAAGGCTGGCTCAGTGCTGCCACTTGGCAACTACCATGGCCCTGTGATTGTTCTCATCTGGAAGTGTGAGTCAGAGGATGCCTTCTGAGTGTTTAAAAAAAAAAAAAAAAGCAAGAAACTTACTCTAGATTTAAATCAGGAGTGAGACAGTTGGCCCAAGGTATGGGAAAGAGTTGGGACGCCAGAACACGGCAGAGTCTGACCTTCTACTCTGAGCATGACCAATGATTCTTCCTGGACCCTGCCAAGCACAGCCAGTGCAATGTCGTTCCAATAGCATGATGCGTGCTGCTGAGAGGCATCTGGTCGACCTAAGTAAGCTATCGAGTCCTCAAATTATAGCACACACGCAGCTTAGAGTCATCCTGCCGACCCACTGGCCCCAGGACACAGATTGGTTTAAAGAAAAACAAACCAATTCTTTCAAGAATTCATCTTCCTAGTTCCTCAGCTGTGATACTTTGGGCTACAAATGAATTGGGCGCATCCTGTTCCCCCAAACACAGCAGTCTGGTAGCCACCCCAAACTACTACATCAGCCAAGCACAAGCATATAAATCTGTAAATTTAAAAATAAAAGAAATGGAAGCAGCTTCCTTATAGCAGTGCTAATTTTACCTGGGGAGAATTCCTCTCCTGATAGATGTTTACATCTCAAACACTGGCTCGAGATCAGGAAATCAGAAGGAATTCACTAAATTCATCCTGAAGGAATTTGTGCTTAGTTTCAGACTACAATTATACTAAGGGAAATTATAATTTTCCAGGTTGGATGTCTCCTGTCATTATTTTTCTAAGCATGAAGTTTGTGTAATCTGTTAAAAAAAAAAAGCAAATATTTGTTTAATTTAATTTGTACCCAGTACTGTTGTCAATGTAGAGATATAGATAATATACATATGTTTCTCCACCTTCCAGGAGGTTGCAATCTAATTAAAGAAACAATTCTAATCTTTATAGCAAATAAATCACAAGGCTCTAAGACCAAGGACCAGGAAAGTGAAAGGCTTCACAGACCTAGAGGGATTTTAGTTGAACTTTAAAGACTAAGAAGGCTTTAGGTAGAAATGGACTTTTGTTTATTCAACAAATACCTATTGAGTTACTGAAGTGGTTTTCTACCAGCTCAAAACAGTAAGCTGTTATAGGTCAGTAACCTTGTTTTGAAGCCAGGTCTAAGCCATTCTGAGAGGGTGATCTAGTATAGAAATCAGACAGACGGACAATCAAAACCCTTCAGTATGGTATAATAAAAGTTATAAAAGAAATACATAAGGCTGGGGAATGTAGCTTAGCTGGCAGAATATTACCAGCATGAACCAGGTTTGATCCCTAGCAACACATAAAGCCAAATGTGGCGGTCTGGTAATCCCAGCATTTGGGAAGTGTGGGCCGGAGGATCACAAGTTCAAGGTCACCCTCAGCTACATAGAAAGCTTGAGGTTAGACTGCGCTACAGGGGACCCTGTTTCAATAAAAGAAAGAAAGGAAAGAGGAGGAGGATGCTCGTACATATAAAATGAAGTAGTGGTTCTAAGGAAGAGTTGTTACTATGCCTGGAGTACTGGATAAAAGAAGAATTAACACAGGCGTAGAAGGAGGGATAGAAATCATAGCAAAGACAAAGACCGGTAGACAGGTGCCTTTGGGGAATCACAAGTACTTGTCCATGTTGAGAACAGGAAAGGAAAGAGACTACGGGAGAAGTGGGCGGGAGGCATGAGTCCTTTCAAGCCAAGGGGATATGTTTGCTCAAGGCCACGGGCACAGGCATTGTAATATGTTTATGTGACGGGAAGGAGACAGATCTAACTGAAAGGAGAAGATAACCAGATGGCTTGGAAGAGCCCTGGAAAACACAGCAGAAGCGTTCAAGCCTGGTTTCAAAACAACCTGGAAGTCAGTTGAAGCCTTGCGTGCAGACACAGCTAGATGAAAGGAGGCATTCAGGGAAGTTCATGGGTCAGATGAGAAGAGGGCAGAGGCTTTGGGGGAAGCTGTGGAAGGTGTGTCAGACAGCAGCTTCGTGGAGCTGGTGTGCATGCATTGAGAAGGAGGGTTACTTAAGAAATTACTCCATGTCAAAAAGTTGGTCTCGGAGATTTGAGTTTGTAATCCCAGCCCTAGGGAGGTAGAGATAGGCAGATATTGGGGGATCATTGGCCTGCCAACCTAGTTTTTATGGCTGAATTCCAGGCCAGTGGGATGGATGGTACTTGAGCAATGATCCCTGAGTGTGACCTCTGACCTCCACAAACTTGCATATGCACATGCATGTGTATATGAATTCGCACGTGCACGCACACACACACACACACTCACACACACACACACACACACACAATTATTCCACAGGTTTGAAACAAGGTACCTGAAAAGAAGATAGAACTCACTGATCTAGGACTGACCAAATGGAAGAGCCAGCTGATGGGGGGGGCCTTGAGAAGCATTTGAGTCTGAGGGATGGAGACAGTAGACTGGGCAGGAAGAAACTCGGGTCTAAGCCGAGCGAGGCGGTGCCCGCCTGGAGTCCCAGCACGTGGGAAGTGTAGGCAGGAGAACCAGGAGTTCAAGGTCACGCTCAGCTACATAGTCAGTTCAGGGCCAGCCTGGACTCTAAAAGGAATTAGAATATTCCAAGGAATAGCCTGGACCCTGGGAAAAGCCTGACACAGTGTGTCTGTGCCCTTCTGCAAAGATGTTGAGTCGACCTGGCCTGAAAAAACAGCCAAGTGTTTATGGGCCCCTGATACTTACCAAGGGGCTGGATATGCAGGAAACACTGCACCTGGCTGTTGGCTTAGTCCTATGCTAGAGTGGAAGAGTATTGTCTAACCCTCAACAGTAACATCCGTCGGGAAAAAATACAGATTTCCCCAGTAATAGCACACACACAAACACACACACACACACACACACACCCACACTCACACAGGCACATGCACATGTCCACACACACACATACTTCAGATAAACTTAGTGCTAACAGGATTAAAGAGTAAAGAGTCTGAAGTCCTTGCTCCCTACTTGTTCTTCTATTGAAACTCCTGCGACATCACACAGGGATGAGGAACTCAGATTTTGATTCAGAGGATTCTTTTAAAGAATTTTAAAGTAAGCTGTGGTTGTAGAGGGCTTGCCTAGCATACACAAGGCCCTAAATTCAGTCTCTAGAACCAAGTAAACTAGATTCAGCAACACACACCTGAGTAGACATAGAAGGACAAGACGTTTATGGTCACCCTTGGCTACGTAACATGAGGCCCCCTGTGATACATGAGCCCCTGTCTCAAAAAAATAAAAAATAAAAAGGAAATAATGAGTTATTTCCATTGTTAAATTAAGAAAATCATGGTCAGTAAGGAAATTATACATTTAATTATTTTAGCAAGAAAATGCAGCAAGTATACTGAACAACTCTGTGTGCTCCTGTATGTAATCAGTATTTTGCCCATGTTTGAGTATCTCTACTTGAGCGAGCTGAAAGTCATGTTTGCTTATACTATTGTTTTCCAAGTTAATTATGTAGAAATTGTTTTCTAAACAGTAATAGGATTCTATAAGACGTAAATTAGTGAACTTCTGAAAGCCTGCTAGGCTTGCGGCTCCCACAGATGAAAGAGTCTGAAGGCATTTATAGCAAACGGCCCCAATGCCTTTTGTATTCTGACTCCAAATTCTTTTCCCAGGAAAATACAGCTGCGTCACTCTGTGTTTGCTTGTATACAACCTTCTGAAATTCAACAGACAGACTTACATTTCTATAGCTGTAAGTATCTGTTAGGGCTGGAAAGTTTTCTGATTATCACTTCTGGATATTTACCTATGAGCAACATATATATATAAATATATATATATATTTAAAGAAAGAAAAGCTTTCTGAGCATACATCTGTAATCCCAGCACTTGCGAGGCCGAGGTTGGGGCATTGTTGTGAATTCAAGGCCAGCTGCGCTACAGAGTGAGACAGAGACTATAGCTCGATTGGTACGATCCTTGCCTAGCATGCGTGAAGCCCAGGGTTGGCTTCCCAGGTGATAAACTGGATGTGGTGGCACAAGCCGTAATCCCAACACTAGGAAGGCAGAGGCAGGAGGACCCAGAGTTTGAGGCCATCGTTGGCCACAGAGTGAGTTGGAAGCCAGTCTGGATTACAGGAGAATCTGTTGCGTCCAGGGTGATCTATCTCAGTCCTGTGTTTTAGATGCAGCAGTACCTTGATTTCTGGCGTTGTTTTTGTTTGTTTGTTTTTTTTTATTCAACTGTGTGCATATGCGTGTGTATGTGCACGCGCGTGTGTCTGTGTGTGTGTGTGTCTGTCTGTGTCTGTGTATGTGTAGAACCACGGACTAATTCGCGAACCACCATGGACGCCTCCACCTCCTTCTGCCCTGGGATTCACAGGCTCTGTCCTACCAGGACCAGAAGCACAGGCCGCCCCTGCTTCTGCCCGGCGTCTATACGTGGGATCTGGGATCCGAACTCGGGACCTTCCGCCTGCAAGGCGGAGGCTTAACCCCTGAGCCACCTCTCCAGCACCAATTTCTGGCGTTTTTATCAAGGGTTCTTGGCTCAGTTTGGTCTTTTGCACATAAATATAAACTTTAGAATCAGCATATCGATTCCTGCAAAAATTTTTAATACTGTGGAAGCGCATTGCATTTGTCAGTTGGTTTTGGGGAATCTTTTAAAAAACTATATCTAGATTCAGTTTGTCAGCATTTTGTTTGGAACCTTCACACTTTTATTTGGGTCTACACCCGGCCTCAATTTTCCTCCTCATAGTTTCGTCATAATGCTGCCAGCCCCATGGGTGATATTTCACCAGTCACCACTGTCAAAGTCTTTGAAATAGTATATGGTTTGAAGCTTTCTGATTGGCTTGGGCAATCATTCTGAGTCAGTTGCTAATTATTATTATTATTACTATTATTATTATTATCATCATCAGTGTATCACTCCTGTCTAGACAGTGTTGTTCAGAAGTTCCAAGATATAAAATTTGGGTCTATGAGAAACTCTCCCCTCAAAAGGAAAGACCAGAAAGGCGCATCTTAAATTGTAGGAGAAAACTGGGGACCGTCATAAACAAGAAGTGTCGCCCTGAGAAGGAGCAAGTAGAGCTGAGTATGGTGGGGTATACTTTGAGCCTAGCACCCTGAAATCTGAGGCAAAAGGATTTCGAATTGGAAGCCAGACTATTCTACATAGACCCAGTCTGAAAAACAGATAAATGACCAAGAGTTTTGAAAAGGAATAATAAGCAGTCAGCCACACTGAATTAGAAATCAAGAAGATGAAAACCATAAATGTCATTTGATTGGATAACTCAGAGCCTTCTTCTTTTATATAATTTTATTTTTCTTTTTTCTCTTCTTAGTCCCCATTCCCATCCCCCCTCCTTCCGGCCTTGTCTCCCTGTCACACGTCCTCCTATTTTTCAAATCTTTTCACTTGTGACACAGAAGCCTTCTGATACCTCAGCGGGAATGGGTTTGAAAAACCAGTGGGTGCAGGAGGCAGATTAGAAGTGATACAACTGTATGAGGGAGATCATTTGAACATGACAGTCTGTCTTCCCTTCCAACACCCCAAAAACCTAGCTGAAAAACAGTACTAAATGCCTTCTACAAGTCGAATTTTCATTACTATTATTTAAGACAGTCTCATCTATCCCCGTTGGTCTCAAACTTACCAGGTAGCTGAAGACCACCTCGAGCTTCTAGTCCTCCTGCCTCCACCTCCTGACTCAACTGATTTATTTGGTGCTGGGAATTGAACCAAGGGCCTTGTGCGTGAAGGCAGGCACTCTACCAACTCAGTTACATCACCACCCACAAATCAGAAACCCGGGGTTCCTTAAAGGTAGAAATTCCACAGGACAGAGACAGATCCAAGTTTCGTGTTTCTTGAGGTGTATAAACCAGAGAAGTAATCTTCAGAAGACATAATGCAAACTTTGTGACTCCACGGTTAGCCAGAGAGTCTTGGAGGGGAGCCACAGAGACCTAAAACTTCAGGGGTCTCTTTGTCTGTCTCTAAGCAGAGGAACCTGGTCAGCAAGGAAAACCCCAAATCCAGTCAAACTAGCTATGGTTCTACACCGCCTCAGACATGCAGAGGACACAGGAAGGAGAGGATCCTGGGACAGCTGCAGTGAGCCATCTGGGAACTACACTCAAGTAGCTGTGTGGGCGGGGCCTCCTCTTTCTCTGGCTTGGGCTGAGCCGCTAGCACAGCTCTGTTCGCAGAGGCCAGAGCAGCAAGCATGCTCTGGAGGGCAGGACCGTGTCCCAGATAGCTAACAATAGCCAGGAGGACTCAGGAGCTTTGGGGACACGGTGTCCACCTATCTGAAATCACAGCCTGCCCCTCTCCAGCAGTCACCAGAAACAATTGTCCTGTAATCAGAGCCAAGGGTCCCAAACAAGCAAGGGTGTGAGTCGGCTCCCGGTGGAGCAAAGAGGAGGATTTATTCTAAGGGATTTCACAGTGGCAGGAGCTGGAGAGATGGTCCATTGGCTAATTGCTCGCTTACAACAAGCAAGGATCTGAGTTTGGCTCCTCGGTACTCACATAAAAAGACAGGTGCAGTGGTGGTCCTGTAATCTCAGCATTGGGTGGTGGAGATGGGGGGACCCCTGTGGCTTGCCGGTCAGCCAGTCTAGCCAAAACAGTGAGCTCCACGCCAGTAGGAGACTGTCTCAAAAAAAGGAAGCGAAGTGATCAAGGGAAACATGTATTCATGCGTACATACATGCACATGCACAGGAGGATGCACACATATATATGCACCACATGTTTGCACATACATTCCAAGTTTAGTATGATAGACATTAAATATTTCTAGGTTTTTTTATAGTATTTTATGATTTTTTGTAGCCAATGTGATTTTTAAAATTTTATTATTATTATCAGTGTGTGTGTGTGTGTGTGTGTGTGTGTGTGTATACAATCATCCTGAATTGCTTCTATCTCCTTTTTGCTTCCATCTGGGATTTCCCAGGCTCTGCCCACTAGGGCTGGAAGTTCAGGCTGGATCCAAACTCAAGACCTTTCTGCTTTTGAGGCAAAGTCTTAACTCCCAAGACATCTATCCAGCCCCATTTTTTAAATTTCTTATTCACTTGTCTTTTTATTTTTATTAATTTAACAGTTTTATGTATGTAAACAGTTTGTTATTTTTTCCTCATAGTATCCTTCCTCACCCAACTGCTTCTCCATTAAGGCTTTCTTTACAAGTTTCTCTCCTGCTCTTAGCAGACACAAAATCCTTAAAACGTTTACATAGAAAGATTTCAATACATCAAATCAATAAGCAAAACTTGAAAATTCATGTGTTCACTCAATTGATAACAATTTTATAGCAGCAGCAGGAGCTGTTTCAGGTACTTGGGATCCATTGAAATAAGTGAAATTCCCAGACATCCTGCATTCTAGTCAGGGGAAGAACAGAAAATGCGCAGTAGCTTCAACAAATAAACAAATCAAATGGTAATTCAGTAATAAATGCAGTACAATGAAGTTTCTGGACAGCCTGACATAATTTAGTCTTTTGAAAATATTACTTTAGTATTGGAGAGATGTCTCAGAGGTTAAGATTGTGCCTCAGAAGCAGAAGGTTCTGAGTTCGGATTCCGGATCCCATGTAAAAATCACCAGGCAGAAACAAGCTGAGGCCTGTACTTCTGGTCCTGGTGGGCGGAGCCTGGGAGATCCCAGAGCGAAGCAAGAAGGAAGTAGAAGCCATCCAAGATGATTCCCGAAGTCACCCTTGGTCCTCCACCGGGACACACAGTGCCTTCTGACACACACACAAATAAAAAAAATAAATATTACTTGAAGGGCTGGAGATGTAGCACAGTTAATAGTGTGCTTGCCTACCATAGACAAAGCCCTGGGTTCAGGCCCCAGCACTGCAATAATCTTGTGAAGTGGAGGCAGGAGGATCAGAAGTTCGAAGTCTATCTTGACTCCATTGTGATTTGGAGGCCAGCCCAGGATACATGAAATCCTGTCAGAGAGAGAGAAAGAGAGAGAGATCCAGATGTGGTATGGTACATATCTGTAAGCTCAGTTTGTAAGATTCTGAGACAGAAGACTTTTTTTTTAAACTTTGGAAATGATTTGCAACTTCACATTGATTCATCTTCTTTTGTTATATTTAATGTGTGTATGAGACAATTGCTTATGTGTATTTTTCTTAGTTACCACGTGGTTTCCACCTGAAGGAACTCAGTAAGTTTTAATAAAACACAGACCTTGGCCTGTCTTCCCATTTGCACTATACCATTTCAGGAGTGGAGCACAGCCAAGGGGCGTGGAAACCTCAGTGCGCTAACTTACCAGCTGACAAAGAGTGGAATCCAATTCAAGGGCGGGGCTGACTCAGTGCAGCGCCCACCACCTGTGTTCTACCCCCAGGACTCAGGTACAGGATGGGTGTGGCAGCACATAATCATAATCCTAGCACTGGTTCTTCAGGCCAATGAGAGACCTTGCCTTGAAGAGCTAGGTATCCTGAGGATACCTTCAAGACATAGGGACACTCGCGTGCACACACACATACACACACACACACACACACACACACACACACACACACGTGCATAGATATCTGCACACATATTTTTAAAATTGAATCCAACATAACTTTGGGTCTTGTTAGCTCTTGTGGTCTTCGTATCTAGTAAGAGAGGAGGACAACAGACTTATAAATAGATATGTAACTGTGCATGATATGTAGGTTCTATGGAGAACAGCTACCAGGAGAGAAGGGGGCAGAAGAGGGATAAGGACTTTGGACGGACCGTGGCAAGGTTAAAAGAGGACTCTGAGTAATCGTTCTCCTAACAAGCATTATTACTGGTGAGTCAGAACAACACATTCAAATTACGTTTGGAACTTGTCAATGTGCTAAAGCAATGAGTCATAATATTTATCTAAGCCATATTTTGTATGAAATAGCAACTGAGCAGCAGAATGGTGGTAGGAAGCCCCCACACACACCAAAAAAAAAACAAAAAAAAAACAAAGCCATTAAATCTGAAAGTGTGTCTCCTCGGTGTCTTCCTCCGGCTTGCCAGCTCGCTGAGTCGCAGATGGAGCGGCTGCTCCAGCGACCTGCCCGTCAACTGCCACGGTGACTCAGGGCTGCTGGCCACGGTCACCGCCGGAGCCTCCTTCTGCTGTCAGAGCCACGAGGGTGGGGCTCTGAAGACGGGAAGCCAGCAAAGGCCTCTCTGTTATTCCGAAGCACCCCACTGCTCTCGAAGCTTTGGGGTGGCCGGAGTAAATTGAACTCGCAGCTCTCTGAGAGGATCCTGAGAGGTCAGAGACAGGGTTGACCCCCCTCCCCCACTTACCCACTGGGTCTGACTCAGCCATTCTGGCTGCTTTTGAGAATTCAGCTTGGGAATCGCCCCGCTTAACCACTCCCCCAACCCCCCCACCCCCAGGCCTTCCAAGTATCCACAGACGATTCTACCAGCTGATGAGAAATCAAATTTAAAGAACTGAGCTACCTTTATGTTTATATGAGGGAAGATATTTCTTTGGTTTAAAATAGCTGTTCATGTTTGAGTGAGCAAAGTGGAGATGCGCGGCTTAAAACTTCAAACAATAAAGAATAGGCCCCTTTCATTCTCCTTGCAGGTTCCTATTTATTTCCAACTAGATTTTCAGGAAACCTGCCAGAGGTGCCCAAGATTTTTGTTGTTGTTGTTGTTCCCAGGTTCTCTTTGTAATTCTGAAGAATCACTGAGGAACAAAAGAAGGGATTCGTCTTATTTGTCTGTTCTCTGCTAGGCATTGAACTCAGACCCTCCTACGTGCTGAGCAAGCTACACCCGTGGCCAGCTGTGCCCCATCCAGAAATTTTGTTTTTACAAAGGTTATAGTTAGGTATCATGTTAGAAATTAAAAAGATTGATTTGAATATTCTTCACTCATTTTATTTATTTGTTTTGAGAGAGAGAGAGAAAGATCAAGAACAATTAATAGATAGAGATAGATAGACGTCAGAGGACAACTTTCAAAAGTCAGCTCTCTCCTTCTTACCCTGTGGACTCTGGAGATCGGACTAAGTTCTCCAGTTTTCTGCTTTTATCCACTGAGCCATTTCTCCTGCCCGTACTCATTTGTGTTTAAATAGCAGTGATAAGCTGTGAATGATTTTATGGGAAATAACTAGCTTCTAAAGCAAAAAAGTTTAGTGAGAAGAGCTTTGATACGTACATAGATAAGTAGATAGATGATAGAGGTAGGTATGTAGATAGATAGATAGATAGATAGATAGATAGATAGATAGATAGATAGATAGATCTGGAAGTCTTTAGTATCTGACTTAATAGAAAATAGGTAGATTCAATGTTTCACATTTATTTGTCGTGTGTGTGTTTGTGTGTTTGTATGTGTGTGTGTGTTTGCATATGTATGTGTATGTGTGTGGGCACGTGCGCGAATGCACACACGCAAGTCCCCTCACCATAACACATAGGTGGAGGTCAGAGAGTGACCTGCAGGAGTCGTTTCCCACCTCCCACCATCTGGGCTCCGGGGATCCAATTCACACGTCAGTCTTGGAGACAAGCACTTTTACCTGATGAGTCTTCCCACTGGCCCACAGGTGGATTCTTGACAATGAAGTCAGTCACCCTTGCTTGAGATGGCAGGTACAGGCCTCTCTTGTGTTTTGAGAAAATGTCTGTGGAACGCCCGCATACTTTACCCATCAGTCATTCTTCCAAGTTAAAGCACGATGCTGTTCAGCCAGCTGGAGAGAACAGCCAGTGCGGCCCTCAGCCCAAGCCTCGCAGAGTTGCCCCTGCACGCTCCAGAAACGCCTTATGCCATGTTCCAGCCACCGCCCAGAACACTGAAAGCCATGGAAGCGAGGTGATGCCTCAGTGGAGAGTGGTGATTGTTGGCGCCTTGACGCTTACGTTTATTAGCTTTTATGGTGTGGACTCAATAGCCAAGTACAGCTTTGAGGCTGAAGCCCCCGCGGCTTTCTGTATTCTGTGGAACCCAGGTTCCCGCTGTGAAGCCCAAGTTCCCGCCAGCGCAAAATTCAAATCTCTCCCGCCGGCGCCAGCTCACTGTGGACATGCAGACCTGAGCCTGCTGCCTCACCCTCTCCCCCTGGGCATGCCGGGAACTGCCCAGGGCAAGGTTATCGGCCAGAACATCTGTAAACTGACTCAACTTCCTTGTGTATAGTACAGAATGTATTTGCTCAAGGCAGTTGCTTTTCCTTTAAAAACCTTGCCTCAAATTCAGTCGGGGCCGTTCTCCTATGCCTGAGCAGGGAGGCGGTCCTAGCTAGCTAGATTAATAAATCTTGCCTCGTGCCTTTACAGCAACTCGGTGGTCCTCGTGTCTCCTTCGGGGTCTGGGTAAGGGGCCCAAAGGGAACGTCGGTTCCAACATATGGGGGCTCGTCCGGGATGCCCCTGACCCAACTCGGAGGAGCCGACGACCAGGGTTGGAGGTAAGTGGAGCTCCTGAATTGTCTTGTGTCCTGTGCATTGTGTATTGTGTCTGTGTTCTCTCGTGTCAGTTTCTTCTCTGGGCGTGGACAGACGTGTCCGCGACCTCGCAGGGGGGCAGCAGGGGGTAAGCCGCAGTTGGATGGTATTCCCAACTAGGCTCAGTTGGACGGTATTCCCAGCTGAACTCCCCCATAAGCTTGGGCAATTGGACGGTATTCCCAATTGAACCCAACCCTGTCGACAGGGGGTAAGCCGCAGTTGGATGGTATTCCCAACTAGGCTCAGTTGGACGGTATTCCCAGCTGAACTCCCCCGTAAGGCTTGGGCAATTGGACGGTATTCCCAATTGAACCCAACCCTGTCGACAGGGGGTAAGCTGCAGTTGGATGGTATTCCCAACTAGGTTCAGTTGGACGGTATTCCCAGCTGAACTCCCCCATAAGGCTTGGGCAATTGGACGGTATTCCCAATTGTGCCCAACCCTGTTCGGTAAGCTGCAGCAGTCGGAGAAGGAGGGCATACCCGGGGCAGCGGGTCTCCGAACTCCTCTGTTGCAGGCTTCTTTTACTTTCACTTTCTTCCCGGGAGAGAAGCCGCTTGAGCGAGCGCTTAAGGACCGGGTGCTGCAAATATTTGTTGGGTTCGTCTTTGTGTCATTCTCTGTGTTTCTGGGGTATTTCTGTGTTCAAGAAATTCAATATATAATGGGACAGACTTGATCAACGCCCCTTGACTTGATTATCAACCATCGGACGGACGTTAGGGAAGGAAGGAATGAACGGAGGCTTACTCAAATCCTGGCTACAATAGTACAGGACAAGCAGGACGGGCAAAACAGGCAGGAAGAGAGAAAGGGATACCTGAACAATAAAGGTGACAAGAGAGCTGACCGAGACCAATGCCGCTATTGTAGAGAAAAGGGGCATTGGGCGAGGGACTGCCCCAAGAAGCCCCCGTTCCACAAACGCCTGCCAGGTAACTCCTCTCGAGTACTAACCCTGGGGGAAAAATCTGACTAGGGAAGACGGGGAACTGTCTGTCGTTTTTTTGTGCTGTGTTTATGATGATCTCATTTTAAGAGTTACTTTAAGTGTTTTGATTTGCTTAGTTATCTGGGTTTTCCATAATAGGTGTGTTTTATGTTTCAAAATAACACAGCTATGGCCATTTCAAATTATTGCGCGCTTATGATTACATCTTGGTTTTTTTTTTGACTTTTTATTATTTGGCATGCTCAATTTAAATGCACGTGCACACTTAAGAACAACATAAAAGGCCTGAGTACGTACTGACTAAAATTTTTGTTTTATCTTGATTTCTGTAATTCCTTTAAAAGTTTGTTCTCCCATATGTAATACCAACATATCTAGCAACCAGAAAGGAAAACTGATTTCTGAGAAATTCATTGGAATTTCTTCATTCTCCTGGTATGTATGCTAATTTCCTGTTTCCAGGTGTACTCCTGTGTTCTGTTACAATCTTGCTAACTTAATTGGGATATAATGATTTTTAAGATGAGGTCTACTGTTATTGCCTCTTTTAAAGGACATTTTTTTAAGGGTAAACAACAGAAAACCATCAAGTATGAAAGAAAATATGTATGGTAGTTAGATGTGCAAGAGGTTTATGAGTTGGTTACTTAAAAAAAAAATATGTTAAAGTATGTCATGAAGGGTTGTGGGATGTTAGAGTTATGAGAAGACTGAAAATAAGAGATGATGGTTAAAGAAAATATTATTTGTTATGTTTCTTCCATGTTATAAAACAAAAGATATTGAGCCTCAGAAATTAGAAATTAAGAATTAAGCTTCATGTATTCAAATGTATTTCAGTTGTCTGTTTAAAGCAGAAAATTGGTTACTTCTAAAATCCCAACTTCTCAAGGACAGTAGGAATCTTAACAGTGGGGTCATAAATGAGAAGTCTGAGACCAGGGCCCTCCCTGCCCCCAGGGAGGTGGCCAGCAGGAGAAACTGAGGCCCCGCCTCAGCTGCAGCTTGGAACAGACTCAAGGCCAACTAGGGAGTTTCTCTAAATCTTGGACTTTACGGTAAAAGAGACTGTGCTAAACCAACCTCTGCTCACCTTTTGGAGCAGGCCTCTCTTGGAGGGGGAGGAAAAGGGCACCTGCAAAATGGGGGAGGGAATGTTTTAACCTCTGCATGAATGTGTGAGTGAATGTCGGCCTGAGGTGGGAAACCTGTAACACCTCTGTGCTCGAGTTTGTAGTCCCACGGCGAGATCCCTAAGATCTCTTAAAGCCACGGGATTCGATTGGGCCAGTTCTGCGTTTCCATGGTGATAACATATGGTCTAGGGTGGGATCGGATTAGAATCCGATCGCAAGTCACGAAACAGCTGAACCCACTATGGCTAAGTTATCACCCATGACTCTGCAAAGAGTGTGGCCAGACTGGTACTTGAATGATCTCTCCTGGAGGGATTCCCAACCTTTGTCTGTCTGCGTCGTGTGGTGGGGATCAATGTGACTGTAGCTTTTGTTAGTCAATGGAAGGGAATTCCTAAAAATGTTTGCCCTGAAGGAAAGTGTTTCAAGTCTGAGACAATGACTATGCTGTTTAAATAGCATAGGGAATACAGGAAGCTTCAGGCATGTGTGGACCATGGACTCTCCCCTTTTAGTGTCATCGGGTGGGGCTCTGGTGGCGTTGGGTGGAGTGCTGGCCTCCCCGGACCACACCACGGGCTGTGTCAGTGGATGTCTTTGCTGACAACACTGTGTATAGTGATTATCAGAACTCTGCTAAGCCACGCGTCCTTTCCTCAAGTCCAGGTTCACTAATTGAAGCCAAAGGAGAGAGATTTCCCCTTCCTGTGTCCAGGGACTATCTAGAAATTGTGAATGCTTAGTTCTACCAACCTAAAAGAGGGTCAAGTCATAGCATATTCTCAGACATGCCCTGTATACATCTTAGACAAGAGATGATCCCAGGAAGATCTTTAAGTTATACTACCATCCAACTAGACAAACAAATGCCAGAAAGTTGAGAGACTATAGAGCTGGACCAAAAGTACCAGCTAGTTACTCAGGAAAAGCTTTGCCTCTCAATGCCCTCAAGACTAAGGTGAAACAGACAGGAATTTCATTTAGCTTCCATGTCAGCCAAAGTCCTCATCTGTCAGAGGGAAGTAAACTCTCATGTGGAGGACAACAGGGCTCTCATCTGTTGAGGGAAACAGGTCCCCATCATCTGTAAGGGAGAGGTTGGCACCATCAGGAAGCTTTCATTTCTGTCTTGGAGGTAGAATCCTTTGTTTCTGTTTGTCCTAGGACTTTAAAAATAGGACAGGTGACCTAGGACTTAGTATAAAAAAAAAAAAGAAAAGAAAAGAAAGAGAAAGAACCAGAAAGCAAAGGAATCAGAACTTGACATTTGCCTTAAGGGATAGGTTAAACAGGCACCCCAAGCAGATCAATCCAGGACCCCTCCCGACAGGGGAAAGGTAAAGATGCTTCGAATATGACCAGACTGGGCGCTTTGAGACTGTTGTGAGCACAGAAAGCTTTCATGTGGCCTATGTCCCAACTATGGGAATTTCCCCTGGAGGAAGATTGCCCCCTGAACCTCAGGACCCAGGGGTCGAGCGAGTTCTCTGGTGGAGACCAATGAAATGACCTGAAGCTCTTAGCTTCCCTCCGATGGGAAAAAGAAGTTTGCCACTGATATCCAGCAAAAGGAAGCCCAAAAGTGCCAGGTTGAGCATCTCGTGAGAACCTTGGGTTTAACGTGCAAATGGGAAGCCTCTTTGTTTCTATGTTAATAGACAAGGGAGCACAAAATTCTAGTGCTCAACTTCCTTCCTAGGCTTTTGTCAACTTTTGATTTTACTAAAATGTTTAAGATCAAGAAAATGACAGGCTCATTGCACTCACAAAGTAACTACTGAGATTCCTTATGTGCTTAATAGTGATGCTTTTTAGGCATTCCTTTGTTTACATGCCTGACTGCCCGAATATTCAAGGTTTAGGCTTAAAGGTATTAGAAGAGAAAATCATGGATTACAGAAAATGCCAGATAGCATGTAACAAAAGTCTGCAGTTTAAAAGACCCTAAATGCTGCATCCTTATCCAACCACTCTGATGGATAAGATTCCAACCTGATAAGATATTATTTCAAGGAAACATTTTCTGGAGAAAAGACATGGCTTTATCTAGGAAAAATAAACATAAAAATTGTCAGGTCTTGGTGTTTCTTCCCAGTTCAGGCCTAAAGCCTGTTCCCTGGGGGAAGGTCACTGTAACCTGGCCACAGGGGTTTGGGCTCCATGGTTGTTGACCTCCTCTACTAGAGAGATTAAGAAAACTGGAGTGGTGTTTGACGCCAGCTTGTTCCTGCTGCTTTCCTTGTCAGTATTCAGCATCGTGAGTGTGACGGCCTACATTGCCTTGGCCCTGCTCTCTGTGACTATCAGCTTTAGAAGGGTATGATCCAAGCAATCCAGGAATCAGATGAAGGCCACCCATTCAGGGCATATTTGGATGAAAAGATGCTATCATAGGAGAAATTATTCTTTTATATTGCTTAAGCTCACGCAGGGACTTACCCACAGCAAGACTGCTGAGCTTGTTCGGTTTATCTCATGTGCCTTCCCAATTACAATGATCTGGTCCTTCTATGGATTCTGGAGACTCAATTTGCCTGTATTTTGTCTCTTTTAGACCAACCTTGAGGTAATAAAGCCATCTATCAAAGACCTCTAGACCAACCCAGCATTTCATAGATGAGAATGTCAGACTGCTCTTATTTCCTTCGCCCCGATTCAGCAGGAAGCAGCCAGATCGAATCACCGCCCTTTATCCCCAGAGCAGTCTGATTCTCATATAGGTTTATGGGAAAGTGAGGCAGGATTAGAGCAGCTATGCTGGGATGGGTCTCTCAAGGTCTTTAGAATTCTGAAGAGACGTCCTCTACTGCTGGAATCACCTGGAAGGAACACCCCTGCTGAGGAACTGACTCCAATCCTCCCAGAAATTTACCACAAGAACTGTAACTGACACTCCATGATTGGAGTGTGCCTAAAGAAAAGGGGGGAATGTGGAACCCAGGTTCCCGCTGTGAAGCCCAAGTTCCCGCCAGCGCAAAATTCAAATCTCTCCCGCCGGCGCCAGCTCACTGTGGACATGCAGACCTGAGCCTGCTGCCTCACCCTCTCCCCCTGGGCATGCCGGGAACTGCCCAGGGCAAGGTTATCGGCCAGAACATCTGTAAACTGACTCAACTTCCTTGTGTATAGTACAGAATGTATTTGCTCAAGGCAGTTGCTTTTCCTTTAAAAACCTTGCCTCAAATTCAGTCGGGGCCGTTCTCCTATGCCTGAGCAGGGAGGCGGTCCTAGCTAGCTAGATTAATAAATCTTGCCTCGTGCCTTTACAGCAACTCGGTGGTCCTCGTGTCTCCTTCGGGGTCTGGGTAAGGGGCCCAAAGGGAACGTCGGTTCCAACATATTCCTGCAGCTTTTGTTGCATGGGTGTGCGTGCCCACCAGAGACAGGGCAGATAATCCCCCTTGTGCTTTCCCAGCAAGTGGGCTACTTCATGATCCAGCGAGACTCACTGGAATCTGCTTATGCAGCTTTTGCTGGAAATGCCAATATAAGCCACTTATACTCCGTTCTGTCCAAGGTGGGTTAGCACTCCCACATTAGACCAGCACCTCCCCCCCTCCTTTTCTAGTTGCTTCAATATTGTCTTATTGTTGCAGGGAAATGGTCGATCTCGACCATCCCGTAGGGTTCTTGTGTTCCGGAGTCGAAGATTGAAACCAGAACAGAGGATTAAGGTATAGTTTATAAGAGGAGAGAAAGACTGGAACTCACGGACTCCGGATGCGGAGTGCCACGAGGGGCTAGGCCGCCTCCATGAGAAGCAGACATGAGAAAGATGGCTGACAGGGCCAGGTATATTTCTACATCTAGACAAGGCCGGGAAACTGGCTTTTTCTCATTGGCTAATTCCCATTGGGGTCCAACCCAGTTGTTCTTGGGCCCAGGTGGGCTGGAGAGCTCATCTCCATAATCCTTTCATGGGGAAGTTGGCCACCTTATCTCTGGGAGGAGTCAGTTCCTCAGCAGGAGTGTTCCTTCCGGGTGATTCCAGCAGTGGGGGATGACCTTCCGGAATTCCAAAGACCTTGAGAGACCCTTCCCAGCATGGGTCTAATCCTGCCTTATTATCACACTGTTGTTTTATAAATGTTTATCTTGTGGGTCCTGTGTAAACCTTGTTCCCAAGCTCCCTTCCCTAGGAGGGGGAGACGACTATTTGCTCCCCAACCTCTGTTATCTCAGGGGGCTGGCACTGGAACTCCCCCTGTGGATGCCAAAACTGTAATGTTCAAATCCCCCATATGAAACTATTGATTTGATTGATTATTTACATCTAATTTTGGATACCTCCTTATGTGTCTGTTTCCTGCTCTTCTGTTTTCTTTTTGTGATGACGCTAAGGATCAAACCCAGGGCCTCGTGCATGCTGGGAAATCATTCTGCCACTGAACTGCAGTCACACCCCGTGCCGCGTTCTTGAAGTGACCTCTAGATTGTAGGGGGTCTCGAGAAGGGAGGAAGAGGCTTGGAGACAGGGGGAGAGGAGAGTTATGCAGGTTGCATGAATGTGCATGTGGAGGGCTACCTGGGGAAGGAAGAGAACCAGTCAGAGCCAAACAGGAAGAATGGGGGGGCATCAGAGGGGCTCAGGGAGAATAATGGTGGGATAGCGCGGGGAGGGATGAACTAAGCAAAGAACAATGAATCGGGTGCCTGAAAAAGCCACTAACTTTAAAAACTCATAACTCATAAAAGGTGGGTAAATGGAGAATGGGCAAAATCAAGATCCATTACATACATTTATGAAACTATCAGAGAGTGAATAAAATTTTAATAAAATTAAAAGTAAATATATAATAACTAAATCTTTTCTAAATGCTGCAGTAATAGTTGGCATATCATTTAGAGAATGACCAAAAAAGTCTGTGGATTTCAGTATATGACCCCCCCCAAGTTGTACCGATACACAATTGGTCCAACCCCAAGATGCAACAACTTCCCATAAACTTCACACACAAATTACCATTTATTTTGACCTAGAATTTATTATTGTATTGATCCTTGGTGTTTGTTTCTACATACTCAGTTCTGTGGGCATATAATGAATCCATCTTAGTTTTCTGATTGATTTGTGGAACTTTTAAATAGTCCGGGTCATGCAGGCTTTCCCTAGAGAAATCCCTTCTGAGCCTTATTTTCTCTTCTTTCTGGAACAGCTGCTGTGCTTAGGCTGCAGTGAAAGACCCCCGTCTTTCAGTCAGGAACGAGGCCACCGAGAGAAAGACCAAAACCCTTCTCGCTGCAATAGCATGAGGTTTTATTTAAAGACGCGCCGGGCGGCTCCAGCAACCTTTCACGCAGGAAAGACTGAAGCGGCCCCGAGCAGCTCGGGCAAGGGGTTTTTAAGGGGTCTTGGGGTAGGGGGGGTTGCTTAGCTGAGGAATTTTCTATGACCTTTACAGTCATTGGTCGGCAAGAGCTCGGGTGGAGTTGGCTCTTGGTAATCGTTCCAGTCCACCTGCTTAACCGCAGGCTGTTCATTCTGGGTGACCTTCATTGATGGAATTCCCCTTTGGGCAAACTTGCTTTTCCAGAACTGAAGGGCTGGAGGTCTTAAGGGGTGGGGAAATACCTGTAAAAGGCTCAAGGCTGTACATAGTTTTAAGCAATGACTAACAATGGATGCTTGGATGGCTATAAACAATGGATGCCTGAATGACTACAAGCAAGGGCTATACTGTGGGCTTGAACCAGCCTGCTTTGTGAATTTTAGGGCGAGGGTCTCAGGGTCCAACATGCAGTCTAGTCTTTCTGGGACGTTCCTTAACCGCTCAGATGAGGGTCACCCACCTAATGTAAAGTGTAAAGGTTCAGTTTCCAACTTGTGACCATTTCCCTTTCGAAAGCGCCGTGTCTTCCTTGTTGTTAGTACGTGTCTCCAAATCCCTGAGATCCTGATGTGGCGTCTGTGCCGATATCCCTGGGGAAGCACTTGGTTTTCAAGTTCTGGACTCTTCCTGGGGGTTCCCTTGGTCTCAGAGGCCGTCAGTGGTCCCACTGTCTCTGTTTCTTTCATTCTGCAATCTCAGGAAGTAAAGTCAGAAGCCCAAGAGCTACCCACATACTGGGTTAGAGGTCAGCCTATGCCACCTGAGATGGTCTCAATACTGCCTCCCGAAATTCTTTTTTTTTCTTTATATTTTCTTTTCTTTTTTAATGTTTTTTTTTTTTAATTTCTTCCACTCATACAAAGTTGATAAGTACCCCATTCCCCTCCCTCCCTCCACTCCTCCCTGGACCCTCTTGCTCCCTCATCCCTTTTCCCCTTCCTTTTCCCCTTCCCTCCCTTTCTCCCAGTACCCTCTCCCCCACCCCCATTCTGGAGCATTCTTTAGTGTGTGTGTCAAACTTCTCTCTGGGTCCTCCTCTCTGATGAGGTGTAAAGACTCAGTGGCATTGCCTAGAACTCTTTTTTGTGTTCCCCTTTAGTATAGGAACACTACTGTGGCTGTTAATCTCTTGCCTCTAAGGATCCTAGTGCCTGTGATCCATGCTAGACTTTGGGGGTCAATGATATGTTGGTCATTGCACAGGTCATGCAAAGTCCTATTATGATTACCTCGGCTCTAACTTCTACGGAGTATCTTGCATATCGTTGCTCCTCCCCATCTTTAGACTTTTACAATCTTACCACCCCCTCTTCCAAAAATTTCCCTGAGCTTTGGGATGGGGAGAGAATAGGTTGGCCTGGTTCCAGGTGGTTGATGCAGAGTCTCTGATGTTCTGAATTACAGTTTGTCAATTTTTTTTTTCAATTTTGCTGCTCCTGCAACGCCCTTGGCTCCATCCTGA
This sequence comes from Typhlomys cinereus, assembly GCA_023101885.1. Lineage (NCBI taxonomy): Eukaryota > Metazoa > Chordata > Mammalia > Rodentia > Platacanthomyidae > Typhlomys > Typhlomys cinereus. The sequence continues at coordinate 19,841,031 of JALPQD010000003.1, forward strand.
TAGGTATTGGATGTCACCCCCTGGGGTGCAGTGTGTCCTCGCTCCCGAAATTCTTTTATTTTCAGGTATTTCAGGAGGAGAAGGAAAGGCGGACAAATGGACTCAATACGCCATGTCTTTCTAAATGCAGATTTTATTTATTTATTGTTATTTGTTTATTTATTCTATATGTGAGAGGGGGAGTGAGAGACGTGCCTGGGGGTCAGAGGACACTGGTTTGGAAGTTGGCTCTTTCCCACCATGTGGGCAGTAGAGATTGAACTCGGGTTGCCACATTTGCTCACAAGTATCCTTACCCGCCACCGAGCCATCTGGAAGTCCCACCATGTTTGACTGAAAGCCCAGTTGTTTGCGTTGGCTCTGAGGGTCGGCTCATGGGCGTTCTCGTACTCTTGGTGAGCCGTGTACCCTGGGAGATTTGCAAATCCATCTCATCAGCTGTGTGCTGTGTACGACTGACTGACAGAAAATCTGGTGTAGCAACTACTCACCAAGGTTTAGCTATTAACTTCTCGTCATTTGGCCTTTTCACAAAGCTATCGACACTTATTTTCCCGTATATACCAAGTGGCAGGCACTGTGTTAGACAATAGAATTGCACTCGGTAGACGGATAAGGTTCTCTCTTGGATTTTAATGTATCGATAGGAATAAAGAATGACCAAGTTAGTATGTATAATTTCTGATAGAATGAGTGGTTGGTGTAAAGACAACAACAAAGATGTTTGTCTCGAATATGAAAACATCCCTCGCTGGTCCCAGCTGCTGGCCTGTGTTTGGAGATGGTAGAAACTTTAGGAGGTGGGTCTGGTGGGAGGAATTGAGTCTCTGGAGGTATGCCTTGGAAACTTGGAAGTGAATGTCCTCTGCTACACTCCACTGCTATGATCTCTGTGCAAGTGCACAGGCAGCCGTGAGCTAAACATTCGGAAACTATAAGCCAAAGTAAGCCTTTCTTTCCTTGAAGATGTGCCCACAGGTATTTTGGTTGTTGTGAAACGAAAGCGATAAACGCACAAGACAAGACAGTCGGGTGAGGCTAAGAAGGCCACTTGGGAAAAGAGACTGGAAAAACCTGTCTTAGGAGGTGACAGCAACTGCAACCTGCCCTATGACAAGGTCTCTGCCGATCTGGGGCAGAGGGTTTCAGAAATTACAAAAGGCCACAGTGAACCAGGCGTAGAGCACACGCGTGTAATCCCAGCACTTGGGAGCCGCAGGCAGAAGGACCACAAGCTCCAAGTTGATAAGTACCAGGCTTGGTACAAGAGCCTGGCATTTGGGGGAGAAAAGCTAAATGTGCTCAGGATAGAAAGAAGCCCCGCGTGGCTGCCACATGAGGAAGGGAAGGCGGGGCTGGAGAGGTGGCTCAGGGGTTAAGCCTCTGCCTTGCAGGCAGAAGATCCTGAGTTCGGATCCTAGACCCCACGTATAGACGCTGGGTGGAAGCGGGGGTGGCCTGCGTCTCTGGTCCTGGTAGGGCGGAGCCTGTGAATCCTGGGGCAGAGTAAACAAGGAGGAGGTGGAGGCTGTCTATGGTGGTTCCCCAATTTGCCCGTGGTTCTACATGTGCGCATACACACACACACACATACACATGCATGCATGCACAATTGAATAAATAAAAAAAATTAAAAAATTTAAAAGGTACAGTCAAAAAAAAAAAAAAAACAACCATAATACTCACTGGGAATTAGAAATGATTGTTAGTTTATATAGGAAGTCAAGTCTGATCCAAATTTTAAAGGATGAGTTATATTTATAGTTACCAAAACCCACCAAAAGACAAAAAAGCCAAGGAAGAGAATCTGACATGGAAGAGACAGAGGCTTGAACATGAGGTGACCGTGACACGGCACAACAGGAGACAGATTGGACGTGGTCACGCTTGGGGCTTTCCATAGTGCGCCTTAGCATTTTGCTTTATTAAATGGTGGGAAGAAGGAATTAAGCTCCTCAAAGGGTTAAATATATCTTTAGATTCTTTCCATGTCCGGACTTGCTCCTCTTGTTCATCCTCGTTTTGAAGATAAAGTTTTCAGGTCAATGACTGCAATGGTTGTATCAACCCCGAATGATGGGCAGTTGCCTTTTTCCCCGATCTTCTGCTATTTAAATAAATAACCTGTACATTCATTGATTTGTATGTAGGCAAGTCTATCTGTATCACACATTCCGACAAGATTGTTAGTGCCAAGAATCCATGCATCTGTAATTTCAGCAGTATTTAGACAAAATCCTTTTGTAGGAATAATACAATTTTATGTTTTCACTAATAATATATTTTTTTCAAAATTGTTATGTGAGACATGGTGTTTTTATTCAGTTTTAATGTTCACTTTTGTTACAATATAACTTGATATAACTCCACATTTAAAAGTACTGTATATAGGGCTGGAGAGGTGGCTCAGGGGTTACGCCTCTGCCTTGCAGGCAGAAGGTCCTGAGTTCGGATCCCAGATCCCACGTATAGACGCAGGACGGAAGCGGGGCGCGGCCTGCCCTTCTGGTCCTGGTAGGGCGGAGCCTGTGAACCCCGGGGCAGAAGGAGGTGGAGGCGTCCATGGTGGTTCCCGAATTCGTCTGTGGTTCTACACACACAGACGTGTGCGCACACATACATACACACGTGCAATTGAATAAATACCAATAAAATTTTTTTTAAAAAGTACTGTATATATTATTTTGTATAAATTTTTCACCAAAACAAATCCTATATGCTATAGTAAAAGTTCCTAACCTCAAATAGATAGAATTAAAATAAAACACCATAACCTATGGAAACATATTTAACTTAGGTTATTTGCCAGGGTTAGACCAGTCCTGGAGGAAGTAGTAACAGAGAAAAAAATTATTTTCATGTCAGAAGCAACACAAGTGTACCCAGCTTCATAAACATCTATTATACAGTCAGTGATCTTTAGAAACACTAGAGTAGCCCTTATTTGAGGCATGTTACAAAAAGCTGAAAGTCTGCGGTTTAAACACAGGCTGCCGGTTGCTTCTCTGGGCGGTACCCAGAGAAGTCCCTCCACAGTGAATGCAGAGACTCAGCGCCTAAGGTGCTGAAAATAGAGGACACTGGAGGGCTCAGCCCCAGGCAAGACATTTATACCACTCCCTCTAGGGCCCAGGGAGCACCAGCCGAGAGTCTGGAAGCAGACAGGGGCTAGAAGATAGAAGGGCTGCAAAGCAATGCAGCCATGAGCTCATACCAGACCAGTCAGTCGGGGATGGGGGTACCCTCAGGGGACCCTGCCACTTTGTGATGGACTGGGCTACTGGAAGATTCCAGGCCAGCCATTGACTTCAGTTGGATACCCATTGCTAAGCCCACCATGTTCCAACGGATAGCTCCAAACCCATGGTCCACAGATGACCCTGGGTAAACTCTGGACCACCAAGCAAAACAAAGCAAGCAAAAAGTAGCCGTGAATGTGCCAGAGATTGATAGGAAAGGGCATGGTGGAGGGGGGAAGGGAAGAGGTAGGAGTGATCAGCATGCTCTGTGTGTACGCATACAATTGTCAGAGAACAAATTTAACTTAAGCTGTATAATGAATAAATAAATGAAATCTCACTAATGGGGGGGAAATTATCATAAAAGAAGTGAAATTCCGTTTCAAAACCCAGCCTTGTGACTGGTAGTTCTTGTTTCCTGTCATACAATCTTTAGCAGAAGCCACATCACTGTGGTATGGACACTGCGTGCTCTTCTCTTTGTTACAATTAGATGATACTGTAAGGACGGGCTGTGTAATGTCATGACTCAACGTTTATCACAGCACGGGGAATATCCGAATTTATCTGTTATTTTATTAATAAAATAAAAGAGCTGATTCTGATTATTGATTGGTTTGGTTTGGATTTTGTTTGTGTTGAAGCAGGATCTTACGCGTAACTCAGGGCTGGACTTGAATTCTCTGTGTACCAAGATGACTTTGAACTTCTGATCCTCCTGCATTCACCTCTCAAGTGCCCAGCTCGCAGATGAGTGCCACCGTGCATACCTGGGCTGGGTCCGATGGCCATGTTCCTTTCCTTGCAGGTGGTATTGTGAAGGCAAGGAGCTTGAAAACTCCCCGGACATTCACATCGTGCAGGCGGGAAACCTGCACTCGCTGACGATCGCCGAAGCTTTCGAAGAGGACACGGGTCGCTACTCCTGCTTCGCTTCTAACATCTATGGGACAGACTCGACTTCCGCTGAGATTTACATAGAAGGTAAAGCGAAAACACTTTGGAGCAAGACGTGTGCTTGCCAGACTTATATTCGTAACAAATGAACGTTTATTGAGGGCCTGTGTTATTCTTCTAGGCAGTCATGAACCACATAGATTAAAAACCCCTAGACTGGCCTCCTATTGAATTTACATTATAATGGGAGGGACAGAAAACAAACACAACAAATAAATTTTAAAAATATGATCGACAGGCAATGCCACAGAAGAAATAGAAAAGCAGAGAAGTATTGCGTGCGTGCGTGCGTGTGTGTGTGTGTGTGTGTGTGTGCATGCATGTGTAGGTGAGGCAAGCTATATTACTTATTTATTTATTTTTGCATTTGTATGGTGGGAGTATTCAGGAAAGTGAGTGTCTGTGTCTATGGAGGCCCAAAGGTGACATCAAGAATCATCCTGTATTGCTCTTCAACCTTATTACCTTGCTCTAGGCCTCCCAGGCTCTGCCTTCCAGGGCTGGAATCTCAGGATGCTGCCCATATCTGTCTGACATTTTTATATGGGACTCGGGGTCCAAACTCAGGTCCTTTTGCTTGTGAAGCAAAGGCTGTAACCCCTAAGCCATCTCCTGCCCTACACAGAGCAGCCAATGAACTCGGGGACATCTCAGGCAGGGAGGGGGTGACCATGAGCACAGTCTAGAGAGAGGCAGTCCAGGCAGAGAAATCAGTGGCGTTGTAGCTCTGAGGGAGCCAGGGTGGCCTGGACAGCAAGCAAGGAGAAAGGAACAGAGGTGCTGTTTGAAGGTCAAGGTGGGTTGTTCTGGAGGGAAGTGACCGAGATAAGCATAGAAGTCCTAGTTGGCCATTGCAAGTATTTACTCAAGGAAGATGGGAAATTCTGGAAGGTTCTGAGCAGGGATATGCCATCATCTGGCTCAGTAGCTGCTGGTTAAGAAGATTAACACACCGTGGAGAATCAGCAATAGAAGTATGGAGACCAGCTGCAAACACTGGGAAAGCATTTCGTTTAGCACCAAGTGTGTGATTAAATCAATTTGTATCCTCATATATCTAAATTCTTGTTCCTATTTTATCTCATCCTCTGAGTAATGAGTATAGAGGACAGGCCCCTCCAAGTCTATTCTTTAATGCTTTTTTTCATCTACAATAACTTCCACGCGCCTTGCCTCGAACACTTACATGTTGTACAATTATGGAATAAATGCTCACTTACTGAGACAGTTGTAAGCAAGGCCAAGACTGTCTCATTCTTCATTTTTAGATCCAGTGCTTTCTATAATCCCAAGTACATTGTGAATATTTGATAAACATCTAGCAAAAGAATATGTGAATAGGAATGTGTTGTATGTTTTTGTCCTCAAGTTTTCAGGGTGTAATATGCACCTCTAGATTTAGCTCCATTGTGTCTTCCTGGAATTTACTATGTTTAGAAATAAATCTAGAATCAAGGTTCTGCTAGGAGTACCGAGATTGGAACGATGGGGTTTTGTTTTGTTTTGTTTCTTTATGGCATCGGGACTTCAAACACCCCCACTCTCAAAGATGAAGCATGAGTTGTTAAAATTAGGACAGGACGGAAGAGCACCCACTGACACCCACATTGTTTGGAATGCAGTGTAATCCCTTCTTTTTATTCAATCTGTGTAGGACAAGTGTATGAGGAGTTATAGCCCCAGAGAATAACTTCAACTGCCCTGATAGTCCAAAGGCGGCAGCAGGCGTTTTGCAAGCTAGACCACCAGGAGTCAACGAGTTCCTGTGAACTCTGCCACTAACTAGCCTCGTGACTTAAAGCCACCCCTTTCGTTCTTCAGGGTCTTTTTCCTCATCTGCAAGTTGGGTATTTTAGTTTAAGAATCAATTTCTGCCCTAAGATTCTTTCTAGATGTTCAAATGCCAGGAAATAGTTTAATAAATGATTGTCTTAAAAATATCTCATCTCTTGTCTTTATTTCTCAGGAGTTTCTTCCTCTGATTCAGAAGGGGACCTTAACAAGGAAGAGATGAATCGGTAATTCTAATTTTTTTTTAAAAATTATGGCCTAAGCATCCTTAGATCCCAAGAAACCTGTTTAGTATCTAGAACTTTAAGGAGGTGTTTTCAAGGTTTAACCTAAAGTTACTAATATATATGGGCATACATAGGCAGATTTGAGGAAGAATTTACTTCTTTTCTTTTACATAACACATTAATTTGCATATTCCCAATATTTCAAAAATATGGCCCAGAGATGCTGGCTTAGCGGATAAAAGCAGTTCTTGGAACCTTCCAGGTGGTCGGATAGAACCAGCTTCCAAAAGTTGTTCTCTGACCACACAAGCACAATTTATTAATTTTTAAAAATTAAGGGCTGGAGAGATGGCTCAGGGGTTAAGACTCTGCCTCACAAGCAGAAGGTCCTGAGTTCAGATCCCAAGTCCCACATAAAAAAACACCAGGCAGAAATGGTGGCAGCCTGCACTTCCACCTCTGGTGGATGGAGCCTGGGAAATCCCAGAGCAAAGCAAGGAGGTAGAAGCAATCCAGGATGATTCCTGAAGTCACCCTTGGTCCTCCATAGGGATACATGTATGTGCCCTCTGATACACACACACACACACACACAAATACATACACTAAATAAATAAATGAAGTTTTAAAAATCTGGGGGCCGGAGAGGTGGCTCAGGGGTTAAGCCTTTGCCTTGCAGGCAGAAGGTCCTGAGTTTGGATCCTAGACCCCACCTATAGATGCCAAGTGGAAACGCAGCGGCCTCCGGTTCCGGTCCTGATAGGGCGGAACCTGTGAATTCCCGGCAGAGTAAACAAAGTGGAGGTGGAGGCGGTTCGTGGTGGTTCCCGAATTCACCCGTGGTTCTACGCGCGCGCGCACACACACACACACACACACATACATACACACACGCACAATTGGATAAATAATAAAAATAAAAAATTAAGTAAAGTGTCACATATGAAATGCTGTCATTCTTTTTTAAACTTTATTTTATATTATTTACAAATATGTATTTATTTATAAATATATCCAATACATATAAAGTTTTTAAAAACTTTATCTGTTTAGTGCGTGTGAGGGGGGGCACTGTGTATCCCTGTGGGGACCAAGGGTGACTTCAGGGATCATCCCGTACTTCCTTCTTCCTTTGCTCTGGAATTTCGGACGTGCTGGAAGTGCAGGCCATCTCCTTTTCTCCTTGGTGGTTTTTTTTTTTTTTTTAATGTGAGACCTGGAATCTGAATTCAGGACCTTGTGCTTGCAAGGCAGAGTCTCAACCCCCGAGCCATCTCTCCAGCCCAAGGGTATGAATTTTGATAGACAAACTTAAATGAGTGAGACATAGTCCATTTATTCATCTTCTTTAAATCTGCTTGCTAGAGCGAGGACCAGCTCTCTGCGGGCAGCAGAGCTAAATTCACGGTGACACAGACCATTCGTTTCTCATTGACCTGAGGATCAGGATTTGAATGTGAAAGGGCGGCACATTCCACGGGGTGTGGCCGGCTCCCAGATTTTTACTTCTCCTGCCAAGGCGTGGCTGTCAGTGTAAAAGCCTGGAGGGCCTGCTGCGCCCCACTTGAGTCATAGCTCTTAAATGGCCAACAAGGCCTCCCTCAGCCCCAGGCTAAAGTAGTGGCTGGACCACACCTGCAAAGAGGGAGACAAGGGGAAGTGTGTTCATTTGGGGTGTTTTGGGGCAGCAGGGACTCTGCGCTCAGAAAAGAAAACATGGCTGAGCTGCCGCACAGAACAGTGAACAGAGATACGTGCAACGGGTCTGTGCTTTCCACCGCCTTGACTCAGCATCTGCTGCACCCGGACACTGATCTAGATTCAGCAGGCACGGAAAGAGTCAGTGCAAGGGAGTTACCTCAAAAACGCACCGCACCACGGACTAGATGCAAGTTTTTAAGGAGTTCCAGAACCCCTGGGCCCATCGTGGAAAGAGGGAGAGGAGAGGAAAGAGAAAAAGAGAGGAAGAAAGGGAATGGCGGGTTTTGTAGCCTCAGGGTTGGTGGGTGGGCTGAGGGGCAGGGTCTGGAGGGGATTCCAGATGCGGCCCAGCCCAGGAAGTGTGGCCTGGAGCAGTCTTTGACCCTGCACTAAAGGTCGGATGAACAGGTGCTCTCACAAGTACCAGCTATTGGCCCCCTCTCCCCTGAAAGTGGGGGGGAGGGGAGCTGAGGATCCCTATCAGCTGGAGAGACAGCTCAGAGCTTAAGACTCCTGCCTGAGTGCAGTTCCCAGATCCCACATGAAAATGCCAGGCAGAAATGACTTCTGCCAGTACTTCCAGCTCTGGAAGGAGGAGCCCAGGGAATCCCAGGGCAAAAGGAACAAGCAAACAAGCAAAAAGAGGTAGAACAATCCAGGATGATTCTAGAGGTCACCCTTGGACTTCCACAGGCACACACATACAGTGCCCTCTGATACACACACACAGACACACACACACACACACACACGCACACACACGCACACACACGCACGCACATGCACAATATAAATTAAAATAAAGTCAGATGCTTCCTGGGGAAGTTTCTAGTCTAATAGAAGTATAGTAAGAAATGTATATGGATTCTGATGTATAAACAAGTGATAAATGTCCTGTTAATTTATTTGCTTTTAACTCTGTTATAGTCAAGACTTCGCTTCAGTGCATAACAGAGACCCAAATTAACTGTTTTAAGTGAGACCAGAGCTGTGGAGAGACAGCGAGAGACTCTTCATTGCTGTGTGAGGCTTCTGAGAGCACGCGCCCTAGCTGGGAGAAACACGCGGCCTGTGTCTCTCGTCCCCCCACAGCTGTACCAAGATCTCTGGGCTGGATATTGAGCACTGTGAGAACCAGGACATTCTAAGCATCTGACATGAATTGTTTCTTTTAACCTTCATGAAAACCCCGTGTTAGAGATGAAGAATCTTAGATGGGAAAAGTCAAGACAGAGAAGAGATAGCTGCTATTCTACCCTGTGTCATCAGTCCCTAGGCTGATGTGCTAGATCTCAAGGCCCTTGCATCTGGTGCAAGTCTCCATCGAGTTTCTTTCTCTGGTCACCACTTCTCTGGTTAGATCCCCACACCTCTCTCTCTGCAGCCTTCCTGATTCCCCTGCCCAGGAGAATGAGAGGTTCACATTCATCCTTAGCTGCATCATAGGTTGCAGGTCTTCCTAAACGACTTGAGATCTGTCTCAAAAAAAAAAAAAAAAAGAAAAGGAAAGAGGAAGAGGAAGAGAAAGAGGAGGAAAAAATACAGGAAGTACAGGCAAAACAAATCTTCGAAAAATTGCTTCTAGCACAGGCTGTGCCCCAGAACTTGGTATGAATCTCAGGTACTTTCACACGTCTGCCTGGCTGGCTGCGTGGAGAACAGAGGACTTGGGGCAGGAGCAGTGTCTTCGTCCACAGCCTCACAGAGTGTATCAATGAAGCGCGTGTAGATTGCTGTAGGAGTTTTACGACATGCGACTACGCAGTGGTGAGGTTCCTAGTGGTAATGTGCCTAGTTTCGCTGCCTTGCCGCAACTGTGGTTCTGTTTTGTAATCTATGTTCTAATAATTCCTCAGCATCCAGAAGCCAAACAAGGTGTCGCCTCCCACGACCTCTCCAGCCATTCCTCCAGCAGCACCCCAAGCCCAGCCTGTAGCCACCCAGCCCGGGGTCCCTTCCATCCAGCAGGTACGAGAATCCAGCTGAAACACACACATCATAGTTGGACATGCGCCGTGGCGTGTGGCGTGGTCGCGCTTTGCTGCGCGTCTGTCATTATGATCAGCGGACTTCTGGTGTATGCGGTCAGCGGCCCTGGGGAACTTCCTCTCCAGCCACTGGCAAAAATCACAGGAAAAGAAGCTTCACACGTTAGACTCTGATATTCCTGTTTTGTAAAGAATGCTGACCGTAGAGCCCGGGTGCAGCTCAGTTGGCAGAGTGGTTGCCTAGTGCACAGGAAGTTCTGGATTTGATTCTCAGCACATAAACTGACGGGGTTGGCCCAGCACTCAGGAGGTGAGGCAGGAAAATCAGAAAGGTCATCTCTGGCTACATAGTGAGTTCAAGGCTGGCTGGGGATATATGAGCCTTTGTCAGAAAGAAAGAGAGAAAGAGAGAGAAAGAGAAGAAGGAAGGAAGGAAGGAAGGAAGGAAGGAAGGAAGGAAGGAAGGAAGGAAGGAAGGAAAGAGTGAGAGAGAAAGGAAAGAAAAAGAAAGAAAGAAAGAAAGAAAGAAAAGGGGGAAGAAGGAAGGGAGGGAAAAGAGAGAGAATGAAAGAGAAAAAAGGAGGGAGGAAGGAGAAGAGAAGGAAAGGAGAGAGGAAGGGAAACAGAAGGAGAGAGAGTAGAACAAAGAAGGAATGAAAGAGCTGGAGATATGCACAGTGAACAGACAGCTCTCAGACGGCCCAAGACAAACACTTTACATTATAAAACTCAGTTTCATGAATCTGCAAGTAACTCTTGTTTCAAGATAGAGCAAGCAGGAAGTTCCTTTTTTAGAAAACAGTGAAGACTCTCAACTTTCACACATATGCTTGTTGAAAAAACACCCTAAATATGGAAGCATGTGAAGCAAAACCTTTAGTGAAGGTTCTGTTCTTCCTGCTCCTCAGAGCGACTTCCTGTTAGTGATGCTAGCAGACAGTTCCAGCGTGGCCGGTGCCTACACAGGAATATTTGTGCATGCACGCATCTTAAAATATGAAATTGTATTTCCTAAATATATTTCCAACCCGGTTTAAATAAATATATTTAAATGTATTGATGTGCAACTTTTGATCGATTTTCAGGATTACCCATCTAAAACCATTTAGTAATGCAGAGGGTCAGCTTTCTATTCCAATCCACTGGTTTTCAAACAGTATTCTGTGCAGCCCCAGGAAGTGAATGGGACTTCTGCAGGGGGCAAGGAGTTACATGGGTCCATAAGGGGCAGGAAGGAGGCAAATATTTACAGCCAGAATAACCTAGAAAAAAAAGTGCAGTTGATTCCGTTCCTTAATCTGAAGTCTGTGATTCATAAACTCAGAAAACTTTTCGCTTCTATCAGAGTCTGTAGATCTTTCTGTCCACGCAGCGGCCAAAAACAATGACTGTTTTGTGGGTTCCCTTCTCACAGTGTCAGAGTCCTACCAACTATTTGCAAGGATTGGATGGCCAGCCTATCATCGCAGCTCCCGTGTTTACAAAGGTAATCGAAGATGTCTTTCTTTCCGTTGGGGTTTCCACACACCACAGTACTCAAAGATACAGTAACCCAGATTTATTCATCTTAATCTCAAGATTTTGGTCTTTTATGAGGGTGATATAGGATTTAGGGTTTTTGAGTTAGGGCAGTTTGTACAATACCCTTTCAATTCCCATATTTGTTTGTTGGTTTGTTCATTGTTTGTTTTTCATCAGTTTTCATCAGTTGTGTGTGTGTGTGTGTGTGTGTGTGTGTGTGTGTGTGTGTGAGAGGGCACTGTGTGTCCCTGTGCAAGACCAAGGGTGACTTCAGGAATCATCCTGGATGGCTTCTTCCTTTTTGCTTCGCCCTGGGATCTCCCAGGCTCCGCCCACCATGACCAGAAGTGCAGGCCACTGCTGTTTCCATTTAGCATTTTTACATGGGACCTGGGATTCCTGGTTCATGCGGTGCTGGGGGTGAAGCCCAGGTCTAGGCAAGCGCACACTCACCTGAGCTTACCTGTCTAGCCCCAAGTCTCAGGTTTGTAACGACGGAAATGACTTTCCGGCTTCCCACACTGATCTTCGTGGCCGTGGTTCTCCAGGCTGCTAAAGTCACACTTGGAGGCCGGTGATGAGATTCTTGCCACGTGTTGCTCCACAGGTATCTTTGGACTTTCCCGAGAATCTGGTTGCTGGAAGCTGTGTTTGGTGTTCAATGATCTTGGGAGGTTTAACATAAAGCTTCATCAGAACGAAGTGCCTTCTTGGGTGCTCCACGCGATTAGTTGTTGTGTATTAGTGTGTGCAACTCTGAGTCTTGTGTTTAGAACTGGAAAATTCCATTAGGTATTTTCAGACATTTCAGGGGGACTGAATTATTCAGCAAGTGCTGTAGCACTCGTTAGTGGTAGAATTAGAGCTAGAAACGAGATCCACCACTTCTCAGACGATGGTTCCTTGTATAACACGGACTGTGTTTACCTGCTGCCCAAGAAAATGAGTTAGAAGATGAATGACATTGTTTGTTTTGCATGATGAAATCAAAGTGGTAAAAATCTATTCCTAAATCTAGTTACAGTTGATTGTTTCCATGAAGACCAAATGTAGGCCCAGAGAGATATTTTTCAAAATATTTTATTTGAAAGAGAGAGAAGAATATGCCACAATGTACCTGTGCAGGTCAGTTTGGAAGTTGGTTCTCTCCTTATACTATGTGGGTTTCCAAGTGTCAAATTCAGGTCTTCACACTAAGGTGTCTTTATCCACAGAGCTGTTTCACGGACCCCTAAGAATTTTTTTTTTTTTTTGTCTTATGAGAAATAGTCTTTGTTTTGAACCATAGCTATTTATCATGGTTAACAATCTCCAGGGGTTAATAATAGTATTGTATAGTGGCATCTGAGGGTGATGATAAATACCCCACATTGCGCAGGGTGACAACCCCCCACAGCAAAGACTTATCCAGACCCAAACTTTATCGTTCCAGCTGAGAAATCCTGATTTCAAGCAAAATGGCAAATGCGGTCGGTCTTCCTCTGTGAGAACTAATACTCTTGCTAAATCAACAGCTTTCCCAAAGGGAAGTTCCGCCATATTGGATCAGCTCATCCAATGTGGTTTCCCAAGTCTGCCACGGAGGCTGCTTGACCCATCTCTGGGTCGCTTAGACACATCTGCTTCTGTGAGCCACAGAATTTAATAATCTGCCCCGAAAGTTTCAGTCTCATTGTCATCAGAGGCTTGTAGGAAACTACGTGTTGTGACTTGGTATTGTAAGACTTTGAGGTGACTCACAGAAAGAGAGAGGGAGAAGAGGAGAGAGAGAGAGAGAGAGAGAGAGAGAGAGAGAGAGAGAGAACAGAGGGGCTAACCGAGTTATTTTTTAACATCTGATCGACACTACTAAGTCACGTAACCTTAAAATTCAGCTCAGAGACAGTGCTGACTCTTCAAAGACAGCAAACCAGTGGACAGGTGATCCCGGTGCCCGGGGGCTTCTCTACACCCCTCATTGCCATCTGCACTCGCTGCAGATCTGAGCTGCTCCCTGTTCCACACACTCAGATCACCCACATCCTGTCTGGCATATTCATCACAGGTAACGATGTTTACTTCCTCTGTCTTCCCAGTCACCCTGAAAGCTATCTGTCATGAAGAGATAGACATTCCCAAGGTGAAGTCTGATATGTTGGGGGCATGACTGGGGTTTGGAATGTAGCTCAGTGGTGTGGTATTTGCTAGATCCAAGGTCCTAGGTTTAACTTCCAGCACAAGAAAGAAAGAAAAAAAGAAAGGAAGAAGGAAGGAAGGAAAAAAAGGAAGGAAGGAAGGAGAGAGAAAAGAAAGAGAGAAAGGAAGGAAGAAGAAAGAAAGAAAGGGAAGAAGGAAGAGAGAAAGGAAATGAAAGGAGGGAAGAAGGGGAAGGAAGGAAGAAAGGAAGGAAGGAAGGAGAGAGAGAGAAAAGAAAGAAGAGAAAGAAAGAAAGGAAGAAGAAAGAAAGAAAGAAAGAAAGGGAAGAAGGAAGAGAGAAAGGAAATGAAAGGAGGGAGGGAAAGGAGGGAAGGAAGGAAGGAAGGAAGGAAAGAAGGAAGGAAGGAAAAAAGGAAGGAAAGAAGGGGAAGGAAGGAAGGGGAAGGAAGGAAGGAAGAAAGAAAAGAAGGAAGGAAGGAAGGAAGGAAAAAAGAAAGGAAGGAAGGAGAAAGGAGGAGGGAAAGGAAGGGAGGAGAGGAGGAAGGAAGGAAAGAAAAAGGAACCTTTAACATTTATTCTTTATGTTTAATTTTCACAGAGGATCAGTTCTATTTGCTTTTCTGTGGTGATTCTGATTGTCTCCTAGATCAGAGGTCCTGACTGACAGGTTTATATGCCTCTGATAAATAAAAATAGGGAAATTAATCTGATCACTAGATATGGTAAAGTCTATAAAAGCACTAGCTTCTTGGTGGAAAACCAGTTCTTGCAGCTCAGCCTCTTGCCACACAGACTCTGAGGGGTGTTTCTCTGACGTCTGGTCATGGGCTTTTGCCTCCATAAAAGGGATCAGAATTGTTCACACGTAGGATACCAGGATCGGCCGGGCTCAAATTCCAGAGAGACTTATCAGCTGCAGTGTGCTTGCGTTAGTTTTCGTCAGCGAAGGCAAGATCGAGGTCAGTCAGTGCCAGTGTCATTAGCAGATTTCTGAGTCACAGCTACCAAGGGTGGCATTAGGTGGCCGGGGGCAAGGACAGCAGTTTGCGTGCCCAGGCTCCGGGCACGTGTGCCCAGTCTCTTTAGGGGGCCTTGCAGAGCTCGGGCTTCAGTGACGCACTTTCTATACGGCCCAACCAAGCGCTCGTTTGCCAACTGTGGCAAGAAGCCGTGAGTCCCAAGTGGCCACTAGATAGCGTTTTATTTCCCCTTTTTCTTCTTTGACGGTAGAGAAGCGCTTCTCTTCCTTCTGAAGAAGGTTGAGGTGGAAGGAGGGTTGCTCCAAGTGGGGAGTACAGAAGGAGACCTTGGGGTTCCACAAACGAACTCTCTGATCTCTGCATAGACGACCCAGGCCTCACCTGTGCTAGGCAAGTCTTCTCTCTATCGCTGAGCTATATAGCCTGGCCCTCCTATTTTTATTTAATTTTTATTTATTTAAATATTTATTTATTTATTTTGCATATGTGTGTGTGTGTGTGTGTGTATCAGAAGGCACCGTGTGCCCCTGAGTAGGACCAAGAGTGACTTCAGGACTCATCCTGGATGGCTTCTACCTCCAAGCTCCTCCCATCAGGGCTGGAAGTGCAGGCCACCACCGTGTCTGCCTGGCATTTTACTTGGGACCTGAGATCAGAACTCAGGACCTTCTGCTCAGGATACAGAGTCTTAACCCCCGCGCCATGTCTCCAGCCCCTTTATTTTTGAGATCAAACCTCATATACCCCAAGTTGGCGTCAAACTCTATAAAACTGAGAATGGCCTTGAATTTCTGATCCTCCTGCCGCCACCTACAGAGTGCCGGCTGACATCACAGGCGGCCGTGGGCCACTGTCTCGTTCCCGCAGTGCTGGCGATCAAGCCCAGGTTCACACGCCCCCTGAACTGCGCCCCCAGCTCTCCTACGTCCCTGAACACGCTTCAGCGCTGGACGGAGATACAGCGCCACCCGTTCCTCCGAGCAGTCATCAGAAAGCACTTGTTCTGTGTTGGGGGTGGGGGCACCCACTCGAGCACCTCTTGGAAGTGGAGGAAGCAAGGGAGGAAGGTGATCAAATTAGAACCTCGCTCCTGCGGCGCCTCCCGCCGCACAGCACCTGCTCTCTGGCCGCCTCTCAAGGCTGCGAGCCCCGGCTCCAGCTGCTTCAGCAGTAATTTGAAGAGCAGCAAGGGGGCAGGGGAAGTGAGAACTTGAAGAGCACCCCGTTATATAACAGCACAAGCAGGAAACCCCAAAATAACTGAGCCAATATCCGGATCCAGACTTCAGAGCTTTAACAGACCCTCTGCCCAACCCACCAACTCCAGAGAAGGTTTTGACTCCGTCCTTGCGCTAAGTGGCAAAAGGCCTTTCTCCGCCTCTATCAGTCTAAGGACTCCGGTCCAACCCCAGCACCGGGCGTCCCAGGGTGCAGAAACACCTCCAGATTTAATAAAATGACTACGAACATGGCGTTGACATTTTAACCAGCAAGGGAGGAGCCCTTTCTCAAGAACGTGCTCCCGGTGTGTTTGTGCGCCAAGATCCGAGTAGCTGTGTTTGGCACAAAGCAACCACAGAGCAATATGCGATCTGCGGCTGATGCCTCCACTTCTGCTAAGAAGGATTCAGCCTTCGGAGCATCTTCAGGAAAAAAAAAAACAAAAAAAACAGAATGCAAACCCAACGTGGATGCCAGGGGAGACACTCCTGAGGCTGTGTTTGGAAGTCACTGCACACAGAATGTCCCTGCTGGTGGTCAGGATGATGATGACCGTGACACGGACTTGCACGTTGAGCAGTGTTTGCCTGGGGAGGTGATGGACCTTCGATTGCAGTGACTTTAGGTCGGTTCCATAACGTCAGCTAAAAATTAACTCTGGGACCGGTTCCTTGGCCTGCCTCATCTTCAGTGCAGGCAGGATGAATGTGATATGTGTGTTCGTCTGTGTTCCACTGCGTTGATGAGATGCTGGCGGCTGGGTCCTTCACATGGAAAGAGATTTATTTAGCTCGTAGTTCTGGGGATGAGGGGTACAGCACTGGCATTAACTTAGCTCTGGGGAGGATCCACTGTGGAGGCAGGGAGAAGGCGAGAGAGAGAGAAGCACGTAGTACGTGGGGAGGAAGTCAGTAGCAACCTCACACAGGCCTCACCTATGACAGGTCCCATCGCCTCCTAACATCTTCATGCTGGTCAACGCACCTCTAACCTTAAGACAGACACACAGTGATCATACCCATATCCGTAGCCTCTGGCATTAGGACCGGCCTAAGACCCTGGGTCTGGCTAACGTGCTGTTACCTACATGTGTTCTAGTGGCACAACTGATTTTGACCTTGATGTGAAGCAATACAAGCCCTCTTCTTCCTTCTTTCTTTATTTGAATGTGTGTGTGTATGTGTGTGTCTACATGAATCAGAGGAGCCCTCTCCTTCCTTCCCTCCTTCCTTCCTTCCTTCCTTCCTTCCTTCCTTCCTTCCTTCCTTCTTCTTTCTTTCTTTCTTTCTTTTCTTTCTTTCTTTCTTTCTTTCTTTCCAAGTGTGTATATATATATGTTTGTGTGTGTGTGTATGTGTGTGTGTGTGTGTGTGTGTGTGTGTGTGTGTATGTATGTATGTATCAGAGGAGCCTCAGATCAGAGTCTTATGAGACTATAAAAAAACCAAAATTTTTCTGAGTGCTTGCCCTTAGGTGGCCGACATATCAGGAGTTCAAAGTTCCTCTTAGCTACATGGTGAGTTCAAGGTCAGCCCAGACTACATGAGACTCTCTCTCTCTCTCTCTTTCTCTCTCTCTCTCTCTCTCTCTCTCTCTCTCTCTCTCTCTCTCACACACACACACACACACACACACACACACACACACTTTTCGGCAATAGCAACTATTATCATTCTTACAATTTTGACTCCCAGAAACTCTTTCTAACCAGCTTGTAAGCTGGCCACTGGGCTCCTCTTTACTAAGTGTTGATTGGCACTGGAATGAGCGTCCACCTCCTGGCCTAGGCATTAGCAGGTCTGTTCTGCGCACTGCAGCATCGCAGGTGCCTGGCCTCTGGAAGCAGGTCTCAGCCCTCCTCGTCAGATGACAAATGGCCAGTGACGCAGGGCAGACCGTGAGCCGTGCCATCTGTCAAGGAGGATCTTTGAGAAGAGAGCTGGGCTCAGTATGTGATCTGAACCCCCAGACACGAAGAGTACACAGGACTGCGGGTTCCATCCCGATCCTATCCACTTTATAAAGGCGCTTTGTCTCACTTACTCAGTCCCTTCTGCCACCAACACCTACACTGGGGTCTGTGGATTTGACTTTCCAATCTACTTACCTCAAAAGGAATAGAAACCTTGTTACTCTGATTTCCAGGAGGATGTCTGAGAGGCATTAAAGTTTCCAGTGGACCCCAAAGCTGGCATTTTAGCACGGAATTTTCTCAAAGACCACGGGAGAGGACATAGCTACAAACACCAAAGACTCAACGTTGCTTCCTGTTACACATCCTGGTCACTTAGATATATTTTTCAGGGCGATGGGAACAACCAGATTTCCAATCAATCAGCTCTTTATTAATTCGGAAGCTACTCTGTGTGATCCAAAGACATTGCCCTATAGCGCCACCTGGCTGTCATAGCTCCACTTACAGCTGCTTCTTAACCAAAAGTCGCCTCTACACTGCGGCCAGTGTTTTTCACATTATGAAACAAGGTCATCCACAAAGTTCACAGCGAAGGACGCGGCAATCGATTTACCAAAACAAAACAACACAAAGTTCTGTAATGCTTTCAGGGAATTTACAAGTGTGTGTTGGGCCACGTCATAGCTGTCTGGGCGCGTAGAACCTGCAGGATGCAGCTCTAACCACCCTGTAAGGCTTAGACACAGTCTACCAGCATGGTAGGGCAATGCACAGAACGTAAGTTTTGTTCAGACAAGAGCTGTTAAAGAATCACAATTATGTACCAGAGTGAATGGCAAATGCAGAAAAACAAAGCAGGTGTATCCCAACTGCAGAACCGGGATAAGTCTTGAATGTTCACTCGGCACCTGGAGAACAAGTTTAGCCATGCCCTCCCACGGTTGCAATCTTTGGGTCGAATAAAGAAAATATATCCATACATGTGCCAGAATTAAATGAAGTACCAGCCCGCGGGGGGGGGGGGGAGCAGGCAGTCTAGCTGGGGAGAAAAAAAAAATCATCACTCTCCAGGTCAGTAAGAGACCCTGTCTCGAGGGAATAAAATGGAGGTGATGGAGCCGGTGCCCCTCTGGCCACTGAACACACAGCATGTGCACCTCAGCCCGAGCGAGCATGCGCATGTGCACGCACGCTGATAATTAAGAATAGACTCCATGCACGCTCACAGATTTGAAGCTGCAGAAGATGGAGGTTTGGAGAAAGCCCAGATGCAGAGGAAATGGCATCTTTTCCTAAATTTAGGCACTGGGACTGGATCCCCCAAAAGTCTACTTTGTGGTCCTGACCATATTCCCCTCTCCCTAGATGCTCCAGAACTTGTCAGCCTCCGAGGGTCAACTGGTTGTCTTCGAATGCAGAGTGAAGGGCGCCCCGTCCCCTCAAGTGGAGTGGTACCGAGAAGGAACTTTGGTAGAGGACTCTCCAGACTTCAGGATTCTACAGAAAAGTAAGTGCATGCTTTTCCTGAGACTTTATCTTTGTAATAGATTGGCCGTACGCTCATTTTTATGTTTTTAATACCAAATTAGAATGTACGAAAATAGCAAACACTTGTAAACATATTCACTAGGAGGAAACTCTATTAATATAATGTTGGCACAGATCTTCAAATATTTATATGTTTTCAAACATTTTTAATTTAAAAAAATAAGTCATTTTTGTTTGTAATTTTTTTTACACAAAAGTTGATAAACGTCTTTCTGTGTTAATATAGTTTTCTTTTAAAAAACCCAGGACTAGGGAGTGGACTCCGTGGATAAAGTACCTGCTATGCAAGTTTAATCAGCTGAGCGCATAGCCCTGTTATTGCTTTAAAACAAATCTTTAAGCATTAATTTTTCCATTGTAAATATACATTGTATCTTTTTAATTTAAAAAACTTTATTTTGCACGTGTGTGTGTGGGTGTGTGTATGTGTCAAAGAGCACTGTGTATCCCTGTAGAGGACGGAGGGTGACTTTGGGAATCATCCTAGATTGCTTCTACCTCCTTTTTCCTTTGCTCTGGGATTTCACAGGCTCCATCCACTAGAGGCAGAAGTTCAGGCAACACCATGTCCCCCTAGTGTTTTTTTAGGTGGGATCTGGGATCCAAACTCAGAACTTTCTGCTTGTGAGGCAGAGTCTTAACCCCTGAGCCATCTCTCCAGTCTCTACCTTAGAGGCTTTTAACCTATACTGCCAAAATACCATTCTAAAAAATTGAGTTAAAAAGTTTAGTATAGGACACACACACACAAATAATAATAATAATAATAATAATTTTTATAAAGTTTAGTATAGTATAGTATAGAATTAACAATTATTCAGCATTTTGACCCAAGATGTAAAACATGTAAATACCTTTTGTAGGGCTGGTCCTGAAACTCAGTTGGTAGTTTGCCTCATATACACAAGGCCCTGAGTTCCATTCCCAATGCCACACTAACCAGAAATAGTGGCATACACCTCTAATCCCAAAACTTGGGGGCTAGAGGAAGATCAGAAGTTCAAGGTTCTTATCAAACTCCAAGCCAGGCTGTGCTACCTGAGGCCCTGTCTCAGAAAACCAAACATGCTTTTTTAAAAAACTGAAAGGGAAATACCTTTTGTTTCATGTCTTTCCCAACAAAGAGCACTAACCACTTTTTTATTACTTTTGTAGGCCAAATATGGGAATGTTCATTTGATTCTGTATTTTCTTAATTAATTATGGAATAACATTTTTAATACTTATTTAGTCTTTGCATTTCTTTTCTTTATTTGGACCTTTATTCTTTTGGTTGCAAGAATGATCTCTCCTTGTCACACACTGCAATGATACAGTTCTTTCTCCTTGACCCGGTTTAGTCATAAGGGAGTTTTAACTTATTTACTTCCTTTCACATGTGCTTTTTACATTAGCCATGTGGAATAATCTATTATAGAAAGCTTGCAAAAGAAATTGGTTAAAATTTTGGTTGTCTCTCTGGTTATCAAGCATTCAATCTAAGGTCAGTTGTTTTGTTTCCACTTTCGTGTGTGTGTGTGTGTGTGTGTGTGTGTGTGTGTGTGTGTGTGGTGCGAAGTGTGCATATATGTACATGCATGTGTATATGTGTGTGTAGAGTGCATATGTCTTTCTTCAGCTTTTCTATAATGAACATGTATTATTTTTGGTTATTTATTTTTGTTTTTTGCCAAAAAAAGAAAGTACAAAATGTATTGCCATTAGACATCTATTTTTTTGATAATATAAAAGATGTAATTTGATAAGTTTACCATATTATTCTGAAATATTTATAAATTGTGGGGTTTGGTGTTGTGCTTTTTTTTGGCAGAGTTTCATTAAGTAACCTTGGCTGGTCTAAAACCCACCATTTAGACCAGATTGCCACCCTCCCAGCGCTCCCTCCCTAGTACTGGAAGCATGTACCACCATGCTAGCAAACTATGTATAAATGTATAAATGATGAATGGCTCAGTTGAGCTATTTAGCATAGGTGTTCTCTCACATGCTCATCAGCTGTTTTGTGGTAATTTGCTTTTTCGTTCCTTTGTTCTTCCTATCACAAAATAGTAGTCCTTGGATCAGCATGACATGTAATTTAGAGGTACTTCCATTTTAGTGACAAGGATCATGCATTCTGAATGCATTCTAAATAACCAAGAAAGGAAGAAATACTTCAGTAATTCTGTCTGTAAAGAGAGTGGAACTAATTTCAGCTGCTACTTCAATTTGATAAACATTGACAGAAAACCCATCCTCCGTACCTGGTGGACATTTTCAGGAATACAAAAGATTGTAAGATTAAATAGACTGATCTGAGACTCTTGATCTTGGAAACTGTGTAGCAGAAGGCAGACACTACATTTTATGGGACCACAAGAGCCCAAAGTTCAGACCCCACACACATGCTCCTGCAGGTGAAGCTGGAGGTGTGCCACTAAAATCCCAGCGACCCCCTCCCCCAACTCTTCCAGCCCTGAGACTTAGGTTCCCCCCGTGTGCTCCAAGGTGAAGACTAGTAAGAGACTCTTGCTACCTTCTGGGGTCACTGGGCTTTGGATCACTTAATTCTACTAGATCAGTCTTATCACAGCACTTCCCAGTAAGCAGGATACCTCGATGTTCCATAGACAGCATCTCCACATTCCATAGAGAGCCCCTAAGGAAGAAGATAAATGCTTATGGCCTTTTGTTTTTTTTTCTCTTAGAGCCTCGATCCATGGCGGAGCCAGGTAAGGATCTTCTCAACTTTAATTACTACTCGATGAGTAGTTTGATGGATATCGTGTAAAAATTACATCGGTTTCAAGAAAAAGTGAAAACAGGACCGGGAGATGGCTCAGGGGTTAAAGACTTTGCCTCACAAGCTAAAGGATCCGAGTTTGAATCCCTATATCCCAAGTGTATGCGTTTCTGATGGAAATCAGAACTTGGGAAACCACAGAATAAAATAATAAGGAGGTAACGCAATCCAGGATGATCCTGGATATCACCCTTGGCTTCCATAAGAATATACTCAAGTGCCCTTCTGTATACATGCTAACACACACACACACACACACACACACACACACACACACACACACACACAAAAGAAAAAGTGGAAAAAAATTTTCTAAAAGGACCTAAACGAACTCTAGCTCTATTATAGAAAAGGAGAATAGGCACGTGTTCAAATTTGACATCTGTAGCCAGAGTTGGTGAGCTGCGGTTAATTGATGGTTTTATATAGATATAGATGATATAGATATAGATTAATTATTTAATAATTTATTTTTAATTTATCCATTATAGTTTTATTAATTTTTATTTATTTTAATTAGATTAATATATAATGAAAATATATTTTGTCATTGTGGCTAATTCTGGGGTGTGTTTCACAGAGCTATCTTCCCTCTGTCCTTGTCCCCTGCCGGTCTTATCTCCTTCCCAAACCGAGACTAGAATTTCCACATGCTAAGTCAGTTGCATCCCACAGCCTGTGTGTCTTAAACCTTGTGCCCAGCGGCTGGGGATAGAACTCATTGAGAACCCATGGCTAGTGTGTTCAAGACTGTGGGTATGAGTCCCAAAATTCTAAACAAACAAACAAACAAACAAACCTCAAGGATGGTTCCAATTTTTTTTCTTTCTCTTTTTTTTGGGGGGGGGCTGGATTCAGATTTTTGAAACTTGTTGTGATCAGTGTAATGCCTGTGCTGTGTTTGGTTTGATTGTGGGGAATACCGAGATGACTACAGATGTCAGTAGGTGAGCTCTCTCCATTAGAAAGTACCGGTTGCTCACAAACCAAAGCATAAGCACGAGGCGTCTGCGACGGCTCTGAGCCATGCGGTTCTATCTGCAACCTGAGAGAGGAAGATGGCTTGTGATTCTCTCTTCTTCCCTTCGGTTTTTGTTTTGCGTTTCCTTGTTTTGAATCAAGGTGTCACGGTACCAGGATGATCTCACACTCACTGTGTAGCTGAGAAGGACCTTGAGCTTTGAGACCTCCTGCCTCTCGTCCTGGGATTCCAAACATGCCCAACACACCCAGTTCATGCTGTGTTGGGGATCAAACCCAGGGCTTGGCGCATGCCAGGCAAGCCTTCCACCAACCGAGTTATGTTTGCAGCCCCTAATTCTCTCTTCTGACAACTGAGCTCATAAGCATTCCAGAAGAAGTAGTGACGCTTTGGTATCGTGGAGATGCACATGGCTTCGTGGCGCAGATGGAAGGGGCTTCTCTTGCAAGGATTAAGCAGCATTGCTGGCTGTGGCCTTCTGCAGTTTGTCTAGAGGTGACGTAGTTAACTCTCTCACCATGAAGGGCTGAGGTACCAAGTTTCTCCTAATACAATCATTCCACTCATTTTTTTCAGAGCCACTGAGTGGTATCTGGAACCTTCTTCTTTAATTATCAAAGAATATTAGCTGTAATAACTTTAGGCTACAATCACATGGTTCTGTTTGGGCCTCACCTGTATTGTCATTCAAGGTATTATATTAGCAAAACAAGAGATACATCTCATTCTTTCACTTGGAATTTTGATTGATTCTGTCAGCTAATTGCTATTCCTTAAGTAAAACATTTAAGTAAAACATTATTACCATTTAATGTTCATCCAGTGTTTGGTGATTAGAACCATGACTTCATGGACGCCAGGCAAGTGTTCTACCACTGAGCCACACCCCTTTTTTCCAATCTTAAACCTTACCCTTTGCTTAAAATTAACTCACTGTTGATCTTCCCCTCAAAAATAATGACAGACCCGGGTTGAGGAAAGTATTTTATTTGGTCTTTCTATTACACACACACACACACACACACACACACACACACACACACCTTTTTCTTTGACTCTTGTTTTTATTTTTTATTTGTGTGTGTGTGTGTGTGTGTGTGTGTGTGTGTGTGTGTGTGTATTGAAGACACTGTATGTCCCTGTGGAGCACCAAGGGTGACTTCGGGAATCATCCTGGATTGCTTCTACCTCCTTTTTGCTTCTCTCTGGGATTTCCCAGGCTCCGCCCACCAGGAACAGAAGTGCAGGCCCAACATTTCTGCCTGACATTTTTATGTGGGACCTTGGATCCGAACTCAGGACCTTCTGCTTTCCAAAGCAGAGTCTGAACCCTGAGTCATCTCTCCAGCCTTTAGCTTGTTTTTATGTCATTTTGTGTGTGTGTTACATACATGAAAACGTGCATGCTCATGTTTGCATACGTGGAGTCCAGAGCAGACACCAGGTGTCTCTCTATTGCTTTCTACCTTGTTGCCTTAAGACACAAGCTCTCGCTGAATCTGAAGCTCTCATTTCAGTTATATCTTCCTGTCTCCACTCCCCGTCCATGTTGGGGTTGCAGGCAGGTGCAGCCTTGCCAGCATTTTATGTGGGTGCTGGAGATGCCAACTCAGGTTCTCATACTCACTCTTACCCCCTGAGATACCTCCTTATCCTGCTGATTTTCTTTGAAGTTTACCATTAATTCCATTTTTTTCCCTCTGGGATTATGCCATTAAAAAAGAAAAACAATCTGCATAGAGTGACCTATCAATACTCTGCCAATCCAATCTACAGGGAGCTATTGCTTCTACATACTTGGGACTCTTCTAACTTGCTAGTCAGTCCAATAGTTGTTTTGACTGGTTGTTTTCAAAG
Organism: Typhlomys cinereus; assembly: GCA_023101885.1. Taxonomy (NCBI): domain Eukaryota; kingdom Metazoa; phylum Chordata; class Mammalia; order Rodentia; family Platacanthomyidae; genus Typhlomys; species Typhlomys cinereus. The sequence goes on from JALPQD010000003.1 coordinate 19,865,876, forward strand.
AATTAATAAAGTCGGCTTTGCGCATTGACTTTTTCAGCATCACTTCCGATATCATTACATTCTACAGTTCCTCATCTTCGTGGTTAGGTCAGTAACCCTTCTGCTTTGTTGGCATAGAGGAGATCTGCACTTTGGTCATCGCTGAGGCATTTGCAGAAGATTCTGGATGCTTCACCTGCACTGCAAGCAATAAGTACGGCACGGTGTCGAGCATCGCGCGGCTAGACGTGAGAGGTAAGAGCTCCTTAGATGCCTCGAGGGTCCTGCAGATTCCGAGTGCCTGCTTTTGCTGTCCTTTGCTGCTTTGAGTATGAATCAAAACATTCCAATTATTAAGAAACATGTCCTCGAGGCTGAAGATGTAGCTCAGTTGGTAGAATCCTGGTTTAGTGCACAAGAAGCCCAGGGTCCAGCCTCAGCTGTGCTGGGGCATGCCTGAGATCCCAGCACTCAAAGGTGGAAGCCGGACTGTCTGGAGCTCAAGGAGTTCAGCACAGTGAGCCTGGGGTGCATGATGCCATGTCTAAAACCAGAACAAAGCAAAACAACTTTAGAGAACTTGAGTTCAAGCCCCAGAACCTACGTGAAAAAGCAAAGACCAGAGAGATGGCTCAGGGGTTAAGCCTCTGCCTCAGAAGCAGAAGGTCCTGAGATCGGATCCCAGGTCCCACATAAAAGTGCCAGGTAGAAATGGAGGTCGCTGTACTTCCAGTCCTGGAAAGTAGAGCCTGGGAAATTGCAGAGCAAAGCAAATAGGTGAAAGCAATGCAGGGTGATTCCCAAAGTCACCCATGGGCCTCCACAGGCACACACAGTGCCCTCCGACACACGCACGCACACATACACACACACACACAAGCACGCAAGGTGCTGTGGCATATGCTCATAATCCCAGAGCCGGGGAGGCAGAGACAGCAGACCCCTGGGGTTGCTGGCCAAGCAAGCCTCGTCCACTTGATGAGTTCCAGGCCAGCTAAGGACTCTGTCTCAAGAAAAAAGTGGCCGGCACCTCAAGACAATTCCTGATCTGGTCCTCCAGCTCCACGCCACACATACTCTAAGTGTGCTTAGAGTCTTGGGGGAACCAAATCCAGAGCCTCGTGTGTACTCAGCATGCGGGGTACTGCTGAGCTCCATCCACAGCTGAGTGCGTTTTATGTTCAGTTCACCGTTCTCTAAGCCCTGGACTCTGGTCTGCCTGCAGCAGGCGCGCTCCCCGGGGTGCAGAGCCTGGCGTGCCGAGCTTCTCCGGCCGCCCCAATGCAGGCCGCAGCCCCGTGTCCTCCTGCTGGGGAAGGTGCCACCGGGGCTTGTCGTTGTCCTTCCAGGAACCGAAGACCTGGGCAGCAACGGGGCTCTTCACGCGGCCAACTCCACCGCCCACCTGGCTGCGACTGACCAACAGCCATCGCCCCCCAACCCAGAGCCTCCTCCTGCGGAGCAGCCCCCCAAGCCCAAACTCGAAGGGGTCCTGGTGAACCATAACGAGCCCCGGTCGAGCTCCAGGATTGGGCTCCGCGTGCACTTCAACCTGCCCGAGGATGACATGGACGGCGAAGCCTCGGGGGTTCTCCCGGGCCGCAGGGGGCTCCGGAGCCTCGGGGGCCAGCCAGACCAGACCCACTTCCTTCCCCGAGAGGTTCAACGGGCAGGCCGCCAAAATCCCAGAGCCTTCCTCGCCCGTCAAAGAGCCCCCTCCGGTGCTGGCCAAGCCCAAACTGTAAGTAAGAACAGGGGACGGTGTGTCCGGAGCAGAGGGGCGTCTGGGAGCAGGAGGGGCGTCGGGGGAAGGAGGGGCGTCTGGGAGTGCTCCTGAGACTGACGCCCTAAAAACGATGAAGTTGGGCAGGCGAGATGGTTTGGTGGGAATAGCGCTTGCGGCCCAGGCCTGATGGTCTGAGTTCAGATCCCCAGCACAGTAGTGGGGGGGGGTCTGTGGTCCCGGCTCATCCCTACTGGGAGATGGGGGGCAGAGGTAAGAGGAACTCCAGAAGGTTTGGGACCCGCTAGTGAGCAACGAGAAGCCCTGTCTCAAGGTGAGATGGACCCAGGCTGTCCTCCCACCCCCACATATGGCAGACTCACACCAACACACATTCTATCCGCAAAAAGCTCTTTTTAAAAATGCAGGGACCTGCCAGATGGGCCCAGACCTGCCCACACACCTAGGGGTCTGAGTTCAAGCCCCAGAGTCCACATTGTGGAAGAGAGAACCAGCTTCTGAAAGCTGCCTGAGCTCGTGTGCCCGGTACATACATCATTCTCTCTCTCTCTCTCTCTCTCTCTCTCTCTCTCTCTCTCTCTCTCTCTCTCTCTCTCAGATAAATAAATAAATAATAATAAAAATTAAGCCAAAAATGGGGACTGGGAGATGACTCAGGAGTTAAAAACTTTGCCTCAAAAGCAAAAGAACCTGAGTTCAGTTCCTCGGATCCCGCATAAAAATTCTGGACAGAAATGGTGGAGGCTGCAGTTCCGCCCTGGAGTCTAGGAAACCCCAGAGCAAAGCAATATGGAAACAGGGCAATCCAGAATGTTATTAATGTTCCTCTTGGGTCTCCACAGGCACACATACACATACACACACACACAAATCGAAAGCTAAAATGCTGCTGCTGGCCTGGGGATGGGGCTCAGCTGGTTGGTGTCTGCAAGTGTTTGCACAAAGCTCTGAGTTCGGCCCCTAGCATGACGGACAGCTGCAGGTGCTGCACACTTCTGAGACCCCAACACCCAGGAGGTGGCAACGGGAGGATCAGACACGCAAGATCAACCTGAGCTACCTCATGAGTGTGAGGTTAGCCTGGGCTACAGGAGACCTTGTCAGAGAGAGAGAGACAGACAGAGACAGAGACAGAGACAGAGACAGAGACAAAGACAGAGAATAGAGTCTAAAACCAGAAACCACTTGAGTAAATATATTAATTACAGTATAGAAAGTATACCCTTCAACTATTGCGAGTGACCTTTTACACTGCCCCAGTTACTCATTATTGATACTCTATCTTTCAGCATTGTTGCACTTACATTCAGAAAGACATTGTCTATGTCAGAGTTTTCCAGATAAAGCATTTCTGTGCTTTTCTTACAACACATTTATTTATTTATTTATTTATTTATAAACTTTAGTGTGCCTGGGTGTGTGTGTGTGTGTGTGTGTGTGTGTATGCACATGAGCATGCTGCAGTGTGTGAGTGGAGGTTAGAGGACAACTTGTAGAGTCCTCTTCTTCCACCTTTATGGGGTTTGGTGGCTCATTCTCATGTCTTCAAGCATTAAGTGCCTTTACCGACTGTCTGTCCCAGGAGTGAAAACCATCATTTCTGCTATGAGTAACGGTTTCTAACAATCCAGTCCTCATCACTATTCAATATGCTTTCCTTCTCAAGTTTCCTCTTAATCATATAAATGTTTACATTAGTGTATGAATATACGTGTGTATGCTCATAAACATGCACACACAGGAGCACACATACCCTTCCTAGATCCAGATACTTACAACCTTTTCTCACTGGTATTTTTCTAATTTGCATGTAACAGTTGCAGTTAAAGGGGTGCAGCGTGACACTTCAGGGCACGGGTGCAATACGCAGCGATCAATCAGTGTCATCAGCTTCTCTCTCTCTCATTCAGCAGTGCTTCTTGTTGGCACTTCCCTTGCTAGTTTTTGACCACCTTGGTTTTCACTGCACAGCTTTTGCATTAAAATACAGCCTCATTCTTTTGGCAGATACCTTTTTTTTTGTGCTTATTCTTTCAATTTTCATTCATATGAAAAGATGAAAAAATCTTAAAACTGCTGAAATGACAGGGCTGTCATTTTTAAATAGGGTGTCATCAAAGCAGAGAATTCTACTTTGAAATTTTCTGCTTGACTAGCAAGGTGGCTGAAGCAGTAATTCTGTATCCTGGCTGCATGCTAGAACAAATGTGGAGCTTAAAATCAATGCTGTCCACCCTGAATTTATGGGAAGCTCTTCATACACAGCCAAGTCTGGAAACCACTGGTCTATAATTATGCAAATTACCTAAATTTTTACTCTTCCCACCCCTTTACCCTTCCTTATTCGGGGGAGGGGGGGAAGATTTTAAAATGAACAAAATGTTGACAAAAGTCAAAATAGACTGGAAACCTCTGCTTGGAGGGCAGAGGTGTCACTGAGACAGCTCTCATGTATCCAGACTGGCTTTGAACTCTCTCGGTGACTCAGGATGACCTTGCACTTCTGATCCTCTACCTCCTGACTTCTGGTATCGCAGGTGTGCATAAGTCACTCACTTTATTTGGTACTGGGATAGAGCCCGAGGCTTCACTCACCTTAGACAAGCACTCTGCCAATTGAGCTATGTCCCTAAGCCGCAGACAGACACCTCTTTAGGGCAGTGTTCTAGTCCTGGAGCAAGTATATAAAAGTCCCCCACTCAGACCCATGGAATCAGAAACGTGTAGAGGGGGCAGCTCAGAGGTCTGAATCTCACCAGGTCTACGGGAGATTCCGCAGCTGGCCAGAGTTTAAGAACAACTGACCAGCATTTAAAAAGATAATAATAACTATGCCCGGTGTTCCCTTTCTGGGCAGCATGCCTAAATCAGCGAGGTTTGTTTGTGTCATAGGCTCCAGGTGACGGTGATGGGCTGTCATCACAGGAAACATTGCCGAAGACGGGGCACATCTGCCCAGAATGAGCCCCCCTCGGCATGTGCTGGTCGACCCCTAACAACCCACCCCCCCGAGCGCTGCCAGCCTCCTCCCACGGGGCAGAGTCCAGGCTGCTGAGGGAAGGCTGCTGAATGGGCTGTTGGCACTGGGCGCCCTCCAGCTGTCCTTCAGAGCCAGGCAGAGTTGGCTGTGGCACACGCTGCCCAAAGCGGTCGCCAACGCTGCCTTCAGAGTTGATATCCAGGTTCACTGTGTTGCAACACTTCATTCCCCCCCCAAAAAATAAATCCGAACTACAGGACATAGCAAAGGGACACCTGTAATCCCAGGACCTAGGAGGCTGAGGGGCCAGGACAGCCTGGGCTACACATCAAGACCCTGTCTCCAAAAAGTAAAGAAAAAGAGAAAAAAAGAAACCAAGGTGCTAGGAGTTTAGTTCAATGTATTTATGAAACATTGGAGTTTGAACCCTAATGTCCAAAAAGAAAACGATTTACCACATTGGAGTTTGAACCCTAATGTCCACGAAGAAAAACAATGTAAGACCTCAAAGACCTTTGCAGCTCTATCTGCAGCAGATATCGCGCTGAATAGCTCATCAGAAGCACTGCGCATTTACAAAGCACCTCACGCAGCGGCCTTGACATGCCACCTTCCCTTGTGTATCTTCTCAGGGCTGCTCATCTGAGAACAAATCCTAAACATTGCTTGACGGCTTCATGAACATATGATTTTGAGATCTTTTCAATCTATTTTTGTTTTGTCTTTTGTGCGTGCGTTTCATGTTTGTGCCTGTGTGTATTTGCATGGGGTGTGAACACGTGTATGGAAGCGGTAGGTTGCCTGTCTGTGTACGTGCATGTAAAGGCCTGAAACTGCCACTGGGGTGTCTTCCTCAATCCCCCTCCATCTTCTGGGGGGGGTCCCTGAACCCAGAGTTTGCTGACCAACTAGTCTTGCTAGCCAATCGCTCTGAGCATCCCATCTCTGCTTCCCAGTGCGACGTCACAGATGGCCGCCACACCTGCTCAGGTCCGGGTCCAAACTCTAATCCTCGTGCTGGCAGGTGTGTTACCACCAAGTCACCTCCCAGCTCCTCATCCCATTTTATTTATTAAGAAAAAAACAATTTCAGGACTGAACAGACGTGTATACAGTCTCCTTGGTTTCTTTCTAAAAGATAAATGCTATAGATGATATCTTGTCCATTTTTTATCTTAAGATATTGTTCATCGCCCCCCGTACTCCAGAATTGCTCATGCTCATGCCACACAGCCAGCCAGCTGTGGCCCAAGTCTCTGGCCACTGATTCTTGGCTACACACTTGTAACATTTCTCACGGGCAGTACAGCAGAGAATTGCTTTATGCGTAAGGTTTTCCTATTTTCGTAAGTAAATCTCTAGAACTGGAATTCCCGCACAAATAGAAAGTGCATGTTGCCCATGTCCTGCTGACAGGCTGGCACCTGCCACGTGCGAGGCGCCTGCTTCCCACAACCTTGCTGTGAGTACGCCCGCCACCCTGTCTAATGCACGGATTTCCGTGAAAAGACACCTCGGTCCAATTCAGTTTGCTCTTCTCTCAAGTACTGGCAACGAGGCCACGTGTCTTTTCATAAGAAAGTAATAATCCTCAACTCACTTGTGAGGAAAAAGTAAACAGGCCTTAAAAAGGCAAATCATGTAGTATTCCTCTAACTAGCTTCAGACACAGAGAAACTGTTCCCAGCTTGGTTTTCTTCTTTTAAGAACAAGGAAGTCACCGTTCAATGTGTAGAATCAGGATGTGCAAAAAGGTATCGTTTAAAGCAGCACACTTCCTTTTTATCTTTCAAAGGTTTATGTGTGTCTGACACACCTAGGCACACACTTGTACACACACCTGTACACACACTTGTGTGCATGTCTGTGTGTGTACACATGTCTGTTCAGGTACACATGTCTGTTCGTGTACACACGCCTATGCACACACGTGTACACACGCCTGTGATTGAGCAGAGGCCAGCAGAAGTTGTCAGATGTCTTCATCTGTCACTCTTCGTTTGAGGTGATTCCCAGTTATTATGTGGGCGCTGGGATCCAAACTCTGGTCCTTGTGATGGGAGAGCAGGCTTTCTTAACCTCTGCGCCATCTCCCCAGACGCTTGTTGTTCCTTGAGAAAGAGTCTCGGGTAGCCCAGGCTGGGCCATTCTTGACCCACAGCCAAGGCTGGCCTTGAACTCCTGATCCTCCGGCCTCCAGCTCTCAAGGGCTGGGTTGTAGGCAGACGGCACTTCAAAGCAGCACACTTTTTGCTTAAAAGCAAATAAATGAACCCGAGGGTATAAACTTGGACTGTCCCAAGTGAATAGGAACACTGGGCACCTTTGCCACAAACCTTGTTGTCTAGAGAGAATGAGAAAAATGAAAGCAGACCCACTTCTTCTGTGAGTTTTCTTTTGAAACTAGTCAGAGGGGCCGGGGAGATGGGTCAGTGCGTAGTCAGAGCCTTTGCCTCGCAAGCAGAAGGATCCGAGTTCAGATTCTCAGATCCCGAGTAAAAATGCCAAGCGGAAGCAGAGGCTGTCCTGCAGTTCTGACTGGACGGCAGAGCTCGGGAATCCGCAGAGCGAGCTGGCTGGCCAGACAAGCCCCGAGGGTGTGCTCTGGGTTAATCAGAGACCCAGGCTGACATCAGTAAGACAGAAGAGTGACTGAGGATGATTCTCAGCGTCACCCTTGGGCTTCCATAGGCACACACGCTCAAGTACTCACGTATGTACACACACACACACACACACACACACGCAAAACACACACGCACACTCATATATGCAGGCACCCCATACACACATACATGAGTAAGAAAAATGCAAAACAAACTAGCCAGGGCCATAGCCAGTGGAGCGCGCTTGCCCAGCATGCACCTTGCCCAGCATGCACCTTGCCCAGCATGCACCTTGCCTAGCATGCACCTTGCCTAGCATGCACCTTGCCTAGCATGCACAGGCCCTCGCCTGCTGTGAAATGCAACCTTAACAACTCGCATCTGTGAGCAACTAGGTGTCTTGAGGTTCCCAAGCTGAGATCATGGGTCAGAATCGCAGAACTTTAAGATATGATAAGAGTGACACTGTCTCTGTCTCCCTAATTTATAAACACTCACTGTTGCAAGACTTGTAAGGTCTCTGCAAAAAGAAAAAGAAGCCAGTGGCACACTAGGGTTGGTTAAATTCTTGTACTCTGGTTGTGTCTGTAATCAGCATTGCTATAAATGGTTTATGTCCTCCCTCCCTCCCTCCCTTCCTCCCTCCCTCCCTCTCTCCCTCCCTCCCTCCCTCCCTCTGTCCGTCCGTCCTTTTCTCCCTCTGTCCTTTCCTTCCTCCCTCTCTTCCTCCCTCCCTCCTTTCCTCCCTCCTTCCCTTTCTCCCTCCCTCCTTCCTCTTTCCTCCCTCCTTCCTCTTTCCTCCCTCCTTCCTCTTTCCTCCCTCTTTTCCTCCCTCCCTCTTTTTTTCCCTCCCTCTCTCCCTTTATTTCTTTCTTCCATTTTTAATTTTTTTAATAGTGTGTGTGTGTGTGTGTGTGTGTGTGTGTGTGTGTGTGTGTGTGTTTCCCTGTGGAGGACCAGGGGTAACATGTGTGTGGAGGGGGGGAAATCACCCTGTATTGCTTCTACCTCCTTGCTTTGCTCTGGGATTTCCCAGGCCCCACCCACCAGGGCTGGAAGTGCAGACCTCTGCTCCACCTGGTGTGTTTCGGTTGGACGTGGAATCTGAACTGAGGACCTTCTGCTTGCCAGGCAGAGTCTTAACCCCTGAACCATCTCTCCAACCCCCATTTTTAAATTTTATTTATTATTAGCACGAGCGTGTTCTTGTGTTCCTGTGTTCGTGTGTGTTCGTGTGTGCGACGTGTGCATGCACACGTTCCTCAGGGAACCTTTGGCGTTCAGACACCTTTGTGGAGCCAGTTCTTCCTTTCTACCTTTACGGGTTTCTGGGAATCAAACTCAGGTCCTCAGGGCTGTTCCGCAAGTGCCTTTATCCACTCGACCGCCTTGATTTATGTGTGTTCTGGTGTTGTCATTTTAGTTGGGGTCTGTATCACACGACCTTGGGTTTCTGGGCTCCTTGCCTCTGCCCCCCACGGGCCGAGTGACCCGCCTGCTCACCCACACCTGGTTGTGAGTGGTGCTTGGGCTGGAGCCCCCTCTTCATGCAGGCCGGGCAGGCGGCGCTGTACCCGCTGAGCTCCCCCAGGCCTGTCTGTAACCTGCCTGCCGGCTGCGGGTCACAGCCCCCCTCTCCCCCTGTTCTGCGTGCAGCGATTCCTCGCAGCTGCAGCAGCTCCACAACCAGGTGCTCCTGGAGCAGCAGCAGCTGCAGAGCCCCTCGGCCTCCCCCAGGGAGCTTCCTTCGGCCGCCGGCGTCCTCAGCCCCGCGGCTCCCCCAGCGCCGACCCTCTCCAGCAGGCAGGCGAAGGTCCCCGCGTCGCAGACGGTCAGCTTGACGCGGCCCAAGCAGTTGGCGGCCGCCGCGTCCCCCTCCAGCTCCCCGGTGTTCCCCCTGAGCAGCGCCCCTCAGACCATCCACAGGACGGTGAGCAAAGAAAGCCTGTCGCCCGCTCCCGCGTCCGCGCTCACCAGATGTGCAGCTGCGGGCTTGGTGCACAACGAGCCCGCTGCTCCTCCTCCTCCTCCTCCTCCGTGCCCGCCTGAGCCGGCGCCGCCTCCACCGCCGCTCTCCTTCTGCGGCCCCACTGGGAACCAGTTCCAGCCCCACTGTGTGTCCCCGACCCCCGTCTCGCCTACCAGCCGGATTCAGAACCCAGTGGCTTTCCTCAGCGCTGTCCTGCCTTCTCTTCCTGCCATCCCACCCACCAACGCCATGGGCCTGCCCAAGAGCGCCCCGTCCGTGTAAGTCACCCACGACCACCTCGTGACCGTGACCGCTGGGTCTGGGGCAGGACTCTTGCTCTGTGGACGCCCGGGTAGCTTTCAACTGCCTCGGGCAAACGGAGGGACTAGATAATTGTTAGCAGTTAAAATACAAAGGGGGGGAGGGGTTGGGGATGTAGCTCAGTTGGTAAAGGGCTGTGAGCTTGATCACCAACACATTAAAATGGGCCTGGCGTGAATGACTGTGATCCCAGCACTCTGGAAAGTAGAGGCAGGAGGATCAACCAAGTTCAAGGTGGTGCTTGACTGTATACCAGTTCAAGACCAGCCTGGGCTATGTGAGTCCCAAGAGTGGAATAGAAAATTAGGATAGGAGAGGATAGGATAGGGTAGGGTAGAGAAGAATAGAATAGAATAAAATGAATAGAATAGAATAGAATAGAATAGAATAGAATAGAATAGAATAGAATAGAATAGAATAGAATAGAAAATAAAAAAGTGGAGGGGCTGGAGAGGTGGCTCAGGGGTTAAGCCTCTGCCTTGCAGGCAGAAGGTCCTGAGTTCGGATCCTAGACCTCACGTATAGACGCCGGGTGGAACCTGGGCGGCCTGCGTTTCTGGTCCTGGTAGGGCGGAGCCTGTGAATCCCGGGCAGAGTAAACAATGTGGAGGCAGTCCATGGTGGTTCCCGAATTCGTCCATGGTTCTACACACACACACACACACACACACACACAATTGAATAAATAATGAAAAAAAAAAGTTAAAAAAAAAAAAAAAAGAAGGTGGAGACTGACTGATACATAGGGTTTAAACCCTGACTTCGAGCCACAGGTTTAACACTTGGTCCACTCTGGTCTCTGGGCTTTCGTAGACTAGTGGTGCTTCCACGGGTGTGTTGGACACACATTTATTTTACAGCCCGTCGCAGGGACTGATGAAGAAAAACACAAAGTCGCCTCAAGCCGTGAGTGATGATTACATCCGAGAAACTAAGAATGCTGTGATTCTAGACTTGGGGAAGAAAATGAGCTTCGGCGACGTCAGATCCCACCAGCAGGTAGGATCGTTGGACTCAGGTGGTCGGATGGCGCTTTACTGTGTGGAAGTATGATAATGTTGACTACAGTCCTCGGACACTCAGGCGATTTGACCTTGTGGGGCTGGTGCAGCGGCTTAGATGGTAGCGCACAGAGCGCGAGTTACGGAGGAAACTTGTCCAGAGAGAGCTCTGGTTCGGGATATGTACCGCCCAATTCACTTTACTTGTTTATACGTCCCTGTCTAAGACAGAGTATCCTGTGTGCCCCTTATCCACAGAGGTGCTTTGTAAGACCCCCCCCCCCAGTACATCCCATGCTCTGCAGAGCATTCCTAACCCTATACATCCTTTGGTTTCTGTGCACACACCACCTATGGTAAAGCTTAACTTGAAGAGTAGTTGTAAGGGGCGGAGCTGTAGCTCAGTGGCGGACTGCTGCCAGCACCCATGAAGCCGTGGGTTTAATTCCTAGAACAGGAAAGAGGGAGAAGGGCTGGCGAGATGTCTCAGCAGGAAAAGATGCTCGCGTGGAAACCTGCTACGCTGGTTCAATCCCCAGAGCCCACATGGGAAAAGGAGAGAACGAACTTCTAAAAGTTGACCTCTGACCTCCACACACACGCCACGGTACACACCCCCACTTGCACAGTTGGGAGTCAGCAAAATCTAAATGGTTGACGTCGTGTAGAGGATCTGAGAGGTCAAAGACGCGTAGGATCACAATGCACACAGGCGCAGCAGGGTATACGCTGCGCACAGTCAGGGTCTCTTGAGTGTTGTGCTGACTGTGATGTCTAGATTCTCGAACCTTCCCTCCCATGTAATCTTGCATTTCAGCTTTCCTCTTTGACCTCATTCCTCTGGAAATCATTTCTTCTCTTTCTTCTGCTCCCCCGCCATTCTTCAAATTAACGTTTCTTTGAACACTGTCGGCGGTTCCCAGATACTGTGCTGTAGGGAGGAGCAAGCACACGCGGGATTCTGCTCTGCGTCTGGTCCTGATCTCCTCCCAAGTAATTCCTTGCATTCAACGCTTACCTCTTTCATCTCCTCCCATGAATTCCTTACCACGACGCTGTTTATCAGGCATGATGCCTATTTCTTGTCCAGTAAGCATTACGCAGTGGCCTTCCACTGCCTCTTGAGGTGCCATTGGCATCGTAGGGCCCTGGCTGCCAAACAGCAAAGCATCCCGTGTCCTGTGCCACGGGTCCGCCTGGCATGTGCCACCCCTGAGCTCCCTGGAGTGCTCGGGTGAGAGGAAGGACAGCCGTGTCCGGGTTACTTTTCTCACTGTTAAGACAAAGCGCCCAACAAAGGCGACTTGAGTTTATTGTGTCTCAGAAGCTAGGGGTGGAGTCAGTCGCGGGAGCAGGCGTGTGAAGCAGCTGTTCACTGTCTCTAAAGTCAGGACGCAGAGACCATGCGTACTGGCACCGGCCGCGCTCTCCTTTTTATTTGGTCCCAGATCCCAGCCCATAGGACGGTGCCATCCACATTTTCCCGCCTCAGTTAACCCAGTGTAGCAACTCCCTCCAAAGCACAGCCTAGTAATTCCAGATCCTGTCAAGTTGTCCATCAATATTAACCATCGTAGAGGGTCCAGAGAAATTGATTCATGCCAGGCTTCCCTCGACGATGCCGAGGGAACTGTCCAGCAAGTGCGGATGGAGGATCACAGTGCTGCGTAGGAGGGCCTTGCCACACTGCACGCACGCACAGCTCTGCACACACAGTGACTGCTGGCAGTTGTTATGGGAATTGTATTCCTAACACCCCATCTCTTGTAGAATTATGGTCCCTGTTCAAGGTGAGGAGACAGGATTTTTTTTTTTTTGAGATTATAGTTGAAACACAGAAAGCCAGTGGCGCATACCTGTAGTCCCAGTATTTGGAAAGCAGAGGCAGGAGGATGAAAAGCTGAAGACAAATCTCAACTATACAGCAAGCTCCGTGCTAGCCTGGGCTACACGAGCCCCTGTTTCGAAGAAGGAGGAGGAGGAGGGAGGAAGAGAAGAAGAAATGAAAGTGTAACTGCAATACCTACTTTCTGTTCTCTCTCAAGTAAATGATAGGAAGGAAGGGAAGAGGGAGGAAGGAGAAGAAAAGAAAAAGAAAGAAAGAAAGAAAGAAAGAAGAAGAAGAAAGAAAGAAGAAAGAGAAAGGGAGGGGAAGAAGGAAAAAAGAGAGGGAAAGAAGGTTGAAGGGAAAGAAAGAAAAAAGGAAGGAAGGAAATAGAAAGAAAAAGAAAAAGAAAGAAAGGAAAGAAAAAAAGGGAGGGGAAGGAGGAAAAAAGAGAGAGGGAAAGAAGGTTGAAGGGAAAGAAAGGAGGAAAAGAAAAAAAAGGAAGGAAGGAAGGAAATAAAGAAAGAAAGAAAAAGAAAAAGAAAGAAAGAAAGAAAGAAAAAAGGAAGGAAGGAAAGAAAGAAAAAGTAAAGAAAAGGAAAGAAAGAGAACCAGCTGAAATCTTTTTAGGGTTCTGCGGTGAGGAGGTATAAATGGACTGTCCCTGGTTTACTGAGGCTTTAGTTTACTGGGGCTTCGTGGTATAAATCTAGCATGAGAATCTTTACGAGTTGCATCCAGCTGTACCAATGGGCTGCTCCTCCTTGGAGCACCGTCCTGTGGATGGTCTGAGGGGCGCTGCTCAGGGTGAACTCCGGGGAGCTGGAGGGGACGCGGTGGCTGTGCTCGCAGCACGGGGAAGAACTGCTTGGCCGGGTCAAGCTGACGGCTGCGACGCGGGGCCCTTCGCCGCTTGCGGGAGAGGTCGACACATAACTGTCTCTTTGACAGGAGTATAAAATCTCGAGCTTTGAGCAGAGGCTGATGAATGAAATCGAGTTTCGCCTGGAGCGCACACCCGTGGACGAGTCGGACGACGAGATCCAACACGGCGAGATCCCCACCGGCAAGTGCATCGCTCCTGTCTTCGACAAAAGGCTCAAGCACTTCCGGGTGACAGAAGGCTCTCCAGTCACCTTCACCTGCAAAATTGTTGGGATACCTGTTCCAAAGGTAGGTCAAGAAAGACTGGCAAAGAAAAAGCTGGGAGGCAGCTCAATGGTGACTAAGGGTGATTAGGGATCATCCTGGATTGCTTCTACCTCCTTTTTACTTCACTCTGGGATTTCCCAGGTTCTGCCCACCAGGGCCGGAAGTGCAGGCTGTCACCATTTCTGCCTGGCGTTTTTTACATAGGATCTGAGATCTGAACTCAAGACCTTCTACTTGCAAGGCAGAGTCTTGATCCCAAGCCATCTCTCCAGTTCCTCATCATACTTTAATGAAGCATCTATGGACAGAATGAAAGGGGGGAGGCAGAAATTCAGCAAAACTCAAGTAGCTTAGCTTGAAAAGGTAGCATCAGGAATAGGATCACAAGTCACCCCCCCCCAAAATCAGGCTTGTTAGAATTATAATAAAAGTTTAACAATGGGTATCTTAGTCATGCTTCTTTATTTTAAGCTGCGATTCTGTAAGCCATCAAAGTTATCAAATTATTATTTTTCATTCTACTTAATCTCTACTGAATATCCACAGGGTGCCTGTCATTGTGCAAAGTGAGCTATATCTGTGCCATTACTGTTTGGTTGATAAATGCCCAGAATGTCATATCATTATCACCAGCTGCTGAAAAAATCTCATGACTCGCCACATTCTTTGGCAGTCTACAGGGAGAAGGATTTGCAACTGGCGTGGCACTCTGAGTCCACAAACATGAGCATGCATCGTCCGGCACAGTTAGGTAACCAGGAAAAGCAGGGGACAGCGAGAACCAACTGTCTTAAAGCCCCTTCCTGCCTTGAAGATATCAGTTGACACATGCAGAACCAACTGTGAAAACAGGCTCACTAAATATGTTATGTTTAGAAGCCAGCTATTAAATTCTGGCTAGGTGACAGATTTGACAGACTAATCCTAACCTCCTTCTACCTGCTCTGAGAAATCACCCTCTCCTTTCAAGGCAAGCTCAGCTGACAGAGTGAACGCCTAGAATCAGAATTCAAGGTCATTCTTGGTTAGATGGTGAGTTTGAAGCCAGCCTTGGGCTACATGAGACCCTATCTCAAAAAAAAAAAAATCTTATACTGTAGTGAAGTATCTACGGAGAGAATGTAAGGAAAACAAAAAACATACAGAATTTAAGTAAAGTCCAAGTGGTCATATCTGCAGCTTCAGGAGGCTTGAGTCTGCCTGAGTTTGGGTATCTTTAAACTAACTTGGAGGAACAGTAAAGATCATCCAAAGTTTTACCTCAGTCTCAAATTATATTGGATTTTAAAATTTAAGTATTGTGTAAGTACAAGAGAAAAAGCACATTGATACTATCATTTTGAATGTTTTGTAAGTTTTTCCCAAGTCCTTTAAAAGGATGTGGCCTTGTAGAGCTGGCAACTGACACTTGTTTCTTCCTACTCTCCAGTTCTTATTTTTCTCATTTTTAAATGTCGTGGTGCACGAAGGTCGAAGGACACTTCCATAAGTCAGTTCTCTCCTTCCACCATGTGGACGACTGGAGGCTGAACTCAGCTCACCAAAATTTTGAGTGTATCTTAACCTCTGAACTGTCTCACCAGCACCCTAATTTTATTATTATTTTTTGAAATGTCGTCTCATATATCCCAGACTAGCGCTGAACTCCCAAGTGCTAGGGCTACGGGTGTGAGTCACTATGCGTGTTCTACGTGGTGCTGGGTTTTGAACCCAGGGCCCTGTAAATGCCGGGCAAGGGCTCTACCAACTGAGCTACACACCTTCTCCACCCCCTGCACCCCAGTTCTTTAATCTCTAAATATGTTTGGAGTAGTATGTGCTCGCCAACAGGACCCAGTCTCTCACTCCAGGTTTACTGGTTCAAAGATGGGAAGCAAATTTCCAAGAGGAACGAGCATTGCAAAATGAGGCGAGAAGGAGACGGGACGTGCTCGCTGCACATCGAGTCGACCACTAGCGACGACGACGGCAACTACACCATCATGGCCGCCAACCCCCAGGTGCAGATGCGGGGTTCCCAGCATGTGGTGCTTGCAGCATGCGGTGCTCGCAGCGCTCCAAGGAAGGAGCGCTTGATGTCACTGTGAATGAGACCTTGAGACATGCTGAGGAAAATGAATGAGAAGCTTTGGGATTGTGTGTAACCAGAGCACAGCGCCACCACCCAAAAGACTAGTGAACACCGAGGGAGCCGCCCAGCTCCCTGGCTTTGACAAAAGACACTGGTGGGGCTGGGACGCGTCTCAGTGAGTGAAGTTCTTGCCAAGCATGCACAAGGCTCTCGGCTGCAAGTTCAAGGCCAGCCCTGGCTACATAGGTTCCTGCCTCGAAAGAACAAAATAAGGAAGGGGGGAAGGGAGGGAGAGAGGGAGAAAGGAAGGGAAGGAGGAAGGAAAGGGAAAATAAGGAAGGAAGGAAGGAAGGAAGGAAGGAAGGAAGGAAGGAAAAAGAAAATTTAAGGCTGGAAAGATGACATAGGCAGTGAGGTGCTTACCCACAAGCATTAGAACTTGAGTTTGATTCCCCCTTTTAGTTGTGTGTGTGTGTGTGTGTGTGTGAGATAGAGAGAGAGACAGAGACAGAGACAGAGAGACAAAGAGCGTGAACTTGAGTGTGTGCGCCTATGGAGGCCTTAAGGGTGACGTGGGGAGCCATGGATCAGTCTTCTGCTTGTGGCTTTGCCTTGGGGTTTCCCAGGCTCCCCCCCTTCCCCCCAGCCATATCTGCCTGACATTGTTTCAGTGGAGTCCTGGGATCTAAGCTCAGGTCCTCCTGTGAGTCAAAGGTTTTAACTACTGAGTCATGTCTCCAACCTATCATAGAAACTATTTTATGTATGTATGCATGTATGCATGTATGTATGTATGTATGTGTAGAACAGGGCATTGTGTGAGCCTGCAGAGGCCCAAGGGTGACCTCAGCAATCATCCTGGATTGTTCTACTTCCTTTCTGCTTCTTGGGCTTCCCAGGCTGCGCCTTCCAGAATCAGAAATGCAGGCCGAAGACCACCTGGTGTTTTTATGTGGGATCCCAATGTGGGTCCTTGTGCTTTCAAGGCCGAGTCTTAATCCCTGAGCCATCTCTCCAGGCCAAGAACCATTTTCAAACTCCTAGTGCAGCAGTGCACACCTGTAATCTCAGAGCTGGGATGGTCAGGCAGCGTCCCTGGGGTCCTCTGGCTACCGGCCAGTTTAGCTCAGGTGGCCATCTTGGCTCAGCAGCCAGCTGCTGGCTCAGAGATCTGTCTCAAAAAAAACTTAGTGGAGAGCAATGGAGGAAGACATTGATCTCAGGTTGCCACACGTGTATATGCACATGAACACACACATAGACACACACATACACCAAACCCTAGAGAATAAGTCAACTACTTTAAAAAGGATTTCTATGTACATCACACTCAAATCAATGTTCATTTTTTAATAGAAGTTTGAAGAACTGTAATCTTCTACCTTTTTTTCTAAACGAGGTCAAGTTTTAAAATGTCACTAAAGCTAAGTCAGGATAAATATCTTCAGTTACTATTCAAATAGAAAGGATAGCATTATAATTTCTATTTTCATTCACTCAATTTGGAATGTCAGTTTGGGTGAGTAGCCCCCAGGAAAACACGAAAGATACCCAGCCATGTCCTCTGTATCTTCACTGTGAATAATGCCAAATTCAGAAGAATTTTAAAAGTCTTCTACATGGGTATTCTGTTCATTTCTTGGTTACAGTGAAAAATCATCTCACTATTCTTAAAAACGTCTCCCTTGGAGTGTTGTCAGTGATTTAAAGGGCCATGTTGTTAAAACCAGGCGTAGTGGCACAAGCCACCATGCCGCCTGGTTTTAACAACATGGCCCTTTTTAAATCACTGACAACACTCCAAGGGAGAAGTTAAGAAGTTTTTAAGAACAGTGAGTGATTTTTCACTGTAACCAAGAAATGAACAGCACATACCATGTAGAAGACTTTTAAACTTCTTCTGAATTGGCATTATTCACAGTGAAGATACAGAGGACATGGCTGGGTATCTTTCGTGTTTCTGGGGGGTACTCACCCAAACTGACATTCCAATATGAGTGAATGAAAATAGAAATTATAATGCTATCCTTTCTATTTGACATAGTAACTGACGAAATTTATCCTGACTTAGCTTTAGTGACATTTTAAAACTGACCTCGTTTAGAAAAAAAGGTAGAGATTACAGTTTCAAACTTCTATTAAAAAATGAACTTGATTGAGTGTGATGTACATAGAACATCCTTTTAAAGTAGTTGACTTATTCTCTAGGGTTTGGTGTATGTGTGTGTCTATGTGTTTGTCATGTGCAATATACACGTGTGGCAACCTGAGATCAATGTCTCCTCCATTGCTCTCCACTAAGTTTTTTTTTGAGACAGATCTCTGAGCCAGCAGCTGGCTGCTGAGCCAAGATGGCCACCCTGAGCTAAACTGGCGGTAGCCAGAGGACCCACAGGGACGCTGCCTGACCATCCCAGCTCTGAGATTACAGGTGTGCACTGCTGCACTAGGAGTTTGAAAATGGTTCTTGGCCTGGAGAGATGGCTCAGGGATTAAGACTCGGCCTTGAAAGCACAAGGACCCACATTGGGATCCCACATTAAAAACACCAGGTGGTCTTCGGCCTGCATTTCTGATTCTGGAAGGCGCAGTCCTGGGAAGCCCAAGAAGCAGAAGAAAGGAAGTAGAACAATCCAGGAATGATTGCTGAGGTCCCCTTGGGCCTCTGCAGGCTCACACAATGCCCTGTTCTACACATACATACATACTACATGATACATGCATACCTACATAAATAGTTTTATGACAGGTTGGGACATGACTCAGTAGTTAAAACCTTTGACTCACAGGAGGACCTGAGCTTATGATCCCAGGACTCCACTGAAACAATGTCAGGCAAGTATGGCTGGGGGGAGGAAGGGGGGGGAGCCTGGGAACACCACCAGGCAAAGCCACAAGCAGAAGACTGATCCATGCTCCCCACGTACCCTTAAGGCCTCCATAGGCGCACACCTCAAGTTCACGCTACTTGTCTCTTCTCTCTCTCTGTCTTCTCTCTATCTCACACCACACACACACACACACACACAACTAAAAGGGGGAATCAAACTCAAGTTTCTAATGCTTGTGGGTAAGCACCTCACTGCCTATGTCATCTTCCAGCCTTAAATTTCTTTTTCCTTCCTTCCTTCCTTCCTTCCTTCTTCTTCCTTCCTTATTTTCCCTTTCCTTCTCCTTCCCTTCCTTTCTCCCTCTCTCCCTCCTTCCCCCCTCCTTATTTGTTCTTCGAGGCAGGAACCTATGTAGCCAGGGCTGGCTTGAACTTGCAGCCGAGAAGCCTTGGCATGCTTGGCAAGAACTTCACTCACTGAGACGCGTCCAAGCCCCACCAGTGTCTTTTGTCAAAGCCGGGAGCTGGGCGGCTCCCTCGTGTTCACTAGTCTTTTGGGTGGTGGCGCTGTGCTCTGGTTTACACACAATCCCAAAGCTTCTCATTCATTTTCCTCAGCATGTTCAAGGTCTATTCACAGTGACATCAAGCGCTCCTTCCTTGGAGCGCTGCGAGCACCGCATGCTGCAAGCACCACATGCTGGGAACCCCGCATTCTGCACCTGGGGGTTGGCGGCCCATGATGGTTTGTGTTGCCGTCGTCGTCGCTAGTGGTCGACTCGATGTGCAGCGAGGCACGTCCCGCCTCTTCTCGCCTCTTTTGCAATGTCTCGTTCCTCTTGGAAATTGCTTCCATCTTTGAACCAGTAAACCTGGAGTGAGAGACTGGGTCCTGTTGGCGAGCACATACTCTCCAAACATATTTAGAGATTAAAGAACTGGGGTGCAGGGGGTGGAGAAGGTGTGTAGCTCAGTTGGTAGAAGCCCTTGCCCGGCATTTACAGGGCCCTGGGTTCAAAAACCAGCACCACGTAGAACACGATAGTGACTCACACCCGTGCCCTAGCACTTGGAGTTCAGCGCTAGTCTGGGATATATGAGCCGACATTTCAAAAAATAATAATAAAAATTAGGGTGCTGGTGAGACAGTTCAGGGTAAGATACACTCAAAATTTTTGGTGAGCTGAGTTCACCTCCAGTCGTCCACATGGTGGAAGGAGAGAACTGACTTATGGAAGTGTCCTTCGCCCTTCGTGCACCACGACATTTAAAAATGAGAAAAATAAGAAATGGAGAGTAGGAAGAAACAAGTGTCAGTTGCCAGCTCTACAAGGCCACATCTTTTAAAGGACTTGGGAAAACTTACAAAAACATTCAAATGTGTATCATGTGCTTTTCTCTTGTACTTACACAATACTTAAATTTAAAATCCAATATAATTTGAGATGAGGTTAAAACTTTGGATGATCTTACTGTTCTCCCAAGTTTAGTTTAAAATACCAAACTCAGGCCGACTCAAGCCTCCTGAAGCTGCAGATATGACCACTTGGACTTTACTTAAATTCTGTATGTTTTTTGTTTTCCTTACATTCTCTCCGTAGATACTTCACTACAGTATCAGATTTTTTTTTTTTTGAGATAGGGTCTCATGTAGCCAAGGCTGGCTTCAAACTCACCATCTAACCAAGAATGACCTTGAATTCTGATTCTAGGCGTTCACTCTGTCAGCTGAGCTTGCCTTGAAAGGAGGGGTGATTTCTCAGAGCAGGTAGAAGGAGCGTTAGGATTAGTCTGTCAAATCTGTCACCTAGCCAGAATTTAAAGCTGGCTTCTAAACATAACATATTAGTGAGCCTGTTTTCACGTTGGTTCTGCATGTGTCAACTGATATCTTCAAGGCCGGAAGGGGCTTTAAGACAGTTGGTTCTCGCTTGTCCCATGCTTTCCTGGTTACCTAACTGTGCCGGACGATGCATGCTCATGTTTGTGGACTCAGAGTGCCACCCAGTTGCAAATCCTTCTCCCTGTAGACTGCCAAAGAATGTGGCGAGTCATGAGATTTTTTCAGCAGCTGTGATAATGATATGACATTTGGGCATTATCAACCAAACCAGTAATGGCCACAGATATAGCTCCACTTTGCACAATGACCGCACCCTGTGGATATTCAGTAGAGATTAAGTAGAATGAAAATAATAATTTATAACTTTGATGGCTTACGAATCGCAGCTTAAATAAAGAAGCATGGCTAAGTACCCTTGTTTAAACAACTTTTATTATAATTCTAACAAGCTGATTTGGGGGGGGGTGACTTGTGATTCCATTCCTGATGCTAACTTTCAAGCTAAGCTACTGGTTTTGCTGAATTTCTGCCCCCCCCTTTCATCTGTCCATAGATGCTTCATTTAAGTATGATGAGGCACTGGAGAGATGGCTTGGGATCAAGACTCTGCCTTGCAAGTAGAAGGTCTTGAGTTCAGATCTCAGATCCTATGTAACAAAAACGCCAGGCAGAAATGGTTGACAGCCTGCACTTCCGGCCCTGGTGGGCAGACACCTGGGAAATCCAGAGTGAAGTAAAAAGGAGGTAGAAGCAATCCAGGATGCATCCCACTCACCCTTGTCACCATTGAGTGCCTCCCCGCTTTTTCTTTGCCAGTTTTCTTGACCTACCTTTGGAACAGGTATCCAACATTTTTGCAGGTGAAGGTGACTGGAGAGCCTTCTGTCACCCGGAGTGCTTGAGCCTTTTGTCGAAGACCGGAGCGATGCACTTGCCGGTGGGGATCTCGCCGTGTTGGATCTCGTCGTCCGACTCGTCCACGGTGTGCGCTCCAGGCGAAACTCGATTTCATTCATCAGCCTCTGTCAAAGCTCGAGATTTTATTACTCCTGTCAAAGAGACAGTTATGTGTCGACCTCTCCGCAAGCGGCGAAGGGCCCCGCGTCGCAGCCGTCAGCTTGACCCGGCCAAGCAGTTCTTCCCGTGCTGCGAGCACAGCCACCGCGTCCCCTCCAGCTCCCCGGAGTTCACCTGAGCAGCGCCCCTCAGGACATCCACAGGACGGTGCTCAAGGAGGAGCAGCCCATGGTACAGCTGGATGCAACTCGTAAAGTTCTCATGCTAGATTTATACCACGAAGCCCCAGTAAACTAAAGCTCAGTAAACAGGGACAGTCCATTTATAACCTCCTCACCGCAGAACCCTAAAAGATTTCAGTGGTCTCTTTCTTTCCTTTTCTTTTACTTTTTCTTTCTTTCCTTCCTTCCTTTTTTCTTCTTTCTTCTTTCTTTTTTTTTCTTTCTTTCTTTATTTCCTTCCTTCTTTTTTTTCTTTTCTCCTTTCTTTCCTTCAACCTTCTTTCCCTCTCTCTTTTTTCCTCCTTCCCCTCCCTTTTTTTCTTTCCTTTCTTTCTTTTTCTTTTTCTTTCTATTTCCTTCCTTCCTTTTTTCTTTCTTTCCCTTCAACCTTCTTTCCCTCTCTTTTTTCCTTCTTCCCCTCCCTTTCTCTTTCTTTCTTTCTTTCTTTCTTTCTTTCTTTCTTTCTTTCTTTCTTTCTTTTTCTTTTCTTCTCCTTCCTCCCTCTTCCCTTCCTTCCTATCATTTACTTGAGAGAGAACAGCAAGTAGGTATGCAGTACACTTTCGCAAGATACCTTTTTTTTGTGCTTCTTTCTTTCAATCTCATTCATATGAACAGATGAAAAACATCTTAAAACCTGCTTGAAATGGGACAGGGCTGTCATTTTAACATCTAGGGCGCATCAAAGCGAGACTTTACTTGAAAATTTTCTGGCTTGGACTCGCAAGGTGGTGCAGCAGTAATTCTGTATTCCTGGCTGCATGCTAGCACAAATGTGGAGCTAAATTCAATTGCCGTCCACCCTGAATTTATGGACGCTCTTCATACACAGCCAACTCCTGGAACACTTGTCTATAATATGCAAATTACCTAACTTTTTACTCTTCCCCACCCCTTCCCCTTCCTTATTGGGGGAGGGGGGGAGATTTTAAAATGAAACAAAATGTTGACAAAAGTCAAAATAGACTGGAAAAACCTCTGCTTGCGGGCGAGGTGTCCCTGAGACCAGCTCTCCTGTATCAGACGGCTTTGAAACTCTTCAGTGACTCAGGATTACCTTTCACTTTCTGATCCTCTACCTGCCTGACTTCTGGTATCGCAGGTGTGCATAGTCACTCCACTTATTGGTACTGGATACGAGCCCGGGGGGGGGGGGGGGGGGGGTGGGTGGCTTCACTCAACCTTCGACACAGCACTTGCCAATTGCGCTATGTCCATAAGCCGCCAGACAGAACCTCTTTAGGGCAGTGTTCTAGTCCTGGAGCAAGTATCTAAAGTCCCCCACTCCGACCCCTGCGAATCAGAAACGTGTAGAGGGGGCAGCTCAGAGGTCTGAATTCTCACCAGGTCTCCGGGAGATTCAGCAGCTGGCCAGAGTTTAAGAACACGACCGCATTTAAAAAAAAAAGCTACTAATAAAACTTGCCCGTGTTCCCTTTCTGGGCCGCATGCTAACTCAGCGAGTTTGTTTGTGTCATAGGCTCCAGGTGACGGTGATGGGCGTCATCACCGGAAAACATTCCGAAGACGGGGCACATCTGCCCAGAATGAGCCCCCCTCGCATGTGGCGGTCGACCCCAACAAACCCACCCCCCGAGCGCTGCCAGCCTCCTCCCACGGGGCAGAGTCCAAGGCTGCTGAGGAAGGCTGCTGAATAATTAAAATAATAAAATTTAAAATTTTAAAAAAAATAAAAAAAATAGGCTGTTGGCACTGGGCGGCCTCCAGCTGTCTTCAGAGCCAGGCAGAGTGGCTTGTGGCACACGCTGCCCAAAGCGGTCGCAACGCTGCCTCAGAGTTGATATCCAGGTTCACTGTGTTGCAACACTTCATTCCCCCCCCACACAAATAAATCCGAACTACCGGACATACGGCAAATGCGACACCTTAATCCCAGGACCTAGGAGGCTGAGGGGCCAGGACAGCCTGGGCTACACATCAAGACCCCTGTCTCCAAAAAAGTAAGAAAAGAGAAACAAAAAAGAAACCACGGTGCTGGCGTTCGTTCAATGTATTATGCAAACATTGGAGTTTGAACCCTAATGTCCAAAAAGAAAACGATTACCATTGGAGTTTGAACCCTAATGTTCCCGAAGAAAAAACACTGTAAGACCTCAAAGACCTTTGCGCTCTATCTGCAGCCGATATCGCGCTGAATAGCTCATCAGAAGCACTGCCGCATTTACAAAGCACCTCACGCAGCGGCCTTGACATGCCACCTTCCCTTGTGTATCTCTCAGGGGCTGCTCATCTGAGAACAAAATACTAAAATGCTTGACGGCTTCATGAACATATGATTTTGAGATCTTTTCAATCTATTTTTGTTTTGTCTTTGTGCGTGCGTTCATGTTTGTGCCTGTGTGTATTTGCATGGGGTGACTGGTTGTGAACACCGTGGTATGAGCGGTAGGTTTCCTGTCTGTGTACGTGCATTGTCAAAGG
This sequence comes from Typhlomys cinereus, assembly GCA_023101885.1. Taxonomy (NCBI): domain Eukaryota; kingdom Metazoa; phylum Chordata; class Mammalia; order Rodentia; family Platacanthomyidae; genus Typhlomys; species Typhlomys cinereus. Next base: position 19,889,877 of record JALPQD010000003.1, read on the forward strand.
CCTTGAAACTGCCACTGGGGGTCTTCCTCAATCCCCCTCCATCTCTGGGGGGGGTCCCTGAACCCAGAGTTGCTGACCAAAACTAGCTTGTAGCCAATCGTCTGAGCATCCCATCTCGCTTCCCAGTGCGACGTCACCGATGGCCGCCACCACCTGCTCAGGTCCGGGCGTCAAACTCTAATCCTCGTTGCTGGATGGTGTTACCCCCAAGTCACCTCCCAGCTCCTCATTCCCATTTATTATTAAGAAAAAAACAATTTAGGACTGAACAGCCGTGTATACAGTCTCCTTGGTTTCTTTCTAAAAGATAAATGTATAGATGCTATCTTGCCATTTTTATCTTAAGGATATTGTTCATCGCCCCCTTACTCAGAATTGCTCATGCTCATGCCACACAGCCAGCCAGCTGTGGCCCACGTCTCTGGCCACTGATCTTGGCTCACACTGTAAACATTTCTCACGGGCCAGTACGCAGAGATGCTTTATGCGTAAGGTTTTCCTATTCGTAAGTTCAATCTCTTAGAACGAATTCCCGCAACCAAATAGAAGTGCATGTTGCCCATGTCCTGCTTACAGGGCTGGCACCTGCCACGTGCGAGGCGCCTGCTTCCCCACAACTTGCTGTGAGTACGCCGCCACCCTTGTCTACGGCACGGTTCCGTGTCAAGACACTCGGTCACTTCAGTTTGCTCTTCTCTCAAGTACTGGCACGAGGCCACGTGTCTTTTCATAAGAAAGTAATAATCCTAACTCACTGTGAGGAAAAAGTCAACAGGCCTTAAAAGGCAAATCATGTAGTTCTTCCTCTAACTAGCTTCAGACACAGCGGAAAACTGTTTCCAGCTTGGTTTTCTTCTTTTACGAAACAAGGAGTCACCGTTCAATGTGTAGACTCAGATGTGCAAAAAGGTGGTTATCGTTCTAAAGCAGCACACTTCCTTTTATCTTTCAAAGATTTATTGGGGGTGTGTCTGCCACCCAGGCACACCCCTGTACCCCACACCTGTACCCACACTTGTGTGATGTCTGTGTGTGTACACATGTCTGTTTCAGGTACACATGTTCTGTTCGTGTACACACGGGCCTATGCACAACGTGTACACACGCCTGTGATTGAGCAGGGCCTAACAGAAGTTGTCGATGTCTTCATCTGTCCACTCTTCGTTTGACGGTGCTTCCCAGTTATTATGTGGGCGCTGGGATCCAAACTCTGGTCCTTGTGATGGGGAGAGGCAGGCTTTCTTAACCTCTGCGCCAATCTCCCAGACGCTTGTTTTTCTTGAGAAAGAGTCTCGGGTAGCCAGGCTGGGCCATTCTTGACCCAAGCCAAGGCTGGCCTTTAACCTCATGATCCTCCGGCCCTCCAGCTCTCAAGGGGCTGGGTTGTAGGCAGACGGCACTCAAAGCAGCAACACTTTGCTAAAAGCAAATAAATGAACCCGAGGGTATAAAACTAGGACTGTCCCAAGTGAATAGGAACACTTGGGCACCTTGCCACAAACCTTGTTGTCTAGAGAGAAGAGAAAAATGAAAGCAGACCCACTTCTTCTGTGAGTTTTCTTTGAAACTAGTCAGAGGGGCCGGGGAGATGGGTCAGTGCGTAGTCAGAGCCTTGCCTCGCAAGCAGAAGGATCCGAGTTCAGGATTCTCAGATTCCCGAGTAAAAAATTGCCAAGTGTAAGCATCGGCTGTCCTGCAGTTCTGACTGGACGGCAGAGCTCGGGAATCAGCAGAGACGAGCGGTGGCCAGACGAGCCCCGAGGGTGTGCTTTCTCGGTTAATCCGGAGCCCAGGCTGCACATCAGTAAGACAGAAGAGTGACTGAGGCTGATTCTCAGCGTCACCCTTGGGCTCCATAGGCCCAACCGCTCAAGTACTCACGTCTGTACACACACACACCCCACACACACACGGCAAAACACACACGCACACTCATATTGCAGCACCCCATTACACACATCCATGGTAAGAAAAAAATGCAAAAAAAACTAAGCCAGGGCATAGCCAGTGGAGCGCGCTTGCCCAGCATGCACTTGCCCAGCTGCACCCTTGCCCAGCCTGCACCTTGCCCAGCATGGCACCTGGCCTATCATGCACTGCCTAGCAGCACAGGCCCTGCCTGCTGTGAAATGCACCCTTAACAACTCGCATCTGTGAGGAAATAGGTGTCTTGAGGTTCCCAAGCTGAGATCATGGGTTCAGAAATCGCAGAACTTTAAGATATGAATAAGGTGACACTGTCTCTGTCTCCTAATTTATAAAACACTCACTGTTGAAGACTTGTAAGGTCTCTGCAAAAAGAAAAAGAAGCAGTGGCACACTCGGGTTGGTTAAATTCTTGTACTCTGGTTGTGTATGTAATCAGCACTTGCTATAAATGGTTTATGTCCTTTCCCCCCTCCTCCCTTCTCCCTCCCTCCCTCTCTCCCTCCTTCCCTCCTCTCCCTCTGTCCGTCCGTCCTTTTCCCCTTGTACTTTCCTCATCCCTCTCTTCATCACTCCCTCATTTCCTCCCTCCTTTCCCTTTCTCCCTTCCTCCTTCCTCTTTCCTCCCTCTTCCTTTCCTTCCCTCTTCCTCTTCCCTCCCTCTTTTCCTCCCTCCCTCTTTTTTTCCCTCCTCTCTCCCTTTTATTTCTTCTCCATTTTTTATTTTTTTAATAGTGGTTGTGTGTGTGTGTGTGTGTGTTGTGTGTGTGTGTGTGGTGTGTTTCCCTTGGTAGACCGCGGAGTTAACGTGTGTGGAGGGGGGGGGAGGAAATCACCCTGTATTGCTTTCTACCTCCTTTGCTTTGCTCTGGGATTTCCCAGGCCCCACCCACCAGCTGGAAGTGCAGACCTCTTTGCTCCACCTGGTGTGTTTCGGTTGGACGTGGAATCTGAACTGAGGGACCTTCTTTATGCTTGCCAGGGCAGAGTTTAACCCCTGCAAACCATCTCTCCAAACCCCATTTTACATTTTATTTATTATTAGCACGAGCGTGTTCTTGTGTTCCTGTGTTGTGTGTTTTCGTGTGTGCGACGTGTGCATGCACACGTCCTCAGGGAACCTTTGGCGTTCAGACACCTTTGTGGAGGCCCGTTCTTCCTTTCTTACCTTTTACGGGGTTCTGGGAATCAAACTCACGGTCCTCAGGGCGTCCGCAAGTGCCTTTATCCACTCGGACCGCCTTGATTATGTGTGTTCTGGTGTTGTCCTTTCTAGTTGGGTTCTGTATCACACGACCTTGGGTTTTCTGGGCTCCTGCCTTGCCCCCCACGGGCCCATTGACCCGCCTGCTACCCACCACCTGGTTGTGCGTGGTGCTTGGGCTGGAGCCCCCGTTCATGCCGGCCGGGGCGGGCGGCGCTGACCCGCTGGCTCCCCCAGGCCTGTTGTAACCTGCCTGCCGGCTTTGCGGGCTCACAGCCCCCTTCTCCCCCGTCTGAACCTGCCTGCCGGCGAGGGTCACAGCCCCCCTCTCCCCTGCTTCCGCGTGCACGATTCCTCGCAGCTGCGCAGCTCCACAACCAGGTGCTCCTGGAGCAGCAGCAGCTGCAGAGCCCTCGGCCCTCCCCCAGGGAGCTTCCTTCGGCCCGCCGGCGTCCTCACGCCCCGCGGCTCCCCCAGCGCGACCCTCTCAGCAGGCAGGCGAAGGTCCCCGCGTCGCAGACGTCAGATTGACGCGGCCCACGGGCAGTTGGCGGCCGCCGCGTCCCCTCCCGCTCCCCGGTGTTCCCCCTGAGCAGCGCCCCTCAGACCATCCACAGGACGGTGAGCAAAGAAAGCCTGTCGCCGGCTCCCGCGTCCGCTCACCAGATCGTGCAGCGCGGGCTTGGTGCACAACGAGCCCGCTGCTCCTCTCCTCTCCTCTCCTGCCCGCCGAGCCGGCGCCGCCTCCACCGCCGCTCTCCTTCTGCGGCCCCAACTGGGAACCCGTTCCAGCCCCACTGTGTGTCCCCGACCCCCGTCTCGCCTACCAGCCGGATTCAGAACCAGTGGCTTTCCTCAGCGTGTCCTGCCTTCTCTTCCTGCCATCCCACCCACCAACGCCATGGGCCTGTTCCCAAGAGGCCCCGTCGTGAAGTCACTGACCACGACCCACTCTCGTGACCGTGACCGCTGGGTTGGGCAGGGACTCTTGCTCTGTGGGACGCCCGGGTAGCTTTCAAACTGCTCGGGCAAACGGAGGGACTAGATAATGTTAGCAGTTAACATACAAAGGGGGGGAGGGGTTGGGGATGCTAAGCTTCCAGTTGGTTAAAGGGCTGTTGAGCTTGATCCACCAACCCACATTAAAGATGGCCTGGCCGTGAATGACTGTGATCCCACGCACTTGGGAAAGTAGAGGCAGGAGGACACAAGTTCAGGTGGTGTTGACTGTATCCCCGTTCACGACCAGCCTGGGCTATGTTGAGTCCCAAGAGTGTGGAATAGAAAATTAGGATAGGAGAGTATAGGATAGGGAATGGTTGAGCAGAATAGAATAGAATAAATGAATAGGACTAGCATCGCATAGAATAGAATCGACTAGAATAGAATAGAATAGAATTAGAATAGAATAGAAAATAAAAAAGTGAGGGGCTGGAGAGGTGGCTCAGGGTTAAGCCTCTGCCTTGCAGGCAGAAGGTCCTGAGTTCGGATCCTAGACCTCACGTATAGATGCCGGGTGTAACCTGGGCGGCCGCGTTTCTGCGTCCTGGTAGGCGGAGCTGTGGAATCCCGGGCAGAGTAAACAATGTGGAGGCATGTCATGTGGTTCCCGAATTCGTCCATGGTTCTACACAACACACACCACCACACACAATGAATAAATAATGAAAAACAAAAAGTTTAACAAAAAAAAAAAAAAGAAGGGTGGAGATGACTGATACATAGGTTTAAACCCTGACTTCGAGCCACAGGTTTAACACTTGGGCCACTCTGGGCTCTGGCTGGCGTAAGACTAGTGGTGCTTCCACTGGTGTGTTGGACACACTTATTGTACAGCCCGTTCGCAGGACTGATGAAGAAAAACACAAAGTCGCCTCACGCCGTGAGTGATGCTTACATCCGAGAAAAATAGGAATGCTGTATTCTAGACTTGGGGGAAGGAAAATGAGCTTCGGCGACGTCATGATCCCACCGCAGGTAGGATCGTTGGGACTCAGGTGGTCGGATGGCGCTTTACGATGTGGAAGTATGATAATGTTGACTAAGTCTGGACACTCAGGCCGATTGGACCTTGTGGGGCTGGTGCAGCGGCTTAGATGGTATCGCACAGAGCGCGAGTTACGGGATGGAAACTTGTCCAGAGAGAGCTCTGGTTCGGGATATGTACCGCCAATTCCACTTTACTGTTTCTAACGTCCCTGTCTAAGACGAGTCTCTGTGTGCCCCTTCTCCACATAGGGCTTTGTAAGACCCCCCCCCCCAGTACATCCCATGCTCTGCAGGAGCATTCCTAACCCTATACCTCCTTTGGTTTCTGTGCACCCACCCACCTATTGTAAAAGCTTAAATTGAAAGCGTATTTGTAAGGGCGAGCTGTAGCTCAGTGGCGGACTGCTGCCGCCCCATGAAGCCGGGGTTTAATTCCTAGACACAGGAACGAGGGAGAAGGGCTGGCGAGATGTCTCAGCGGAAACGATTGCTCGCGTGGAAACCTGCTACGCTGCGTTCAATCCCCGAGCCCAACATGGGAAAAAGGAGAGAAACGAATTCTAAAAGTTTGACCTCTGACTCCACAACCACACGCCACGGTACAACCCCCACTTGCACAGTGGGAGCAGCAAAATCTTAAATGGTTGACGTCGTGTTAGAGGATCTGAGAGGTCATCAGCGCGGTCGGATCCACAATGCACAAGGCGGCAAGCGGGTATACGCTGCGCACAGTCAGGGTCTCTTGAGTGTTGTGCTGGAACTGTGATGTCTAGATTCGAAACCTTCCCTCCATGTAAATCTTGCATTTCAGCTTTCCTCTTTGACCTCCTTCCTTCTGGAAATCATTTTCTTCTCTTTCTTCTGCTCCCCCGCCCATTCTTCCATTAACGTTTCTTTTGAACCACTGTCGGCGGTTCCCAGCTACTGTGCTGTAGGGAGGAGCAAGCACACGCGGGATTCTGCTCTGGTCTGTCTGATCTCCTCCCAAGTAATTCCTTGCATTCAACGCTTACCTTTCATTCTCCTCCATGGAATCCTTACCCACGACGCTGTTTATTCAGGGCATGATGCCTATTTCTTGTCCAGAAGCATACGCAGTGGGCCTTCCACTGCCTCTTGAGGTGCATTGGCATCGTAGGGCCCTGGCTGCCAACCAGCAACGCATCCCGGGTCCTGTGCCACGGGTCCGCCTGGATGTGCCACCCCATGAGCTCCTGGAGTGCTCGGGTGAGAGGAAGGGACAGCCGTGTCCCGGGTTACTTTTCTCACTGTTAAGACAAAGCGCCCAACAAAGGCCGCCTTGAGTTTATTGTGTCTTCAGACGCTATGGGTGGAGTCAGTCGCGGGAGCAGGCGTGTGAAGCAGCTGTTCCTGTCTCTAAAGGTCAGGACGCAGAGACCATGCGTACTGGCACCGGCCGCGCTTCCCTTTTTATTTGTCCAGGAATCCCAGCCCATAGGACGGTTGCCATCCACATTTTCCCTCCTCAGTTAACCCAGTGTAGCAACTCCCTCAAAGCACAGGCCTAGTACTTCAAGTCCTGTCAAGTTGTTCATCAATATTACCATCGTAAGAGGGGTCCAGAGAAAATTTATTCATGCCCGGGCCTACCCTCGACGATGCCGAGGGAAACTGCTCCAGCAAGTGCGGATGGAGGATCACATTGATGCGTGGAGGCCTTGCCACACTGCACGCACGCACAGCTCTGCCCCACCACCCCCTTGACTGCTGGCAGTTGTTATGGGAATTGACCTAAAACCCCATCCTTGTAGAATTATGGTCCCTGTTCAAGTTTGAGGCGACAGGATTTTTTTTTTTTTGAGATTATAGTTGAAACACAGAAAAGCAGTGGCGCATACCTGTAGTCCCCAGTCTTTGGAAAGCAATCGGCAGGAGGATGAAAGCTGAAGACAAATCTCAACTATACAGCAAGCTCCGTCTAGCCTGGGCTACACGAGCCCCTGTTCGAAGACGGAGGAGGAGGCGGGAGGAAGGAGAAGAAGAAATGAAAC